>CAHIKZ030000802.1:30000-160000 GCA_903632075.3 Acanthosepion pharaonis
CTAGAATCTTTCTGTAATAAGTTTTGAAATGAATTCTAAGAATATTTTTGAACTATTTGAAGAATATTTAATTTTGTGATGAGGCCACAAAGTACTGTTATGTCACATGTGTAACAAAGCATCAACATGTGTAGTGGAGTGTTTAGAACAGATCTTTCATTTTCTCACCACTAATCTACAGTTAAATTATTGAGAAGAAAAATTAGATTAGTGAAAAATAACTCCTCACTGACTTATCTGTGTCCAATAACGTTTTATTTATTTATTTTTTTTTAACACAATTCCACTCTTTCCACAGATGAACGCGGAAAAAATTTAGCAATATAAAAAAAATTGTATTCTCGCGTACGTTATTTAAAAAAGAATATTGCAAGTTTGTGCATCCGTACGTTACGTACATACAGAAAGTGTATTCTTAGCACCACTACAGTTATCTGCTTCACTTGTCCATATCGGGAAGACATTGTGATTTGTGATACATTCACCCCCCCCTCTCCGCTTAATGTGAAGAAATGTAAGAAAGTCTCACCTACACATGTGCTGATAGTATATATTTTTTTAAAAAGATCCTGCTTAGTTTATGGCTGTTTAATACACATTTAACAAATTTAAATTTTGTGTAAACAATGTCTCAACCCAGATTACCCGAGAGTATGACTTTTTTGCAGTTGCCATGGTTTCGTGACGTCAAGTTTACTTAGCCTTGAGACGAGATATATAGTCTTAAGGTGTACTATATTTATGGGATAAAGTGCTCAATGTCAGAGATAGAGCGTGTGTAAATAAGAGTGAACATAGAAGTCAACACTTAGAGGCGACAGTCTGTTTCATGCTAGAGATGAAATCGTCAGGCCATATAATATATATTATATATGAGAGAGATAGAGGTTTTGAAAACTAACTGCACTTATGGTTCAAATCAGATTTTTCTTGTTAATTTATTTGCTTTTTTAAATTTATTTACTCGATTTCACTACCGTTTCGGTTTACTTCCATGTCGGTGGGGGCCACCGACATGGAAGAATTCCATAACAACTTGAATAAATAAATGCAGTTGATAAACACACGTACAATGTTGATAAATTACTCTAGGCAACACCACTTAATTGGAAAATAAATTATATAAATTAATTTTAAAAAATGAAAAAGCTTTCTTGAAACTTTAATTTTAGCTTTTTAATTGAAAGATAAAGGATTTTTTAAATTTACTATGTAAAATACTCTGTATTTCAAACAGAAATTAATATTGATCGGAAATGGAATCGATTTTTTAAAATTACAGTGGCGAAGAATTAAAAACCCAAACAAAACCAAGATAAGAATAACAACAAGTACTTTTTTTATGATTTAAAAAACAGTAACAAAAAAAAAAAAAAAATTTCAATCAATTATATGGTGATCCGAAGTGTAAAATATTGTGATGGTATTGCATCACTTTTTTTTAAGTTTAAGTAACTTCATTTAAGTTTTTTTTTTTTTTTTTATTTTCAATTCATTGTCTACCTCGAGAATCGTGTGTCCAGTAAAGAAACGATAGTCGTGCTATTTTTTTGTTTTTGTCTATTCCCAGATTTTCTTTCTTCGTTTTTCTTTTTCTTTACTTTCTTTTTAGTTTTCAAGTCCGTCGCCAGAGAAGGGGACCTCACCCCTACCGCGGTGTTTACTCATTCCCCCACGAGAATGAGATGTGACACAAGGTCGGATTAATGTGGGGACCCGAGCGCATACACTCGGGCAGGGACAAAAATTCCCTTCAGCCCCCGCAACCGTCGGTTGCGCTGGCCTCGGTGCGAGCACCGATCCCTCCCTCTTGTGCAATGGGAGGGCTCGACCTCGGGCAGCTGTTCCCCAGGGCTGGGCACCTCTTAGTCTTCAGTATAATTTTCCTCAGTTTCCCCTCTGTCCTAAGACAGAAGCCCCTGAGCGCACTCTGTCCAAGGACAGACGCAACTGAGAGATGATAAATAATGCGCGTACACCCCTCCAAGGAGGGGGAGCACGTCACCCCTACCGCTGTGAAAATGGGAATTAATTTTTTTAGTTAAATTCTCTCTACACCCGAACACTAACGATGGTCCTGCTTTTTTTTTTTCTTTTTTTTTGCCTGTCTTATTTTTAAAGTTTTTTTGTTTGACACAAAAAAACATGAATATTTATTTGTTGGTTTTTACGGAGTCTCAGTGGTGGTGTGAGAATTATTTTTATTCTATTTAAAATCAATTCAATTTCTTTGTCTTGCATTACCCAGGAATGGGTAATGGAAAAATTAACTTATTTGATTATTTTTTTTTTTTTTTTTTTACCTCGGCTACCCGGCGTTGACCGTGTATTATTTGAAAATAACACCAGCCATGTACAAATTAATGATGAAAATATGCATTTAAGTCTTTTTTTTTTTCTTTTTTTAATTATTAAGGTTGCCAATGAAATTTTTCTCAGATTAAAAAAATAATAAAATTTTAATGAAATAACAATAACTACTTACTTGCCATTTATTTTAATTACAGTGACATCTTCACGCTTCTCACCGTCCTCATTCATTTAAGAACTTTTCTGAGTCGTCGTGTCCCGTCATGGCTCTCCACAACTTTCTATTCGTTATCGCTCTCAAAATGTTTCTCTTTACTATTTCCCTCTTGGTTTTTTTTGTCATCCATTTTTATTTATTTTTTTTTAACACAAAAATGATGGCATTAATAATATTTAAGAACAGCTTAATAAACTTTAACAATTCAGTGAAAAGAAATTGTTAATGTTAATTGTTAATCAAATTTACAGTGGATGTTAGAATTTTTTTTTCTTAGTTTTTTTTTTTTTTTTAAGTTAAATTATTAAGCATCTTTTTAGATGACGATTATCATTTTTTTTTTTTTTTTTTTCATAAATTTAATTTTCTTAGGGGGCTTCCTTTTGCTATGGATGTTCAGTGTAAAACGGAACTTTCTGCTTTAATAAATGAAATTATTAAAGAAAAATCGACAAATCAAAAGATGTTATTTGAAGGCAATTTCGAAAGTGATAGAGTAAAAAAAAAAATAATAATAAAAAATACCATTACTGGAGTAATAATGTAAATTTGGTTCACATCTGCTAGCAAATTCCAATGTCTTTTTTCATCGCTAAAAATTATAGCCTTTTTTCTTCTTTTTGGTTCATTTACTTGTTCAGTTTAAAAAGCTTCATAGTAAAAAATCTTTTCTTTTCCTCGAAATGCAAGAATAGACCACCAGCGTTCCCCAATCTTGAAAGACGAACTTGAATAAGTGTCGTCTGCTTTCAATCAATTTTTATGCCGCCTTTACTTTTTCTATCGTCAATTTCAAAGTTTTCCTTGTTCAAAAATCTTTTAATTTTCATTAATTTGTCTAAAGTATTTTTTTTTTTTTTTAAATAACTCAATTAAAATATTGAAAAAAAAAAAACTAAAAAAAAATGGGTGTAGCAAAAAAAACGCTTGTGCTACATTTTTAAATTAATTGTAAATAACCGTCTTTTAGTAGCGCTTAAGATGCAATATTTACCTTTTTAATTACATAATTTTTTTTTCTCTTTTGGTAATACAAATCTTTGATTTACGTGTATGCAAGTTGCAAATATACCTTATTATTTTCAATTAAATGTTAATATATTATTTTACATCTTTAATTTTTTATTTTATTCGATTGGTTTTGTAATTTTCTTTTTTGTAAGGGAAGAAAGTCTATTGCCTTTCTTTCACGGAAAAGATGTTTATTATGCAATTTGAAAACATTGCCTTTTTTAGTTTTATAAAAGTAAAACTAAAATGAATTTTCCGTGTTTTAAGTATTTTTTTTTTCTTGAGAGAGAAAATTAAAATGACAAGGTTTAGGAACTTGTTTAAGTTTTTAGCTTTTTATATTTGTTTTCATAAAATATTAATTTATCAATAATCTAAAAATTCGTCCTTTAACAAAAGGTACTATTCATAATTCATTAATTTTCCAATTTATTTTTAAAAAAAATTGTAGTTATTCATAAGGAGTTGCATCCCCTACTTTGTAAGTTTACAGCAAAATAGGAAGTAGAATTTCCATAATGCACTACTAGAAGTGTATTTTTGCCATGAAAATACACTCTAAGAAATGTTTTCTTAAATTATCTCTCAAGAAAAATGTTTCTTCATACAGATAAGCCTTAAACTATTTCATGCTTTACATTAATACATATAAACCTGCGTGTGTTCTGTGAATAATATGAAACAATTATGTAAGCAATTGTATATTTATGGTAATTCCACTTTCCTTCCTTTTGCTATTTCCTAAGAAGGCAGGGGATGCAACTCCTGCTTCATATTTATTAATCTCTATGATGTCTGGTTTAATTTGGAAATGGCAAAAATACTAAACAAAAAATCACCCATACTGACAAATCTGTCAACACAACGTAATTCACTTTATTAAAAAAATATATATCTGAAATTAAACATAATTTACAGAAACTTTAATTAAACTTTAAATCATCTGATTTAAGACAAATATTACATCTAGTTTATAAAATAGGTTTTTTTGAACATGGTGGGTGAGGTAGGTGTTTATACGATGTGTTGTCACATTTCTTGATAGACTTCACTTTGGGCAAGACTTTTTTCTTTTTCTTTTTTTTTTACATAATTCTTTTTAAGTACCCAATATTGTTAAAATTTATTAAAATATTTTAAGCAATCTAATATTTTATTGAATCTTGGGTACTTTGGTTTATAATCTAACTTATAAGGACACTTGTTAAGAATATTAAATTACCAATAAATTTTAACTTTACTAATTACTGCTCTGATAATGTTTGCACATCTATATTTACAAAAATTGACACATTTATACAGACATATTATAAATTCAAAATGTATTGAAAAATATTGGTTATTGAATTGTAGTGAACTTTTCCATTTATGATTAGTACATACAGCCTTAATTTAATAAGAATATCACTTGTCTGCTACAAATTAATACAGAATTTTAAAAGATTTAAGTTTTTAAATTATTGTAATTAAAATTTAAAAAAAATGAAAAAATTCTTGTATAAAAAAAAAAAAAAAAAAAATCACTATTCATGGAAAAGATTTTTCTTTGGACAAGTGTCCAGAATATTTTATACATAAAAGCAATTAAAAGGTTTTCTAATTCATGTCTGTTTTATTGCATTTTTTATTTTATGATTTAGAGATGAAGTGTCAAAAGGCCTGTTCTCTTGACATTGATATTACTATATACTTCAACAATTTTTCTTTTAAAAAGCTATTTTGGTAATTTTAATAAAACCAAAACACATGAATATGTGCCTATTTTTTTTTTTTTTTTTTTTTCCTCCTCAAAAATTAACAAACGTATGCTATTCTCAGACACTAGGAGTGGAAGAGAATAAGACTTTAGTGAGGAGAAAGGACAATAAAAGAAGAGGATTCAAAAAGACAGAAGATGGCGATTGATGTTGCACTTAAATTTTTGACGATTGTAAATGTCAGAGAAGCAAGAAGCTGGAAGAGTCCACATGTGAGAAAAGAAACTATTAGCTAGATATAATCATGTAAGTTCTATAATATGTCAGCAGTAAAACAATGAGACCTAGTTGCCAATCTAGTGGTACATTTGAACTCCTGTAGTAGAGGTAACAAGGAAGGAACTCGTTAGAACTGACACGAAAATATTTATAGAAAAGACAGATGGAAGTCACGGTGATGTGAACATTGAGATACCAGTGTTAACTAAATTATAAAATGTTTAGTACTCTTTTTAGTAGCATAGCTATAGCTGCCTACTCTCCACCTGCCTTTATATATATATATATATATATATATATATATATATATATATATATATATATTGGGAAATGAATCATTGAAAAACAAAACAAATAGAAAAATAACAAACTGTAGAAGTGGGATTTAGGTTATTTGGCATTCTGAGTACTTGCTGACATATAGTAAAAAGATGTTTCATAAAATGAATAGGCTATTTTACTGGTTCTGGTAAAATAGACACCAACGCTATTTTGCTGGTAAATAGTGTTTTAGAAATAAGAATATATTATATTTGAGATTGTCAGTGCAGTTGTTGTGTAGGCAGGACTTGAATAACATGGATTCTGTAATTAGCACCTGAAGTATATTGGTAAGAGAACCATGCCCAAGGGCAAGTTTTGGATTTGCAGAGATTGTTATGCCTGAAATGCTTAAAATATTTAGAGACTTCTCAATTTCTTTTAATAATTGATGAATATACAGTGTGTGTTTGTAGGGTGTATACTTGTATTCAAAAGATGAGACAAAGTGGAAAATTGTTTTTATCAAAGACTTGTTTTACCAGCATATGTTCTCTTTAGCATCATCAGTTTGACTTAAAGAAAGACAAAACAGTTAGGAGAATGTCTTTATATCATTGAGGATAAGTTGATATCATAAATTACATTAATTACTCTAGATTATCACTTCCAGGCTTGAGACTTGAAGAGTCTGTGTACTTGTTTTATTTATTTCTTTCTATAATAGAGCTTTTCTATTATAGGATTTCAAGTCAGGGATTTTTAAATTTTTTTTTTTTTTTTTTGTGTGTGTATATATATATATATATATATATATATATATATACACGCACATGTACACATACATGCACATATATGTATATATATATATATACACACACACACACACAGCTGGTGTTAACAAAATAGGGCTCAATGTATAACATAACTATTAGGTATACATAAATATTGTTTTCTTTTTTTAAATAACAAGTAATCTCCATTTAATTAAAAAAAAAAATTAAAATATGAATATTCACCACTCAAAATTTTTTTTTTTTTTTTTTTTTTTTTTTAGAAGTATATATAAATGCCAAATAACATTTTGACATTTTAAAATTAAAAAAAAACTAATCCCAGCATAATATATAACTACACCAACATTGTGATAACCAGATATATTATAATTCAAATTGCGTAACTGCCAGTTTATACTTGGTGCCTGAAGATTGCATCATGCACAAAACTCCAAATCATGCTAACAGTGAAGGATATGTATATTTATTAACATATACGTTATAGCTCTGTTGTATTGCATCAAGCACTGTTTATTATGTGTAATATTTATGTGTTATATAATTATATTGACATAATACTTTTAGGTGTAATAAAGTATGCAAATACATCAAAAATGCTTTCGGAATTAACCAGTGACACATAACAGCTTAAGTCATAGAATGGTTTGCCAATATAAAAGAATGAATGCACATTCATCCAATTCAATATTGGTGACTTTACCTGTCCATCACAGAGAATTTGCTAATGTTGGCCATAAATCTAGCAATAAATTACTGTCATATTAGTGATCAAAATAAATATCATAAAGCGGGCACAAAGACCTATAATTTTCCATAATGGCTACCTGAGGACCAAATGAATTAACCCAGAATTTAGTGTTGCTATGGGAGCATATAACGCTGTAGAGATATGCAAACTTATTGGAATTCTATTATTATGGTGACTTAGATTTATTTTCAACATGAAGAACACTGGACTCAAGAGATGGTGTCATTCTCCTCTGTAAAACTAGCCACCAAAATATAGAGCAATTGAGAAAGGAACTGAAAACTTCACAAACTAAATATTATGACCACCACCAATGCTAAAGTGATCAACTTTCTCGATGTAACCTTAGACCTGAATAATGGTTATTTATAAACCATACACAAAGGATCTATATAATCATCGATGTGTTAGTAAGGAATCAAACCACCATCACAAAATTGTAGATAATTTACATAAATCAGCCCAAGTTAGATTAGCTACCAACTCCAGCAATAATGAAATATTTGATAAGTCTAAAATTAAATATATAAAGGCTTTATAACTAAGCAATCATAAAGTAAATTTACAGTATTTAGTAATAAACAAAGAAAGTAAAAATAAGCAGAAACACCAAAAATGCAATATATAGTTTAACCTATCTTTTAACTATAGATAGTGTCCAAACTTATAATGTAAGAATTTTTCTAAATTTAATTCATAAATACTTAACCTTTCACTAACACTAAAAAAGATTTTTAACAAAAACAATGTTAAAATCCTCTATAGCTAGATTAATAACATGGACACGTCCATCTCCCATCATAAAATTATATTAAACATATTTCCAACAAAGACAATGTTTCTTGTAAATAAATGCAACTGTGGAAAAAATATCTGTCCCTTAAATGGTCAATGTATGACTGATGATATTGTATACTAAGTGAGCATACCTTCTAGCAACAATATATTTTATTTTGCTTCCATGGAAAATCCTTGAAAATTTAGTTTTTACCATTGAAAGGCCTTAAGTAATTTAAAATGCAAAAACAGCACTGCTCTCTCCAAATATTTCTGGCATTTAAAGAATAATGGCATCTTACCAATCAACTGGAAAAATTATATCTAGTGCTAAAGCTTATAATGGTAAAGGAAATAAATGAAACTTATGTCTTGTTGAAAAAATTGGTTCTTAACCAGCACTTAAGTAACCCTAGCTTATTAAACAAGAGAAATAAATTTATGGTTACATGTAGGGCTGTGGAGTCTGAGTCAGAAGTAATTAAGGGGTCATTGGAGTTGATCAGTAAAACTATACTGACTCCAACTCTAGTTGAATTTATATGTAAAAAGTCTTGTTATAAAATTGTTATTTTTATTTCTTCTACTGAATATTTAATATAATCTTTAAAGAAATTCTTCTATATTTTATTTTTCATTTTATCTTTATCTTTAATTATTTTGAATTTGCAAAACCATATGTAAAAAAAAAAATCTTACATTATAGAATTTTTATTTTTGGTATGTCTTTTACATCCTGTAAGAGAGTATATTTCAACTTCTGTTACAAAGTAGTTTTATTTTTGTTCTGTACTTATTTCTTATGTGAAAAGATATACATATGTAAAAAGTCTTACATTATAGCATTTTTGTTATTATATATCCTTTCAAAGATTTTGTCTCTACTTCTGTTACAAAATACTGAAGAATGAATAGGTATGATATAAAAGCCATTTTATCTTTATGCTTTCATATAAACCAGTTATAATGATATAGGCCTACTCAAGTTAGTGTGTGCATAGGCTTTGATTTGTAGGCTATAATCACTTAATTACATAAAAAGGGGTTGAAGGTGCCAAAAATAAGTCAGTTAAAGCCTTTTGGTTCTGAGTCCACAGACCTGGTTACATGCAGGCATAAAAATAAATATCTGTTTAAATATGCTGATCCAGATTTATTTTTACTTATTTTTAACAATTTACTATTTATTTTGAATGTGTTTTTTATCTTTTTATTTTTTGTTAAATAAAAAAAAATAAATCTCTTAAAAAAAAAACAAAAAAAAAAAACATAATATATGAATATTTACCACTCAAAAATATATTTAATTTTCTTTTTTTATTTTTATGTACATATTAATCCAACTTATTTTAATTGCTAAATATAATTTTGATTATCTAAACTCAGCATAATGTATAACTACGCTAACATTGTGATAACCAGATAGATTATAAGTCACATTATGAAATGGACAAAGTCCGACAATTATTTTAAGACATTTTTATGTTTATACATTCTTTTTTAGATATAAATATTTAAGTAAATGCTCTGTTTATAATAAACAGTATTAATGACATTTACTGGCCTGAATGTCAGAAATTTTCATAGAAAATATGCATCCTCCAACAAGAATCGAACCTGTATCCTACACGGAACCATCATATAGCTTGATGTGCTTTACCGATTTAGCCACAGAGGAGCGTTCCGGCTAACAAGGTCGATTTTACTATTTTTAAACTACAATTCTCCATGATTTTTCTCTCGTACATTGATATGTGATGCCATTTGTTTACAATATCTACTTGATGCGTATCCAAATCTAAACTTTACATTTGGATACGCATCAAGCAGATATTGTAGACGAAGTCTGACAATTATTTTAAGACATTTTTATGTTTATACATTCTTTTTATAGATACAAATTGCTCTGTTTATAATAAACAGTATTAACGATATTTACTGCATATTTTCTATAGCAATTTCTTGGACATTCAGGCTGGTAAATGTCATTAATACTGTTTATTACAAACAGAGCATTTACTTAAATATTTGTATCTATAAAAAAAAGAATGTATAAACATGAAAATGACTTAAAATAATTCACATTGTGTTACAATCAGTTCAGACTCTGCACCTGAAGAATGGATGGAATTGTGCTAGTGGTGGCAGGGATAATATATACATGTTTTCCCTTTTCATACTTATCTATGCCTATCGATATATATATATATATATATATATATATATATATATATATATATATATATATACGCACAGACATCATAGAAGCTTTTATTTATTTATATAGTAAAATACATCTATTGGATGCTTGGGTTCACATCATCAGTGATGTTTCTAGCTGAGGTTCATTAGGGATTTTCTATCTTTGAACATCATACTCCCTCTCTATGGTGATCCAGCTGATACTAATCGGGTATCGACTTGTGTACCTTCCATTAACTACAATTTTTCCCATCCTTCTGACAACATACTGTGACTCTTTGCAATTTATAGCGCAATGCCAGATAACTTCTGGTTCACCAACAATGTGCACTATTCCATAAAAAGGAAGCAAACACAATTTCTTGCTTGAAGTGGTAAGTAACGATTTATTTCCGTCACTGAGACATATACATGTACCCATGAAAACGTGCTCAAGAATCAGATTCTGCTTACACTTATCCCATTTCCGTTTGTTAATCATCCACCTGAAGGAAAAAAAAAGAAAAATTTTTTTCCCCCTTAACCCTCCCACTGTATGAGTTTCTCAAAAATATACCCAACCCTAATTCTATCTCGTAGTTGGGTGTAGTTTTAGGTCATACCCAAGACCAGTTCCTCCCCACTTCCTGCCAAAAATGAAACGAGACTATAAAAAAATATATATCTGACACAACTTTCATCTCCTGACTGCCAAGCATTGATCTTTTCAGCCATCTAGTGGCTTCTGCTGCCAATGTTATTGAGTGAATAGCCTTTTTACTTTTTTTTTTTTTTTCTAAACCTGTTACACCTAATTTTGGCAACATCTTACATAGTGACCACCCAGCAAAGCCTCTGCAACTAATTTCAATCAGTTTGCTTTGTCCATATTTTCTTCCTAAGAGACTGTTAATTCTAACATGTTGATTTACTTGGTCTTTTCAGAATAAATAATTATGTCTGGATGAAGCTTAGTTTGTATAATTTTCACTGGGAATTTAAGCTGCTTGCCTATACCTACTCTCATTTGCCAGTCTGGGGCAGAACTGAAGAGGGATGTTTTCTTCTGTGATGTCTTTACTTTTCCCCTGGCTCTGACAAAATTCATTGTCATCTTCGCTTCATATCTGTTGTTTTAGACTCCTTGAGACTATTGTTGCAATGACTCCTAAAACTCACTTAGCACCTTGGAGCAACCACTCAATACATGTTGAAGGGATCCTTTCTTCTGGCACAATAGGAAAATTGGAGATTCACTCTTGTGGAGGTTTGCTCGACTAGGTAGCGTATCTGCACAAGGAAGCTTGAATTACTGGGATTAGTACACCAGAGGTCTGTCCAAGAAATCTTCCTTTTTTTTTTTCCAGTTTTCCCCCATTTTGTCCAGGGGTCCCCTGTTGGCCTAAAGTCACCATTTTACTGGATCTAATTTCCTCCACACTTGCTCTCATTTCATATTGAAGACAGTATTTTTGTTTTCTTTTTTCCCCTCCCTCGTGGATTGGAACGGTAACCTAGTTCTGATCTACCCACTGCTACTGTTCCTACTAGCACTTTTTGTCTCAACTTTTGTTCTACTGTACTGAGCTTGTGGGATTCCTTCCACTTTGCACGTCTATTTCTGCTTCTGCAACTTTCAGATCTTTTTAATTACCTCCCTCATCTTTGCCACTTTAAACTCAAGCTATCTTAAATTATCTGCTCACTTTTTTCTCTAGTTTCTCAACTGTAGTCAATGCCACTTGATATAACCTCAGTGGCCACAGAATCTTTGGCAGAATGGTATGTTGGTATATCCATGACTTAAAATGGCCTGGCAGCCCTGAATTGTCCACTTAACATTGCTTTGTGGTTTGTAAAACATTTCTAGGTAGCATCAGTATCTTTTTAAATTAGCATTGAATGTTTTTCTTTTAATGACTGGATAACAGTTCCTGCAACTTTTCTATCACAATTCCTCTTTTCAGTACTAATGACCAATGCCAATCGGAAGATATCAAATCAAAGGTTGTTTTTATGTTAAAATCATAATATTCTTGTATTAGATTCCTTACACAAATAGGGACATGATATCTTTTGAGAGCTTCCTCGGCTAATTTGTATAGAATGGATCCATATGCATCAGCAAGGTCCAGCTACAGTATGACTAGATCCCCTTTCCCTTCTTTTGCTTCTCTTAGGAGCTGTGTTATGGAGCCAATATGCTCCAGACAACCTGGAATCCCAGCAATTCCTCCCCTCTGTACTGAAGTGTTTATGTAATTGTTGGCACCTAGATAATGCCAAAGTTGTTGGGACAAGATGCTGAAGAAGATTTTGTTCTCAGTGTCCAGCAAAGAAATCATTTAAAATTTTTCAATTCCTTTTGAGTTTTGTGGGCCATTCTTTCTGGTCACTCTCTCTGGATTTTGAGAGATCGGCACTTGGGACTTGGCTCTGTGGTGTATATCCTGGCCATGCTCCTCCTCTGTCACACCAGGGAAATTACCTGTGTGTTGTAATTGCCTGCCTTTCTCTCTCTCCCCTTCACCCTGGATGTTTATCAATGTACTTCAATGGGCATTTTGTACAGTCTATTTTGTATATCCCTGCCTCTGTTCTGTTGTAGTTGCTATCTCGTATGATATTAACTATATCCCTTATTTAAGAGAGGATGTCGATAAATTTTGTGTCAAGGTTGAACAGGTTTTTTTAAGATGGTGGCTGTTACAGATTTAGTAGGTAGGATTATGTGTTTGATTTTATGGTGGTTGGGATTATTATTTGTGGGATTTTGTATTTTTCTTCTTTGAATTTTCTAGGCTTTGTGTTTAGTATTGTACAGGAAATAATTTGGGTATTGGAGGAGTCTGAAGGTGTTTATGATGTACTCTTCTTCAGGCAGGATTTGGGGGCAGTAGATTCTAAGGGCTCTTAAATAAGACAATGATCACTCTGGATTTTGTTTTATTGTTGTGGTATGAGTAAAAGTTAGCATTCAATAAAGCTTTAGTTGAATATCCTCATGTGCATATTAACAGATGGTAAGGTGTAGTTTTGTGGGTGAAATTGCTTGTGTGTTCTATTGTTTAGTTTATCTACAATTTCTGGTTGTGGTGTGTCATGAGTAGGGCATCATCAATATATTGAAAGTATGTTGTGTTTTTTAGGGAGATTATGTAGAAAGGGATGACCAGACCTCCGTGTAGGTAGGTATATAATGTGTATATATCCTCTATATGTACATACATGTATGCACAAGTATGAAAAAATGTATAGGCACATGTAACAGTATATATATTTCATTTGCAGATGGTACTGTTTAGCTGTATCACAGCTCCTCAGTGTGACTAGACAACTGAATGCTTCAAGCCTAGAATGAAACCCAACCAATTTGTTGTCAGAGCTTCTACCATTGAGCCATCTTCACTCGACAAAATGAGTCAGCCAAATCTAGCGTATTGTTTTTACAAATATAAACAAACATCAAGCAGCCATAGTGCTCCATTCATTTTGCTGAAGAGCTTTGATTTATGCAGGTGACTGTTGTTTTTAGAATTATATATATGTGTGTGTATGATAAAAAAATCCCTGAATTAAAATTTGCATATGGTTTTGTCTTTTAGCCAAACAGATGATGCCAAATGCATAAGCTTTCTCTGGCAAAATACATCTGATATAAAAAAAAAAATTTCCACTTTGTCCTCATTATATATATATATATATATATATATATATATATATATATATATATATATATAGTGACTACAAGGTAATGTGAGAATGTATTGTTGTTAGCTACTAATAGACTGCCTGTCCGCATTTATTGATGGTACTTTCAGTAATTGTACTGTGTATCAAGTTGCATACAGTTGTGCTGTTGGGTTTATGCACAGATTTGTTTGCTTCTTAAATTTGTACATGTGATTCACTTAGCAACTAAATATCCCACTGGTGCTGTTGAGTGAATATTTTAACTTGTGTGTAATATACAAGTAATTTAGTTTGGCACAAGACCATGTGAATTTGGAATAAAGTAACAGTCTACACATACTACTTTGTTTTGAATTTATGCAATTTAATTTTTAATATTGTGGAAATTGTTTTAACAGATGAAATAAATCTTACACATTTATAAGTGTACCATTCATCCATGCACTGAACATTGCTGTCGAATCTAGTTTGGCACTTCTATGTATTTAGAAATTAAGATGTAAAGAATCTGCAATGTTATTGACCCTGACTTGGCATCTCAGCTTCAGTATTTTTTCCACTGCCATAATGTAGCTTTCCTATGCTTTTTCTATAAATATTTTCATGGTTTCCACTTTGGTACGTCAACTTTACTAACATGAGCGCAGTACTATATTGGCAGTAAGATCTTGTCATTTTTATAGTTGAAATTGCTAGATGCAAGTATAAGTCCTATGTTAAGTTTCTTTTTTGATACTTCTTGCTTGTAGAACTCTTGGCTTCTTGCTTCCCAGTCATATTTGACCTTCAAAAATTTAAATGTAATGTAAATTTTGAATATTTGGGAATAGGTTAGTGTATTTAACAAAATTTTGAGTGTACTTAACAAAACTATGCAGAGATAAGGATTCTAGTTTTTATTTGCTTAAGATGACATTGTAAAATCTTGTGGCAAGAGAAGCTTTTGAATGAGATTTGATATATATGTGTATGTATGTTTTTCTTTTTTAAATTATACAACTTTAAGATTGGAAGTGTCTCGGGAATGTATTGTACAGTGAATTGCTGTAATAAGACCATTAAAAAGATGAAGATATTAGTCTAATAACAGAAAACAAACCTTTAGCCACAAAAGGTAATATTTAAGGTGGAGCTGGAAAGAAGTATTTGGAAACTGCTTCTGTGTATCATTCACATATCATCAATGGGCATTCATGACTCTCCACATATCTCTTTCTGCTTACGGCCATATAGTGTTGAAACACAGGTATCCAAACAATCCTCGAATTTAAGCAACATTAAGCCTGATCAGTATCTAGATGGGTGACTGCTTGAAAATACCAGGTGCTGTAAACTTGGATGTGCAGGTGGTGTAACAGATAAATTGTTAATCTGAGAGCTGAGTTTCAATTTCAGTTGAGATTATTATATTCACTTTCATGCAAATACCTCTTGGGAAAGGATTGCTGCCTAAATACACATTTATCAAATTACACAACCTGGCAGCCAACAAAGAAAGTAACACCACTACGACATCAACATTTAAATGATGAAATCCACAAACATAACTGAACAGTTTCTACACACGCTGTGCTCAGAAAAGAAAATGAACACAATAAAATTTAAGTAAAAAGCTTAATTGCAGTACCTTGTCTGTCATCTTTAATGAAACATTATATATAAAAAATCTCAGTTCAGCACTTTTCTTGAAAGTCACAGTGAATCCAAATCAGCTTGCTAGTAATAGAAAGGTCTTATGATAAGAGGTTGGTGATCTAATAAGTGATTGGAATGAAATATATCAAAAGGTACTACAGAGTCAGAATTGCCAAGAACACAGTGTTGCGAAGCCCAGCATGAGTTAGGAGAGGCGGTAAGAAATAAACCCTGTTGCTCAGATTTATTAGGAAAATCTGATTTGAGTAAGGGACTGAGCAATGAAAAAGAAGGTGAGGTGCCAGTAACAGAATATTTAAGCCATGTATTGTGATGTGCATTAAAATCACCAAACAATGATGTTTGAGATGGATGAAGAGAGTACTGTTTCTATACAGTCAGAAATCTTGTCTAAATATATGGCAGTCCTGGGAAAAGGGAGAGCAATAAAAGAAAGTGATTACTGTCAGTGTAATAACAAAAGTATAATTGTAATTATATTGACTTCAAACTTTTATTTTATGTCTTTTTTTCTCCTATCTCACGGAACTTATAGAAATACCATAAGGAATAAAAGATGCAATTGATTTCCCAATATGGCACTATGATGCAATTTGTAGATAAATATTTTTTTTGTAATGAACAGAAAAATGAGATTTCAGAAGCTTTTACTAAAGCTGATATTTTAATCAATGGCATCTCTTGAAAATGTTCAACTTCATCTCTAAATGCAGATGAAAGTGATTTACACCAAAAAATTGGATCCGAGTAGTTTCTTTTACCTGAGGAATCTCTTCAGGAGGTGGACAATCATGGCTCTCTACAACTTCCTATCCTTTGTAACTCTTAGTAATGTTTGTCTTTTTGTTATTTATCTGAATTGGTTCTGCCATCCATTTGCACAAGCTAGGTAGTTTCCATCTATTCCTCTTGTCTGCAATATGTTATGTGAGTGTCAAATTTTCAAAGTGCGCTTTCTATATTTTTGAGTCACTTTTTTTTTAACTAGTGAAATATATATATATATATATATATATATATATATATATATATATATATATATATATTTATTTATTTTCTTTTACTAATGTTCACCCAATACAAGGCCCAAGAGACACACTCAAGGTAGAGGATTATTGAATGTGGCATGTGATAGAACTGTAAGAGTAATAAGATAAGAATAAGTAAAAACTGGCCTTTGATTTGAAGAGGTTAAGATTGTAGTTTTTGAGGAAAAATCCACTTAGGAGTCTGTTCCACAAAGTGGTTTTTGGAACAAAGCTGCCAGAGAAATTTCTCCTTACAATTGGAATATGTAGGGAATGAGTGTGATTTGACTCTATGGACATGGCATGTTTTGGTTGTAAAGGTCTGAACTTATGGTACTCATCTGGCTATTTGCCATGGAAATAGCAAGTGATAGTCTTGTAACATTGTGTCAGTGTGGCAAGTGGATGCTGGGTGGAAAATACATTATCTTCTGCAAGACTTCTGTAAATGACTTTGAATTCTATCAAGGCTGAAAAGTTAGGATTTTGCAATTTCATCCCAGATATAGCGGCAATACTCAGACTTTTTTCTCTAATCTGAGTAGACTGATATCAATAGATAGAAAAATTATCTATAAGATATTAAAGCTTTCTGACTGTAAGTGAAAAAAAAAGTTATTTTTATTTTATTTCAGTTATATGTAAGCAGACATTTTGGACACTTTTTTTTTTTTTTTTTTTTTTTTTTTTTTTTTTGTGGGGGGTTTTTTTTTTTTTTTTTTTCTTAGCCTTGTGTAGGGATTATTCAGATTGGGTGAGAGGGTAATAGATTATTCCAGTGTCTTATTTCAAACTTGGTCAAATTGGTATGTACATTTAAATGACACAAGCACTTGTAAGTCACTCACATGCAACACATACATGCGCATATGCAAAGTCACATGCAGACAGTGTGACGAACAGAATCGGCTGTTTTTTTTTTTTGTTTTTTTTATTATAATATAAACCCAATCAATTATAGCTTCTTCCTCTTGTAAGATTTAAGAGGCCAGTAAGGTTGCATTTAATTTTATTATGTAGAAATAAAATCTCATGCAAAAATTTAAGATTTGCTTAAAGTAATTGAGGGGTGGTGAAATGTAGCATAAAACTCTTTCTATTGAAAACTGGACATATGAATATGAGAATGTGTTGAAAAGTTATTAGGCCAACCAAGTAACCCTTCTAAGAAAAACACAAACAAAACTAGTATTTTGTATAAAATAATTTTTACAATTGTTCTTTGCATGCATCTATGTAGTCAGTTTTATCAATGTCAAACAAGGAATATTTACTTGTTTGATACAATCTGTTCTTTTTTAGAATAGATCAGTATTTATTTAGGCTCAATTTAAGTTTTTAGTGGTTTTGTGTATGTATAATATATATATATATATATATATACAAGGCAGCATATTTATATTATAAAGATAATCATACATTGAATCAATTAGCAATATTAATGGTGAAATCTCTTTGCTAATAGACTTAAAATAAGCATTAAACTACTAACAATCCACTGAATGATGCGATCCTTATGTATAAAATTGTTGTCAGATGGATCTAGTGTATTTTTTATAGCAGCAAGTACTTTCAAGGACTTCATGTCCTCATCATCAGGCTGTAATTTTTTCCTTTATAACCATTAATAAATAACACATTCTTAAAAAAACATCTTTTGGTCTACAACACATTTATAGCCTTTTAAAATTTGTCAACCTGTTGGTTGAAATCAGAAAAATACCCTGTAAATTGAGATCGTAGTAATTTATTTGTAAAAGCTTGGATGTTAATAGAATTTAAGTGTATGTCTTTTATACTTTTTTTTTTTTTTTTTATATTATTGGGTTCCAATAATATAAAATGTAACAATGCAGCTTCTTGTTACATTTAAGAATGTAAAAAAAACAAAAACAATTTGAGCCCCTAAAATAAATTTGATTTGTGACAATAACTGTATTTTATGATTGTACATCGTGTACACAAGGTTTGGTATAGAGAAATTATGCTTTTTTTTTTTTTTTTTTTTCCTTGTATCATTTGCGAGAGAAAAATGAAAAACATGAAGACAGAAAAAAAAAAGCAAACTCGTGACTTGAGGGAGGTAACTCTGTAACTCTAAGTGATTGTCCTTAAAGTAGACAGATGCTAATGTTAATAGCTCTTATTCATTGTTTGTGTCCTTCACATTGTTGGCAGAATTCAAAATATCAATTTACATTAGCATTAAAAAAAACAAAAAAAAAACAAACTGTATTTACAATAAGGGCAAAGTAAGTGTGTACAGTTTTGGCTGTATAAAGTGACTGAATTAAAAAAAAAAAAATCTCCAATTCCATATTAGAAAAATATCAGTGAAAAATACTTAACCTTTGATTTATTAAAATACCAATATTTTTATGGTTACATTATTTATGTTGCGCAGAAAGACAAATGTCACCTATTTGTTTTTTCATTCTGTGGGTAAGGGATGGGGCAAAATAGATTGAGTTTTTTCCTTTTATACATTTTTTTTTTATACAATGTCACCTAGCATTAAGAGAAGGCTCTCAAGCAGACAGGTGGTGTAATCCCATAGAGTAAGCTATAAGCACCTCCTTAGAAAAATAAAGAATTCAGTTAAAAATTCTCTAAAGATTACCTGGAGTGAAATACATGAAGAAGAATGCTTTTGGCACAAGGCTATGGGGAGAGGTTAGTCATCAGTAACTATCCTGCTTACTCCTAACTAGTTTAATTCAAAACTCAGCCATTCTAAAATTTGGCACAAATACTTTAAGAACTTCTTCATGATTTAGTTCAAACATTCACTAAAATATTGTTTTATATAAAAAGGATGGTGGTTAAACTTATTAAATCAAAGAAAAAGGTACTGTCCATTCCACAAAAAACAGGAATGGCTGCTGTATTCTGCCATCCAACAGAATCAAGAAGCTCACTTGTTAATGGGGATGGGCAAAAAATGGGATTGGGAAAATGTAAAAGGCTGGTCCAGTCAAGATGAAAAAACAAAAACAAAACAAGAATATGGGGGGATATTAAAAAAGGCCATAACAAAATAGGGGGCTGGGAACAACAGTCACTCACCTTGACTAGAATCAGGAATCTGTCCTGTTGTGACCTGAAAGGGACTAAAGGAGGAAATCTAGTTTGGCCAAATTTATGCAAACCACTTTTTCATAACATATACCCACCTTTCAGTGAAGGGCAT
Source organism: Acanthosepion pharaonis (assembly GCA_903632075.3). Lineage (NCBI taxonomy): Eukaryota > Metazoa > Mollusca > Cephalopoda > Sepiida > Sepiidae > Acanthosepion > Acanthosepion pharaonis. Next base: position 49,846 of record CAHIKZ030000802.1, read on the forward strand.
AATGGCTGAAACCTTATGATAAAGCTGAAAACATTAATCGGGATGTAAATAAATAACTCTTTATTCCAGAAATTCAGAGAAGATATTTTATTGATTATATCCTTCATATATGCTATTGAAAAGACAAGATGTCTTTTTAGTTGATAAAGCTTTGTCACTTGGTTACTACTTGTAATTTAACTGAGAAAAAAAATTCTTCAAATTATAATTTTTTTTTTTTTTTTTTTTCCAGGTGGATTTAGTCCGGGAATTCATTTTCCGGAACAGTGGCCAAACCTACAGAGGAATCCCCATTATGGCTTCCAATATGGATACTGTTGGAACATTTGAGATGGCTATTCAACTTTCCAAGGTAAAAAAAAAAAAAAATCACTAATTTGGTTGTACTAATATTTTGACTGAATAATTTATGGTCCTATTTCTTGCATTCTATTTCAGATGTAAATGTTATTAAACAAAAAACAATTATATGCATAAATGAGTCAAAGTTAGAAGTTATTTAAATCCCCACTCCCACCAATAGAACTTTTTTTTTTTTTCACAACATGGGTGATCATGGCTCTCTACAACTTTCTTTTGTTGCTCTAACTTTTGATTCTTTACCCCTCTCTCTTGTCCCTGTTCTGCATTCAATTCACAGAAGCTTATTTACTGATTCTATTGTCTTATGTCCTGTGAATGTTAGATTCTCCAATCCTTCTTTCCTCATATGTACTAGACATTTCAACTTTTTCAAGTGTCCTTTTAGTTCTGATTACCCTTAAGACTTCTTTGTATGTGACTCATTTCAGATGCCAGAATAGAGGTTGAACTGTCCTTGAAAGCCAAGTTTTGATTGACTGATATTTTTTTCTTTTATGGCTTATCAACCCTTTGAAGATTATTTAAAGTGTTTTTTGACCGAATATTGCATGAACTGTTTTGGAGATAACGATTTATCTTACTGTTTAACCCATAATTGGGGGAAAACCAAGTGCTGAATCCACTCTTCACCTGATGTCAGTGACTGCCCTTTAAAAATGGGATCAACCCAGCTGTGCTTAGGATATGCACATATGAGAGATAAGATATAGTAGGTAAAAATGTACTGAAATTACTTTAAACACTTTCAATATCCAAATTATTTCAGATATAGCATAAAGAGGAAAGCTTAAAAACTTCACAAAAATCAAAAAATATATAACACAAATAGCTTTCATAGAATTTTGTGCAAAATTACTAACTCTACATAGACTACAAAAAAAAATTATTGAAAAGTTAATGTAGTATTTGCCACAAATACTTAAAGGGAAAAAGGATTCATTACAAAACAAAATAACATTAAACCTGAAGCTAGAATTTACAAAATTAATTGCAAAAAATTTTCCAAGAAACAGGGGAAACATGAATTTAAAAAACAAAGATTATATGAACATAAAATGGATCTTTTAAAAAATAATACATTAAATGCATTAGTCATGCATTACAATAGATCTGACCATAATTTTAAGTCAAAATTATGGTCAGACCTATTATGAATATAGTTTTAATTAAAGAGAAAGTAATTTATTAATGTGAAAATTTATTAAAGTAGACTAAGTATGGAATTCTCTATGGTAAATTTGTGTCCAGGATCATAAAAAAATATCTCCTTTCCTAAATAAACCAATGCTGGTACAATCTGGGATTCCTCTTCTATGTGCTGTGCCCCTTCAGGACATGGATAATCATTCCCCTCCCCCATTTCCTGTCCCTTTGTCTGTCTTTTAGCTATATCTCTTAATCCCTAATCTGCCAATCATTTGCACAAGTTCACTAGGTTATGTGCTGGTTTCCTTTATCCTTCTTGCCTTTAATGTCCTGTGAATGTCAAATTTTCCAAGCCCTTTTTCCTCATTATGTGCCCTAGAAATTTCAACTGTCTTTTTATATGGAATAATGCGAATAAAAAGCCATATGAAACGGGCTAATTCAAACATATAGAGACTGGGTGTTAAATGATAATATTTGTTGTTTCTCTATAAGGAATAATTTGACATTCATTGACCGAACAGCATACTGCGTTTGTTGAAATTTATGATTTTTCTCTTAAAACAATTTTTCAAGAAAATGGATTTCTCAAGTTCAATAGCTGTTATCACTCTTTCCAGTATTGATGGAAGCTTTTCTTTTTAACCTTTTGTTTGAAGTAGTGTGGATTTTTCCTTTGAGTTACACATGCTATCCATTTTAATTGTTGCTGCTAGTGATAGTCATCAAATGATGTGGTTTCTGTTATTTGGTACAGTTCTTTGTTTGTGATTCTGTAGCACCAGTCCACAATATTCAAAGGATGTTCATTTACTTAAAGCTATTTTAACCATTGATCTTAGAAAGCGGTTGAATACAGCAGACAGTTTAAATATTTCTGAATGGGTTTGGTGCCATGCAATAACATATGAAGCTATTTAAGAATGTGACTTGAGTTTTTAGGTTAATGTTTCGGCTTTGTAGCAATTTGCAGTGTTGGACGAAACTACCTCTAGTGCTGTCTTTTCTATGTTCAATATACTTTTCACCAATGCTAAATTTGTTATTGATCCATACATGAAAGTATTTGAGACTCTTTTGTATTGTTAATGTTTTGATGTTAACTGTAATTGGTGTTTGTTGAATTTTTTCCCCCTCCTTTTATATACAGGACTGATTTCATCAATAAAACTTATTAGTCTGTAGAAGTTCGTTCTTGGAATAGAATATGGCACTAGAAAATTTTTTCCATTTTGTCATTCACTTACTATGATACATAAACATACTAGAATTGTTATACACATGCATACAAAAAGCAATGTTTACGGTTTTTCAGTTGGCGTTAGAATCCATTAATTTCTTGGAGATTTGAAGGGATGTGTTGTCTCTCCTTGAATTAGAGTCCTAATTAACCAATGAAAATTAAACGCAAAAATAAAAATACCAGTATTATGGTCCAGAATGATATTTCATTTAAAAATAATCTTGCTATCAGTGATGACAAAAAAATAAGGATATTTCATCATTTTAAAAATAACCTTGTCATCAGTGATAATAGAAAACAATATTTCATCATCCTAACCTTATTATAAAAATGATCCTTCCACCACGAGAGAGAACAGAGTAGACTAGGTTACCCGTAGCAGTAGTCAGTAGATGGGTAGAAAAGTAGCAGTACATAAACACGTCTCGCCAGTGCTCTGTGAAGATCAAAAACGGACAATTTCAAATGGCATTCTCACTGCCAAATTTCTTTGAAACAAAACAAGTAAGCATTGACTCTTAAACAAAACAGACACTGAGAACATTTTTACACACACTATACCACTATTCTGTAATTCATATCGCAAAAAGAAAATACAAATTCTTATGTCAACATGTCTCAAGTTTTTATTGTTATCGTATGTTTTAGGCATTTTAATTTCATTTAATATCAACCCCATTATACCAGTATTTCTTGTTTTTACTTTATCTCATTTTCTGATGAAGGTTTAATAAAAGTGAAATCTGTTAGATTGATAAATGTTTCCTATTTGATCTTTATCTTATTCTGTCAGATTAGGGTCAATATTTGATCTATAGTTTATCCCTATTCATATAATTTTATATCTTTCATAGAAATTATTATAAAGATTTTCTTATGTTATTGCCATTATTATCATTATTTTTCTTTTTCTAGCATGGAGTGTTTACTGTTATCCACAAGCATTATTCCTTGGAGGCATGGAAAGAATTTGCTACAAAGAATCCAGAAACTGTAAATGTAAGCATGTTATGAAAAAAATTGCTATTAATATATTTCTTCTTTCTTATTTATGACTATAATCATTATTTCTTACAGATATAATTGCTCTGGTGTTAATTCTGTCCAGTGCTCTCTTCAATAGACTAGCATTATCTTTATATAGAATGTATGTCAAGAATCATAACAATCTTTTAGAAAACATGTTAGGAGTTTAGTAAAATCTTTGTTATAGCAAAATATATCTGCTTTGTCATAAGGGTGAAAATCTTGTAGCCTGAGTGGCCATGGTTAAATATAAAATAAATGACAGAACTGTCCAATGATTGGAATTGACAAAGTTAGCAATAACAAGAATAAGAGGAAAAATAATATAAAGCAAACAATATATTCAAGGCAAAGCAACAGTAATATGGCAAAAAAATTCAACTAATTGTGGTTTGCACATAAGCAAACTTGGATAAGCAAACATAGCATTCTAACTTCAAGACTGGGACTGAGTCATGAAACTGACAACTGGGTTATTGTCTAGAAAGAAATCCCAGCATGCATTTGTATGCTTTTGCCTATAAATTGGGGAAGGGAAGTATTTTGCAATCATTCTATACAGGATTGGAACCAACAAATCTTTAGACTATGTACATGCAACTAACTCATGATTTTGTCATAATAGTGAAAGATCTTGAGGCTATGTTTGCTGTAATTCAAGACTACTGTAGTAAAAGAGATAATCAGTTACTCTGAAAAAAGTTTGTTTTGTGTGCGATTTGCCGAAGTAAAATTACCAAAAAGTAGTTAGCAAAAATCTACATCAATGACTAGAAGCTATGCTAATGTTCTTCCCTCCCCTGAATGGCGTGACCAATCAGAAAATTCTCTCTATGAACAGAAGTCGTTGTTTTTCACTTATAAAAGGAGATGATTTTTTTGAGCTTGGTGGAGTGAACACGCGTTGTTGTTGGTGAATTTAACGTCTGGGTTGATGCAAGCTCCCTTGCAACAGGATTGTCTCTTGAAGTAGGTGAAACTGTCATGGAAGATGCATGTTGGTTGTGTCCCGAGAAGGATACACAACATATCAACCTGTCGGAATTAGACGCCGTTATCAGGGGAGTAACCGCGGCCCTTCAATGGAATGCAAAGGTGTTGCATTTATTCACGGATTCCGCATGTATGTATAAGTGGATAGCAGACACTTTTACGGGGAAGGGCAGGATACGTACAAAGGCTGCGAGTGAGATGCTCATTTGAAGACGGCTAGACACACTGGGAAAGTTGGTAAGGGAATACCACTTATCCGTAGATATACAGCTGGTTAGATCACATCAGAACAAGGCCGATACTTTAACAAGGGTACCCCAAAAATGGCTTGATGCTATTAAGAGGTAGAGCCGGTAGGACATGTCTGTGTAACATCAGCAAGCAACCATAACTCAGATTTACTAAAATCTGTGCATTGCCAAAGCAGACATCCCGGTGTAAAACGGACCCTATATTTCGTGAGGCAGATTTATCCCTCCGTATCCAAAGCTGCTGTTAGGGCAGTGGTCAGGGAATGCAAGGAGTGTCAGTCCATCGAGCCAGCACCTGTGCAATGGCAAAAAGGACAACTGAGTGTGAGCAAGGTGTGGCACCGTGTTGGAATGGACATCACCCATTATAACGGACATCACTATTTTGTGACGTCTGCGTCGACAGGATTCCGCGAGCATCATTGACCACTTGGGGTCATTGTTCTTTGAACGTGGACCTCCGACAGAACTCCTCACTGATAACGACACTGCATTCCGCAATGGATTATTCAAAGATTTTTTGGATTCGTGAGGAGTACACCTCAGATTTCGCTGCGCTTATGTTCCATCAGGAAATGGCATAATCGAGCGATGTCATTGGAGCATCAAAAGAATTGCTGCTAGGAAGCAGTGTTCCATAATGGAGGCGGTATATTGGTACAACGTTACTCTGAAAGACAATGTATCACCCTCAACTGCGCCAGCCAACATGATTTATCGGTACAAAGTTCGGCTATGAGGCATTGACGCAACGTGTTCAACTGAACAGATAAAAGAATGTGCGCCGTATGACTTGGGCGATCACGTGTGGGTAAAAGCTCCACATAGACTGTGTACAACTTGGGACCGGGTGGAGCATGTCACTGGAGTAAGTAACTCGCACTCTTTGCTGGTTGATAGAATACCAAGACACATAAAAGACTTGTGTCACTATGTAAGTACAGATACTTCAACAAGTGACACTAGCAGTGAGTGCTCAGAAAGTGAATGAATAATTACCATCGGAAGTAGGGCTAGCACCTCTTTAGATGGCGAAGACTCAGTGCGTGAGGTTATCAGACCAGAAGAATCCTCAGAAGAAGAATCTTCAGAGCATTCTTCAGATGACAAAGACTCTGTGCGTGAGGTTGTCAGATCAGAAGAATCATCAGAACATAACACACAATCTCCTCCAACAGTCGCCCCACTCCGGAGAAGCTTAAAAATGAAGAGTCCCGCCCATCAGTGTCACTTATGTGACGGGGGAGTGTAGTGAAAGAGATAATCAGTTACCCCGAAAAAAGTTTGTGTTTTGTGTGCGATCTGCCAAAGAAAATTTACCAAAAATTAGTTAGCAAAAATCTACATCAATGACTAGAAGCTATGCTAATGTTCTTCCCTCTCCTGAATGGCGTGACCAATCAGAAAATTCTCTCGGTGAACAGAAGTCGTTGTTTTTCGCTTATAAAAGGAGATGATTTTTTTGAGTTTGGTGGAATGAACATGTGTTGTTGTTAGTGAGAAGTGAAGGTTGGATGTGTGACCCCATTTTGTCGTTTCTACATTGTGTGTTGGACTGTTACGTCGGACTATCGTTTGAACTGTGATTTGGCTACAAGTCTTGCAGTCGAGAAACAGAAGAAATCTATTGCAGTTGCTACTATCAGTTGACAGTCTTTTCTTTACTACAACTAGATTAAATCCAGTGCTTCAGATAAACAATGGACACACAATGAAGTAAATCTTCATTAGAATGAAGTCACCATATCAGATATAAGCCAAAATATTAAAAAAATTAATTTGTTCCCTTTTAATTTATGCACATATCTCCTTATTAATAAGCAAGGAATCTGTCAGTTTTCTTTTTCTGTAAAGGATCTGAATAAGCATTAAAATATTAAAAAGAATTAACGACACTTCCTTGGCAATCAAACATTGATTGCCTATATACAGGGTGCAATGGGTAAATAGCCAGTATTTTATATTTTTAATTTTGTGCATGCAATATGAACATTTCAGAGTGTTTGGGTATCAATCTGAGGATAGTGCAGAAGATTTGGAAAGTATTAGCTGAGTCTAATGGTGATTATGAAGATATGGCAGCTTGGAAAACTCACTCTGATTGTTCTGATAAGAAAAGAACTCTTGAATTTGTTGGTGAGGGCCTCACACAACATGGAGGCTTACATCAAGTGCTTTGAGTAGATAGTGCTGCCCTAGGTCAAGAGGGTGGCTGCTGGAAGTCCCTATGTCGGGCAACAGGACTCTGCACCATGCCACACGAGCATGAGAACCCAGTCATGTTTGTTAAACAATTTCTGCGACTACATCACCCCTTACATCTGGCCACTTAACTTCCCAGACTGCAACCTCTTGATTATTATGTGTGGAGCACAGTTGAGAGAGAAAGACCAGCAAAACTCTTTATAATACCAAAGATGAACTGAAGTCAAGGATTATGGCAGCATTTATCAACTTAAAAAAGGAGACCATCCAGAAAAGTTGCAGGAGATTCTGAAGTCATTTGGAGAGTATGGCTGAAGCCAATAGCGAATTTATTGAATAAATTTACTTCAAGATATTTGAAATTTTGGTAAATATACCTGTTAAAATGAGATGTCTGTGTTATTTTTACATAATTTAGATGATAATTTATTCATTGCACACTGTATTTCTCAGAATTTTATTTCATTTGTATTCTAAGTAAATACTGAATAATAGTTTATTTTTTAATTTCATTATTAGAATATTCAAATGCAGGCAAACCTCCTCGACCTTTCTCTAACATCCTGCCTTGACAAATGCTCAGCAAAAGTTTTATTGCACATTGAACCATTCCCTAGTCAGTGTCCAGATTGATTCCAAACTAATGATATCCCCCAATTCCATAGAACGGTTTTTCGCTATGCGGAAGCAAACTGGGAAATTTTGGTCCTATATGACAGAAGCTCCCCTCCCAACCTTCGTCAAACATACTGTCTCAATCTTTGAAGGGATCCTTTCTAGAATGAAGTGCTTTATACCCACAAAAAAATTCCAGCAAAAAAACAGTTGGCCTTGGTTCACTCCTGAATGCATACCTGTCATAGCTTACTGCAACCACTATTTGAATATCTATCATAAGGATCAGTGTATTCTGACCTTACTACGTTCAGAACTACCTGCAATTGATGTAAGATAGTTCTGGAAAATGCTATGTGTAGTTACATGAAAGCTGTCCAGGTTAAGCTTGGAAAAGAACAAATTGGATCTTGCAAATTATGGAAGATCACCAACCAAATTATGAACAGAAGCAAAGTGGTTGTGCCCACTATTATAAATGACCCTGAGGTCATATCCTCCTTGTCAGACAAAGGCCATCGCCTCCCCAACTTCCCACGTCTCACTGAGCACAATCTCAGTAATATACTCATTTCAGAAAGAGAAGTCTAGATTTATCAAAAGCCTTCCTCCAAAAAGCCACTGGCCCAGAAAAAATTGCAGTGGTCATCCTTAAGAATATCAACTCAGAATTATCCCCAATCTCAGCAAAGTTATTTAATTGCTGCTTGAAGGAGAAATATTTCCCAAGACAGTGGAAAGTCAAGCATATGCCCATCTTCAAGAATGTGGTTGAGTGATCCTCCCACTCCCAGTACAGATCCATTAGTCTCCTCAGTATCATCAGTAAACTTTTTGAGGCTTTAATCAACAAGAAGGTTGTCGAGCACCTAGATAGGAATAACCTCTTTTGTGACAAGCAGTATGGGTTTCAATCAGCCCAATCCACTGCTGATGTCCAAACTACCCATACACATATTTAATGAGGCTTTCAATGACACTTACACACACACACAAACACACACAGATGACCATATCCTTAGATATCTTGAAGGCCTTCAACAAGAGGTAGCATAAAGGTTTGCTACACAAGATCTCCAGATATGGAATAGCTGGAAGGGTTTTCTCTATTATAAATTATTCCTAACAGGTAGATCCCTGAAGATAGTTATTAAAGGCCAGTTCTCCAAGGCCCTTGCAGTCAACGCAGGTATTCTCTTGGGATCACTTCTCAGGCAACCCTCTTTCAGATTTACTTAAATGATCTGTATAAGAATATACTCTGATCTTTTCTAAACATCTATGGCAATATGACTATATATGTGCATTTCTAAAAATCTTGATCAGAGATTGGCAGCTGACTTCTCTTCCAATCTAACATTAACTTCCTGGCAGTGGGGAGAACTGGCTGGCTACATTCAATGCCTTGAAAACCCAACTGGTTACATTTCATCACTGCTGATGAGACCCTGAACTACTACCAGTCACAATGAACGAATTTCCCTTTGAGGAGGCCTTGAGAGGATATTGGGTTTCACGCCTGATCTTAAATGGAACTAACCTTCTAGGACCCTCACCATGTCACTTACATAGTAGCATACTGCCCCTTAATGTAACCCTCTACCTCAAGTAGCCTCTATGCCTTGTACAGGGTTAACCTTACTGTATAATAAAAAAAAAAAAAATCAATGTGTTTGACATGAGTTAGTCATTGTTGTTGAGATGAAGTTATAGAATGAATTAGATGCTGGTTCTGTCAATGTAGAGTCTGGACACTAATGGACTGTAGAAAATTTTATATTGTCATTTTGGTAGCATAAAAATATTTACTAAATTTAGGTTAGTATGGCACAAGGCTACTATAGTAGAGTTCTCAGTAGGGATGAAGCTCCTATTCTAGGAAATAGCCTGTTTGATTAATGAGTAAAGTAAAGATTTGTGTTTAACATCTGATAAATTTGTAAGACAATCAACCTAGGCTACCTCGGATGTTTCAAGTCAAGTTTTTTTTACAAGTTTTTTTTTTTTTTTTTGTAATGAGATGTAAAAAAAATAAGATAACTTTTAAAATATTTCATTTTTTTATTTAAGCTTTTATATTTATCAGTGATTCTCTTTAATAAGGACTGATAAAATGTTGTCTCCTTAAAAGGATTTACACCCTCACCCTTTGAAATAAGTAATTTTCAACTTGTCTCTGCTTCATGTTTTATTTAGGTTTTGTACCACCAAAAATTATTTAGCACTTTGCATTATTAATATTACTTCTGTTTCTACTGCATTCTTTTTTTTTTTCTCAAGGCCTCTTAATTGCGGTATCCTCACTGTTTAATTCAAAGTTGTTTTCTGTTGCCATAGCAGGATATGACAACACTACTGAAATTCACACTATTGTTCAGTGATCAGTCACCTTCAGTGGCGGGATAAACTTTTTGTACAGCAAATGAAGTCACATACAGAGTGATAAAGGCTAAATATTACTTCTTTTACTAATTGTGTAGCAAAGCTGAAAGGCAGCAGTCTGTGGGTTCTGCTGAACTGACTACAGTTCGCCGTTCTAAGAGACAACGAGTGGCATGCGTGATATGTAAGCAGAATAGTGGATGCTTACGCAAATGTAGCAACAGTCCCTGACTAAATGAAATGCTGGACGAACAAGGAGAAAAAGAAAATAGGCTACCTTAGAATCCAAAACAAGTGCAAACGCGTTTCGCCTGCAGAGTGTCGGAAGTTAACAATAAAAGTATGAGTGTTCTTGGTGGGTGTTATTTATGAGTCATGGACGTGTAATGTATGCAAATTTCGGCCACTTAGAACTGATATAAAAGGAGCAATCTCTTTGGTCTTTTCTTTTTCTTTTGTTTTTGAGTTGGTCGTACGGTTCGGGTGTGTGTATCGTCGGAGACTAAGAAAGACTATAGGAATCTATCTTCCTTATACTTGGGATGGCAGTGTCAAACTTAAAACCAACTCTTTTCCTTCAAATTGTTGATATAAATTTGATATTAAAACTTCTGTACAATTTATATATATATATATATATATATATATATATATATATATATATATATATATATATATATATATATATATGACATTTTTCATTATTTTTCTCTTTTCATTTTCAGAATATTGCTGTCAGTTCTGGTATGGCTGGTGGAGATCTTGAGAAATTGGAAAGCATTGTAAATGCAATTCCAGACTTGCATTACATCTGTCTAGATGTGGCAAATGGATACTCTGAATATTTTGTTCAGTTTGTTCGAGATGTCCGTAAAAAATTCCCCAAGCATGTCATTATGGTAAGAACTTAGACTGTAGCAATAATGATTTGGATTTGAAGAAGTTTGAAAACTGTTAAAATAATTAAAAAAAAAAAAAAAAAAAAAACTGTTTTAAAATATGTTCTCTGCTACTCAGTTTATCAGGCCATGACTTTTAATAAAGAATCTTGATCCCAGTTTTAAGATTTTGAAGATGAAAGCAAAAAAAAAAAAAAATGAAGGCGATATTAGTTAAAAATGCTTAACGCCAAAAATTTCAATGCAATATCATTATCTTGTCTTCATTGCTCTTTTGTCTTCTCTCTTTAAAAGCATGTTTTTCTTGTATTCTCTAATACTCAGTAACCCCGTTGCATCTTGTGGCTTTATTGCCTTCTTTGGGATGAAATAATTTAAAAAAAAATCAAAACATTAAAAAAATGCCAATCCAAGAACACAGGACAAGAAGTACAAAAAACAAAACAAAAACTGTAATGATTTTCTGAGGGGCTTATAGTTATATCAGGTTGAAACACTAATTCCCGTATGATTACCGGCTGACTAATGTCAAGCTAGATGAGTAACCCAGGTGTTATAAGCATTCCAATTGCATTTTTTGTATTTGCTTATGTGCAAATACCATATTGAAAGGTATGAATCCAACTTTTCTCACCCCCCCAGCTATGGGTTAATTAGTAGGACTTGTATCAGTAAATCTCACAAAAGTTTTTTTCTTTTACAATCTAAAAATATTTTCTGGCTTTAAATAACTTACAAAAGAATTTAGTTTCATGTTGATAAAATGACATGATACTAAATGAACTTTTTTGTTTGTTCTTCCAGGCTGGTAATGTTGTGACAGGAGAGATGGTTGAGGAGTTGATCTTGTCAGGTGCTGACATCATAAAAGTAGGAATTGGTCCTGGTTCTGTTTGTACCACAAGGAAGAAAACTGGCATTGGTTATCCCCAGCTGAGTGCTGTTATCGAATGTGCTGATGCTGCTCATGGTCTTGGAGGTCACATTATCTCTGTAAGTCTGCTTCATGTCAGTGTCCTGTCTGCCACATGTTAGTAAATCCTTTTATTGAATGTGTAATTCTTTTTTAATTGTGTTTGTTGCAGGAATCAATGCTTTTGATGTGAGAGATGTAAACGTTTTTCAGTAAATGTTTTAACAGCTTCTGGAACATTGTCCCGCAAGCAATATTTGTCAGACTCCTATGAGTCTGGGTAAAATAAACACAAGACATGGAATTTAAAGTAAAACAATTAATGCATGTTGTTAACAAAAGGAATTGTTTGTATATGCAACTGAAATAAAAGGAAACTAGCTATAAGAATGTGTATGTGTCAGTAGACCAAGAAAATGAATGTACTCCATTGGCAACATTTTTTATCTATGTTTGACTACATCTAAAAGCAAGGGATGAGAAAGAGAAGGAAATGTTTACCTTTTTATAAAATTAAATAGTGCCACCCAATTGGTGCTTTTGGTGAAGACATGTGGGGTAACCCAAATAATATAAATAGTAATATTTAGTTTATTATTAGATGAAACTTTAATTATTAACTAATATCTGAAAATTTCAGTTTTTCAATTTGAATTTTTGATGCATCATCATTCTTAAGTTAATGATTGAACAAATTACTTGTGAGTTCTAAAACTTTAAAATACCCATGGAAATTTTATTGCATCATTAAATATTTGAGCTTACCAGTTTTAATAGAATATTGCAATAACAATCCTAATTATGAATGCATTTCATTATTTAGAGAAGTACAAATGAAAACATCCAAAATTGATAAGGTTATTCATTTTAATGAAATGCAGGATTACTATTGCCTCTATATGTTCTCTTTTTCACTAAAACAAAACCGCCTCTCTATACCTTTTCTTCCAGCTTTCCTTACAATAAAAACGGAATTGTCCATTATTTATCTGAGCTAATGGCAAAGTGTAGTATGTGTGCTAATTATGGAAGAAGCAGTTATAATAGGATTATTTGATTTATTTTGGACTAATATTTAATCAATTTTTGTTGTTGACAGTCTGGAAATTGGGATAAAAAGTCAGTTTTATTCTTTATTACTAATCTATGCTGGTCAACAAGTGACTACAAATATCTGAGACATTTTGGAATTACTTTCAGGAACTTTTCACCTTGTCTTAGCTCTACTTGGTTCAACACCTATTTAACAGACTTTTCTTGCTCATGACTGGGTGCAAGGTACTTATATCAGAGACAGAAATTTGAGAAGTACTGAAGTTTGTCAGCAAGGACAAGACTTGGGATAGATGGTCTTCCCTATAAGATATATTTCAAGTAGTCACCCATGTTTGTCCCTTTACTAGCACTGATCTTAACAAATGGTTGAATAATGTGAATATACCCTAGCACTTCACCGGAGGGTGTAGTTAATTTGCAATGTAATGATAAGCATAGTGGAGATGGGGTTATTAATTTTTGGCCTTTTCAATTTTGTTGAACAAAGATTTAGGCTAAGGTCATAGTCAACAGTTTGCAGGCTGTCTTGCTTATTCTAATTGACCTTGAACAAAATTGTGCCATGAAAGGACAACCTTCATTTGGTATTCTTGATTGTAGAACAGTTAAGTGAAGCTGTGGGGATTGGTTTAAATCAGTTTAAGACATTTGATAGGATTGACCATTGTTTGGGGTTGTAATCTTGCTTTTTGTATGTATCTCAGTGTTATGGTGGAAACAAAAAGAGTAAAGTTGAAACCCTTCATGTTCTGTTCTATTCATCAAGGTTATCCACTTTTACTTATGTTCTTCTGTTGTTTACTTTGCAAGTTACAGGCAAATTTGATCCTATGTGGAATCACACAACCTGGTGTCACCACCTAAGTCATGTACCCCACCGAAGTTAACATGGCTGTGCTAGTAATGAACAATGACAAGATTGATGAAGTTGGCAGAGAAATCAGAGGGTATAAGACATTAACATGGGCCAAGATCAACCACAATAAGTGTGATGGCTTGCAGTGAGGTGCATGGAAGTGATTCTTTTTCTCTGGGCAGTTCAGTTGGATGGATGGGCCTTGCAAGATACTGTTTAGTTTGGTTCCAACCTCGAGCTGGAGAAGAATTGCTTGGGAGTTTGAGAGAAGGTTCTTCAAAGGATCTTTCCTTAAAAAAGAAACCAGAAGTTCATGTTTAGCATATCAACCCCCATCTTTATTGAAGTCAAACAAGACTAACAAACTTAAGTACCTCAGTGAAAGTTCTTTCACTGAGGTACTTAAGTTTGTTAGTCTTGTTTGACTTCTTAAGGGGTGATCTATTTCCAATTGTGCATTGGGAAAGACATTTGAATTCTTAGATCAAATGTGTATGCAATAGCACAATGGCAATTTTGGGAAGGAGGACACCAAAAAAGCCTTTCCAGCTTTGAGAAATGTGCACAGATGAGGCCTGTTGTATGCTCTCATCAAAGTGCTCCTTCTACTACAAATATTATAGAGCCCTGAGAGACTTATTGGCTAAAGATGGCTTCTGACATCTTGTCTTTATCATGGAAGACCATTCAAGATAACTTGATATTTGAGTTCAGTCTAAAGGATCAGGTATATTGATCTCTATGGTCTTAGTTGAGATGCTTCAATAGCAACGAAGCATCACTGCGCTCAGCTAATGTTATGGCATGCTCTTTGGATCAACAAAAAAGCTTTATGCAGTGGGACTGACAATTTTGCTGGAATCCATGCACTGCAGTGAGTAGGAGGTGTCTATTGGTTATGTCTTCTTTCACTGCACCCTCATATGCATGATAAGTCAATTGAAAGCTTCATGGTTTGCATACTATGCAGAAAGATTTTTTTTTTTTGTGTCCTTTAAGACAATTCTGTGTGTAATAATGTACCATCACTGAACAAAAATGAACTATTTGTTCTTGTGCTTACAGTATTATGAGAGTTGTGATCTGGACAATGCAACTGAGTTACATGGAATTATAAAGTTTTCCTCTTTTCAACTGTTCTTTAAGCATCAGTCTAAAATTAATATTAAGACTGAAAGGAAATGTCTTTTCATCAGAAATTGGTAAGTGGTAGATGAGACCTGTTTCTGCTGTGTGAAATGCACTAATTTAGTGGCATTTGAATGTCAGCTAAACATGAGGACTTTGACCATTTGAATTGATCAATGGCAGTCTGTTCTAACTAGGTTAAAACAGGATGACTTTTATTTTATCATTATTATGCTCAGTAGCGTGTTTATTTTTCTCTTTTTCATTAATTTAATTCTAATTTTCTCCCCTTTTAGGTGACAGGTTATAGTTCTTTGGTAGGTGCGGAAGGTGTTTGATTTTTGTATTTGTTATGGTGTATTTGAGTGATACATTTATTTTATTTATTTTTTGCCACAATTAGTATTGTGGTTTTTTTACTAACATTTATTTATTTTGTAGATGTTTTTCTTTTTAAATATTCATTGGGGAAATTTAAAGGTTACTGTTTCAGTTACCTCCTCCCCACTAATTTGTAAACATGGGACAAGTTAGGTTGTTTAGGATTTGAGAAGTGTAAGTACGAGGTTTTGGTGTGACAGAAAATATTTTTGCAATTAGGTCAGAGATCGTGATTTTTAGTATTCTCTCTATTCGGGACGTGAGCAACCATGGCTCTCTACAATCTTCTATCCCTTGTAGCTTTTAGCAGCATTTGTTTCTTTGCCAAGTATTTGAACCGTCCCACATTCCACATGATTCATATTAGCTCATCAAGAAGGTAGCCTGTTACCTTTACTCATTTGTCTTGACCTTGATGTGCCCTGTGAGGGTAAAATTTTCCAAATCGACCATCCTTATGAATCTAAAAAATTTCAGCTCTCTCTTTTCGAGTATGAGTTCTTGGTTTCCATTCTCAGTATTCTTCTGTAGAACCACATTTCTCAAGCCTCCAGTTTTCTCTTTATATGTTAGGAGACTGCTCAACAGTCACTGCCATACAAAAGGATTGATATTACATAATGTTTCAACTCTTTGTTTCTAATGAGATTTACCTGTTTCTTGTTGCTTCTGGAAAACATTTTTTGCTAATTCAATGTATGTTCAGATTTTGATATTGCATTTTCCATCCTCTGTTAAAACACTTGCCAGATATTTAAACTTTGGTAATTGTTTGATATTGACATCTCCAATATGGAGTTTGCATCCTGGACTTTTTCTCTTGCTGAAAACCATGCATTCTGACTTACTGTTGTTCATCTTTTCTTTTTTAACTTTCATTTACTATCTGTCCTGTAGCTTGTCTTATGTCTGCCATCAACATTGTGCTACAATATAAGATATGACAAGATATGATAATCTTATCATATCTTATATTGAGAAGATTACACCCACTGATAATAAATTGCTGCAGAGGTTGAACAAATCTGGTGAGAAGACAGGACCTTATCTTATACTCCTGTCTAGTTTTGTATATCTACTCAATTCATTTTCTATTCATATACAGGTAGTTTGCTCCCAATATAATTTCTGGGCTGTTCTAACATCCTTTCCAAATAGATAGTTTTCCTAACAGTTCAAACAGATCTTTGTGCCTTATTTTATCAAATGCTTTTGTGTAATCTATAAAATATAAGTGTATATTCTTCTACATTCTGCTCATAAATATAGCATTTCTTACTCTAGTGTTCTTGACAAAACTGCACTGTTTAATTCTGCTTCATGATCAATTCTGGATTTGGATTATGGTTAGCCAAGTTAAGACAAGACGGTGATGATTGTTGGCCTTGTGACATATTCTTAATTTTTGTTACAATAAACATTTTTCCATATGCTGTTTACTAAAGAGTTTTAAAGAAATGGAACAGAAATAAGATAAGAAATGTAGCTACTAATTTTTATGCCATGGACACTCACATAGAAAGAGAAAAGTTTTTTTTTTTTTTTATCTCCGTCTCAAGTGTTAGAGAACTGGCAGATGGTTCCTTTTTGAAGTTCAGTGGCATCAACTTTGGCCAAAAGGAATTGAAATGCAATTGTTGGGGCAATCATTGGTCAGTTGGTGGAAAGCTTGGCCAAGGGTCACATTTCTAATCAGTTTGCACCAAATGCTGGGTAAGGGCTCGCTGTATGCTCACACAAGGTAACAATGAAAGAGAAACACTATGTTGATTAATGATAATACTAACAGTTTCCCATATTATAAAATGGATGGATTATTCAGGACTTCACCTGCTTGCCTGGGTGGGTAGGCAGGTGACACTGGATAACCTCTGCTATATGGATCTCTTCCCCCTACCAATTCCTTGCCCACTTATCTCAATGTCTCTCACCAAGAACAGATCAGAACTGATTCTGATCCTAAACATAGTAAATATGAAGTTTTGATGCTAGAAAAATATTTTTGCAATTAGGTCAGTGATTGTGACTTCTATGTGCCATGTCCCTTCTGGATATGAGTAATCATGGCTCTCCACAACCTCCTATCCTTTGTAGCTTTTAGCAGCATTTGTTTCTTTGCCAAGCATTCTAACTCTTTCCTCCCATTCAACTGTCCATTGACACAAGCTCATCAGGAAAGTGGCCTGCTGACTTCACTTGTTTGTCTTTCACTTGATATACCCTGTTAATACAGACCAGCACCTGGATATATACCTCATTTCTGACTTTGTTGTCACTTGATTCCCAAAAACATCATATCCACTCCTTTACTTCCCCATTCCTCTATAGTCAAAGTGGACGCTATTTAGAAAACAACTTCAAAACGAGCCATTTGCTGGTTATCAACTATTAAAACTTAAGATTGAGATAAAAAGACCTCTTCCCTTTCTTCATGGGTGTGAATAGTGATGAAATTTTGACTATAGAGCATCTCCAAATGGCAGATATAATTTCTAAACCTTCCTTTTTCAATTTGACTGTAGTTTTTTTTTTGCCCATAAGTAATGAATATGAAGCATGTATGATTGATTTTTTTTTTTGAATTTATATAACAGCACCAATACCATAATCTTAAGTGCCTGGTGCTACAATTATTGCTAAATGACCAAATAGAAATGCTGGTCAAATGACATAGGACATCATAGAAATACTCTGCATATCTGATATGAGTGTTGTAAAGCATTTGAAAAGACATTGATACATGAATCACTATGATGTTCAGGCACCTCATGATTTAGCAGAAAAGAATTGAATGGATCTAATTTCTGTGATTCTTTATTCAGATGCAATAAAAATAACCCATCTGTTGAAAAAAACAAAAAAAAAACAATCATAGGTGATGAAAAATGTTTTTTTTTTTTTTTTTTTTTTTACAACAATGTGGAATGAAAACATTTCAGGTTAAAATGAAATAAGCCATTGTTAACAACTTGAAAAAGCATAATGTCCAGTCCTCACTTTCCAACTTCAGAGTTCAAAAATGTTTATACAGCCTTGTTGGTGAATTTTTTTCAACCCTACAATTCCTTTCCCCACAGACAAAATGTTGCTAGCCTCATGCTATTTCAATGGCAGATGTTCAGGCAAACTACATTCCTTGGTTCCACCAGTTCAGATCTTCACAGCTAGGATACATCATGCCATATAAAGTGATTCTAGTCTTCTTCCTTGCCTTAATATTCCATTGATAAGGAAGAAGTTCCACTTTGACAGCTTTTTGCCCAGAACTGTTGCAATATGGAATGAACTTCCAAGGGGATGCTATCCTGATCACTACATTCTTAACTTCTTAAAGTTGAAGACCAACCATTATCTATCCTATATCTCATAATATATATAGCACTTGCTCCTTGCCTTTACAACAACCTCATTTGTAACCATCTACCTTGAGTAGCTTTTGGGCTTTGTATTAGGTGAACAATAGTTTATAAAAAAAAATACAACCTTTGGGAAACTTAAGGGTAAAATCATATTCATTTTTTCCAGATCACCATCAACACTTCCTTTTACTACAGAAGGCATTAGCCTCTTAGGACAAAAGATGAGCTTTCTCAGATTCTGCATATAACCAAAGTTTAATATTAGTACTTTTATGTGCAGTGTACCTTTAGTATATAGGTGATCATGATCCCTACATCTTCCTTTCTTTTGTAAATGTAAGCATTGTTTGTTCATTAGAATCTCTTCCACTCACTGTTCTGCCATCCATTTACATTGTGGACTCAGTGGCTATGATTAAATGTAAAATAAATGATAGAAATACTCATCAAACAGAATTGACAAAGTTTCCAATAAACAAGAAAAAGAAAAGTATAGGTCAGAAAATAATATAAAGCAAGCAAACAACATAACAAGACAAATTAACAGTAATAAGGTAAAGCAAAAGTAATATGGCAAAACAGTAGTAATATGGCTAAAAGTTCACAAACTAAGAAAGTATTGCCAGAAAAGATTTCCTTGCAATACAGTAAAATGTATTGCTAGAAAAGACTTCTTGATAATGGAAAAAAATCTTTATTCATTTAGTTTTTAAAACTAATTTGAAAATGGAGCACTTACTCTTCAGCAAATGAAAAAATACTCAACAATTTCAGGATACATATTTTAATTTCTACAATAGATTGATTTTTGCTTTAAAATTTCTAATTATCTTGAATGAGAAAATTTAAGACTTATGGTTAAATGCTTGAGATAAAACTAACCCAAGAAAACACTAAAACTTGAATATTTACATAAAATCTTGGCAACGTATGACCATGAATAGAGATTTCCTTTTCCATCCATCAAAAACCCTCTCCCAAATTCTCCTGAACAAAAGAACTGATAAGAAAAAGTATGCTTAAAAAGAGTGTTTAAACTCTAAAACTTGAATGCTTACCTAAAAACTACTTGGTAAAATAGGTCAAACAGACAATTGGGTCATACAATTTCTTAGGTCAGTCAGAGAATTGGGTCAACTGACTTAAATCTGCTAAAAGAATGTTATTTTCCTACTGAAAGCAGCCAGTGGAAGATTTTACCTCAAGAAGGCATCTTGATTGTTCATAGTAGTTGATAGGGCAAAGATATATAATCTCCAAGTATATAATTGGTATATATGGAATGAATTCCAATAACCAACAATTACTATTCTTAAAAGAGTGCTCAATACAAAGTAGAGCAGATATAATTATTTTTTATAAAAAAATTATAACATAAGTATGGCTATTTTTGTAGTGATTTTATAACATACTTATGTTATAATTTTTTTATAAAAAATAATTATATAATGTGTGTGTGTGTCTGATTTTTTTTCTTCTTTATTATATAAGCATCCTAGAATTTGAACAGTACTTTTTTTTTTTTTTTTTTTTTAATCATTTCATCCCAAGCATGGCAATAAAGCCACTAAATTGCAACTGGTTACTGAGTGCTAGTGGAGAATGTAAAAAAAAACCCCACTGTTAATGATGGAGAACAATAAAAGATGAATTAAGACAAAATTTAACATTGCCCAGAAATCAAGAAGCTGGAAGATAGTTCCATAAGCAAGGAGTGTGAGAGAAGAAACTGTTACCAAAAAATTAACGTTAACATCTAGCCATTTCAACTATAAAATGATGAGATCTTGCTACCAATCTAGTGTTCTTTATGTCCCCCTCAGGATGCATGCAATCATGGCTCTTCACAATTTCCTGTCCTTTTTTTATAGCTCTTAATAAATTTTGTCTTTTTTATTTTTCCTAAACCTGGTTCTGCTATTTACTCAGGCTCACTAAATATGTTATGTGTTTTTCTCTGTCACTCCTTCTTGCCTTCAGTATGTCCTGTGATTATCAGATTTTCTAAGCCTTCTTTTTTCATTAACTGTACTTAAATGTATAAAGTTTAGCTACCATAGAGGAATGTTTATTAGATCAATTACCATGAAAGTATTTATAGAAAAAGCATAGAAGCTACATTATGGCAGTGGGAAAGTGACTGAAGTTTAATTTTTTTATGCTTGGGTCTAATAAATAGTAAAGATTTCTGTGTAAGTCAATTAGAATTCTTGAACATAGTATAAAATAATGTATTTAGTAATTCTTTGTTTGAATTTTCTTTTTTGACTTGCTTAATCTACACTGATGTCAATAGTAGATTGCTTCAAATTTGAATACAATTACTTATGAGTTGATAAAAAAAAAATTATGCATTTGTTACATGTACAGCCAAATAGACAGTTCCACAAGAACCATGGAGTCATCTTGGCTGGAATGTTGTCCAAAATAGTGTGGATGTTACAGCAGTCTTCTCTTGGAATATTTTCAAAGAGCATCAGTGAATCAGTTTTTAACAGACACTTATAAATTGAGGTTAAAACATATATATATAAGGCAAATAGAGAAGGTTAACAAAAATTAGTCTTGGAATTAGGATAAGTGAAACCTCTGAAAATGCCACCTTAAAGGAGAGGGAAGGCAAATTTCTACAAGTTGCAAGAATAGGTGAAACAGGTTAGCAGTCAGATAACAAACACTACTAACAGAGTAATTGACCAATAGTTTTTTTTTTTTTTTATATATATATATATATATATATATATATATATATATATATACAGTATGGTTTACCCTGTATAAAGCCCAGGAGCCACTCTAGGTAGAGGGTCACATGAAATGCTCACTGTTATGTCCAAGTGATAGCAAGTCTATTTTTTTATATGTGTTTTTAGACTTGGGAATTTGGAAATGTATTTTTATTTATTTATTATTTTTGTTTCTTTTTAAAGATCCCACAGAATAAAACAATATGTCCAGACAATATGGTTAAAAAGGGTTTTTGAAATCTGTATTGCTGAATTATGTACTGACATCATTTTTATTTTATTCCTCCTTATGATTTAAGACCGTGTTTTTTCAGCAAGAAATGAAAACCTGAATCTGGTTTTCAATAAGTTAGTGTTTATTTCAATGGAGTTCCAAGTCAGACTTAGTACTTTGGCTGATAGGAGGTAGGTAGGTTCCTTTTGTTTTTTTATTTCTGCCAAGCAACTGCTACCAACATGACTGGTTGGATGGATGGATGGCTTGTCTTTCTTCCATCCTAACCAGGACTCTACTTATAGAGCATCTGGCTTCCAATGAAGTGTTACTTGATCCCATATTTTTATTTATTTGTTATTTTCTTCCCCTTTGGTCAAGTGGGCTGACTTTGAACATGAGACTGCTGACTTTATCTTTCAACTATTAAAAAAATAACAAAAAAAAGAATTTATGACTCTGATAGCATCATTTAGGGATCACTTGACATGTGTTCTGCTGGGTATATGGGAGACCCACAGTGCCATAATTCTGCAGGTAGCATAAGGGTTATTAGTATAGGTGTAGCAAGCAATTAAAATTCCCATCTACTGTATTGCATTCACATTTTCACAATTACCTTTTTAGAAAAAGCATGAATCCATTTCTCCCCCTTAGCTATGGGTTAAATATCAATAGAATACAATAAGAAAACTTGTAGTATTGTTTTTCCTGCACTATAACTTAGAAACCAACTCCAGAACTTTTGCTTAGCTGAAAAGTTTTCTTTTTCTTCTAAGTACTCAGTAAATACAAATTAAGTTGATGTGATTCACAATTCTAAAGCAAGCCATTCCAAGTGTAAAATGTAGATACTGCTAATATACATGCTTTTGTTTCCTTTTTTTTTTTTTTTTTTTTTTTTTTAAATACCAAAATTTAGGAAATTATCTGATTTTAATGTAATTTTCAGCCTTTATTCATTAACAAATCAATTTTATACTGAATGTTGACTTTTTATATTTTTGTAAAGAAAAGTAAAAAAAAAAATTAGATTATATCAAAACATTTTATTTAAATCTTTCAGAATTAACAGGGGAAAAAATGAATATATATCTTTTCTTAAAATTTACTTGTAATTTTTCTGTATAATTTTGAATTTCTTCTAGTTGCTGATGACAAGAATTTTTTATTATATAAAAATGTTTGTGAATGGAAAAATGCTAAGTAAAATGTCATTTTTGCATCAGAAATATTTTAAAAGAATTTTTTTTATACACTTGTTTAGATTATTTTTTCTACAGAAGATCAAATAGGGAACAATTCAATAATTACCTCACTTGATTATAAATTAATTTTTTTATCTCTAAATATACTGTGACTGCTATGAGGAAAATGACTGAGAGTAACTTAATATATATATAATCTTCACTATTTCTTTCTTTAGGGGAAGAATGGACATGTATATATTAATCCCCTTTTCCCCACAAAAAAGATCTGTCCTTTCAGTGTTAACTAATATTTATACGTTTTTATCCTAACATCTAGCACTTTCTTTGGTTAAATTTCTTATATGTTTATAGTAATATTAGAAAAACACACTCCACTTGAATGCTATTGAATAAATAAAGTAGGCTGTGATTGACCTGCATATATTGATCATATAAGTTTAAAAATAATTATATTTTTAAGCAAAAAGGAAACCAGATTTTCTAATTTGGTAGTTTTGGTCCTCTGTATATAATTTGTGAGGTGGTTGAAAGCTACTGCTTGACCTATAAAATTCAAGCTATCATCTTTCAAATAAAACCAAAATTTTACTAAAATGGAGACATTTAATTTACTTCAAATGCATTTTTAAGTGTTTTTTCCAGAATTTTAGCAATACCAAACAAAGATTATAACCTAGAAGTACTAAGAAACAGATTACAATGCTAGTATCTTCTTTAACTAGTTGTTCTTCTCTAGGTAGTATTCTTTTTTCTTTCCTTCATTTTTGAATGTTTATTTATTTTTTAATTTTTTTTTCTCTGCTACCTTGTTCATTGACTAAAGATTAAGAGTCTATTCAAACAGAATAGCTATTTATAGTCGGTATCTCCAAAGATTGGCTAAAAAATGAGTATACATAATGAATGAATGTTCAAAACTTAATGAAAACAGTTCTGTTGTCAAAATCCTTGTATTATTACATAGAAAGCGCAAAAAGATATTTAATTCCTTTTTAGAAATCTTATTTTTTCAAGTGTCAACAGGGGACCATAAATTAGTATGGAAAAAGTCTTTTTGTAGTGAAAAATGCATTACATTGAAAATTCTTGCAAAAATGTCGTAATTGTCAGATTTTAATAAAACTTTGCTGAACTTATTCACAAATGAATGAAATTATTTTTTAAATTATTTTATTTTTTGAAAATAATGGTAAAAATATATATAGGGTGCAATGGATAAATTGTCTAAATTATGCAAAAATGAAAATATCACTGACATCTCATTTTAACATATTTACCAAAATTACACAAATATCTTGAAATACTAGATTAAATTTATTCAATAAAATTGCCATTGTCTTCATCCACAGCATCCAGATGACTTCAGAATCCTCTGCATCTATTCTGGACAGTCTCCTAGGTTAAGTTGGTGAATGATGCCATAATCCTTGCCTTCAGTTCATCTTTGGTGTTACAAGGAGTTTTATTGTTCTCTCACTCAACTCTGCCCCACACAATAATCAAGGGTATTGCAGTCTTGGATTTAGGTGGCCAGATGTAAGGGAAAATTGTCTGACAAGCCATGCCTGGGTTCTCCTGCTTGTGTGGTATGATGCAGAGTCCTGATGCATGCCACCTAGAATAAAATACACACAACCTTAAGAAGCCATAAATTTATATTTAATAACAATTTAAGTTCAGTTCATAACAGGTGATAATGCTGTAGGGATATTAGAGATGCATATTTGGGTTGGCGGTGTATTATTGAATTGTTATTACGTGGCTTCTCTTGGTCTGGCAAAACAGAACCAAGGATGTTGGAAATTGGTAGTGTACATGTATTTGTTAATAGACAAACCTTCCTCTTTTCTTTTTTAGGATGGTGGCTGTACATGTCCAGGAGATGTAGCAAAAGCTTTTGGTGCTGGAGCTGATTTTGTCATGGTTGGTGGTATGTTGGCTGGCCACACAGAGTCCGGGGGAGAAATGATTGAAAGAAATGGCAAGAAATTTAAACTCTTTTATGGCATGAGCTCAGCAACAGCAATGAAGAAGCATGCTGGGAAGGTAGCTGAATACAGGTTGGTATTTAATTCTTTTTAATTGTTTCATGAATTACCTGTACAAGATGACCCCTAAAGGTTAGGGTAATGTTTTAAAATATCAGTTTCATTAATAATTTATTTTTTTTCTTTTCAGACATTTTAGAAAGAAAAAAAGTACTATTAAATTCAGATCAAACAGAAAATAACAAAAAAAAATATAGGTAAAAAAAACAAAAAAATGGGTAAATTAAGGAGGACTAAAAAAAAATGTTTAACTGGTTTTAATTTCTCTCATCAGAGCTCTGAGGATGATAAAAAACAAAAAATGAATGAGCTGAGATAATAGAAAGACAACAAAATACAGGAAGTAATATGTATCAAATATATAATCCAAAGGCCGATAACATTAAAACCTAAAAGCCACTCTTTCTTCTTACAGAAGGAGGACTGGATGAACTTTATATTGTCCTTAAAATCCTTTTAGATGGCTGAATGGGCCTTCCTCAGCACCGAGAACATGTACTTTGCCCAATGATGGCTATTTAACAAATGCTCAGTCATTGCTGATCCAGATGTATTGATGAGCCTATATAAATTATTGAAATTTCCTTTTGAAATATTAGCTGGTATGTATTGATTTATTCTTACTTCCAGCCTCTGACCTGTTCTACCTGTTACTGTTGACATTTAAAATGGTAAATTTTTTATTATATCCTTTATTATTTTCTCTTATTTACCTTTATTTTGACTTGTGTATGGGATCAATTTACAATAGCTTTCCATGTAGCAAACAGACCCTACCTTTTAAAATTTAGAAAATTTCATTTTTTGATATTTGTGATCTGTTAAGCTTAATCATTTCCACCCCCACCAAGGTGCTAAGATGCAGGGGGTTACTGAGTGTGAAAGAATATGAGAAAAAGGAAAACATAGAGGAGAGAGGACAATAAAAGAACAGGTATTAAGAAGACGGAAGATAACGATTGACATAGCATTTCAATTTATGACGACCAAAGTTAACTGGAAACAAAAAGCTGGAAGAGTTCTACAAGTGAGAAGTATGAGAGAAGAAACTGTTAGCATAAAACTTGTAGTTACATCTAGTGGTTTCATGTGTAAAATGATGAACTTGCTGCCAATCTAGTACTGTGCTTAAATTCATGAACTCTAGGTACCATAGAGGAAAATAGGTGTTTACCCTGGTCTCTTGATTGAGACATGATGTGGCATAAAGTTGGATTTAATGTGAGGAATCAAAGTATGTACAGTCCTGTTCGATAAAAGTGACTCACCTGATTTTTTTTAGTAAATGTTCTCTTCTCCGATGTAACGAAAGTTGAGCTAAATTCAAAGGATAAGCAATCTAAAATCCGAAGAAGCTTTGAAAGCTCTTTGAATTTAGCAGTAAGTACTGTCAAGAATCCATTCAGTATAATGTTCTGGGGATGCTTTTCTTTTCATGGAACTGGTTTTTTAAAACCTATTGAAAAGATCCTCAGGTGCGAGCAGTACAAGAGAATTTTAGTCTTGTTTGCTCCCTTCTGCTGAAAGGGTGCAAATCGACCCCACCAAGTTCATTTTTATGCAGGATAATGCTCCCTGTCACAAATCAAAATTGATGAAGGAATACTTTGATGAGAAACAGGTGAGTGTTATGACATGGCTCTCGAGAAAGCAGTTGAGCAAGAAAGAGGATTTGATTGTGAATTTCATATCCGAATGGAATTCAATGCTTGGAGATGAGATTTGCCAGAACCTAATCGAATCAATGACAAAAAGGGTTGAAAAGGTTATTCAAAATAAAGGAGGACCCATAGATTATTAGATATTTCGAACTATATTACCTATTATAAATAAATTATACATCTATTATTCTTTATTTAAAGCTGTTTGGTTATGTTTCTATTGATTGCTAGTTGCAGGAAATAAGTGAGTCAATTTTTTTGCACCGTTTTTCCCTAAATCTCATTTATATCCAAAATTATAATTATCAATAGATTACCTTAGGGTGAGTAAACTTTTTTACTAGGTGGTTTGGAAGGGATCTTTATATTAGTAAAATTAAAAATTAGTTTGACTCCAAAAGGCAAAAAAATCTTTAAGTAAAAAAAAATTAGGTGAGTCACTTTTATCAAACAGCACTGTACACATGGACTGGGGCCAAAAATTGCCCCATCCATGCAATTGTCACTTGCAATGGCATCAGTATAACTGCTGCTCCCCCCACTTCTCGAGTGTAATGAGGTGGTACAGCTGTGGGCAGCTGTTCCTTGGGACCAGGTACTTTGTAGTGCCATAGAGGAAAGTTCATAACTTATATTACAGTAGTGGGAAATTGATTGAAGTAAAGATGACAGGTCAGAACCAATGATATTGTGAATTCTTCTTTGGATTTTATCAAGAATCTCTAAATAAATAGCAGGATCACCAGACCATATGTAGCAGCAACATTTAAAAACATGGACAAATGGTAGACTTACCTCTATAGACAGTGAACCAACATTCTTAGCAATAGACCTAGCCATTGATTTGATGTAATCTTTCCACTTCATGTTAGTAGAAAATGTTAGTTTGAGAAGGTGCAACAAGTCACTCCTCTGGAGGTTAGCATCAGCCATACTGATGGAAGGCAAAAGAGTCTCGCAGATGATTTTGGTGATTTAAAATTGACAAACCATTCCCTGTACCAGTTAACAACAAATTGTAAGTTATTTTTGAGATCGGCTGCCAATTTGACCTTATTAAAACTGATTTGACTTACTTATAAGACAGGAATAAATAGTGGTGCAAAAGATTATTTCTTGGATTGATGTTTTTGTAGGAATGATCAGGTCTTTTCACCTTGAAGGCACATTGCAATTCAGTATAATTTATCATCCTTAGAAACTTTACAAATATCTCTTATCAGTCCTTTCCAAACATCCTATGTTAATTTGGTGAAAATGCTGAGTCTCCTAATCTCCTCCAAATCTTAACAGGAAATGATAGGATTTTACTGCTCATTCTTTTGATGTCATCGTTAATCAGGTTAATAGGTCTTCCACAAAAGTGTTGCATTTCTCTTCTTGAGATAAAACAGCATATCTTTACTGAATGTGCACATCTAGTTGCAGCACATGTCCAATTAATTTCTATCATAATCAGTGGATGAAAAGTAATATATGGTATGTGTTGCATCTTTTGGTCACTACATAAATTTGTTTACAAATGTCAAGTCTGAATCTGTGCTTGCATCATTGATGTCCGTGTACAAAAACATTTTAAAAAATTTGACAAAAAAATTCTCTTAAATGAAGAACACACACACACACACACACACACACACACACACACACACACACACATCTTTGCTCTTGCATATAAACAGGTGCAACAAAATAAATCCTCACATTTGCCTTGATAGAAGTCCCTCAGGATGAAATGTGTTGGCTAAGAATAGTTTTTCTTTTTGTCTTTTTATTCATTTTGTTCCTTTATAGATATGCCCTGTCTGAAAATCACACACACACACACACACACACACACACACACACACACGTTGCATACATATGTAAGCATTTGGTTGCTGTATTCAATGTTGGATTGTGTAGTGAATATCTTTTTTTTTTTTTTTTTGATTGTTGCGCTGTCAACACACAGACCGTTTTTCAATTTTTTCTCACATGCACGTTGTGTAGGTAAAAATTACTATTTTTAATTTTTTAAGGGTGTTTTGTTATTATTTTAAAGCCGGTTATTTGCTTGTTTTTGGCGATTGTGCATATGCAAATGGTAGATTTACGTATGCATATTACAATTTGTAATACTTATTAGTATTTATGCGGTGGTATTAATTTTGCTGGGGAAGAGAGGAGTAATTATAATTGTGGGCTAATACATTAATGGTAATTGTGAACTAATATGGCAAAAACTAAATATGTTAGCTCTATCACTGATATTGAGTGCTTTCTAATAAGTATCGCGCATATATAATATCTAAATAATATATATAAAAACAATTGTTTGTCTTTTTTTTTTTTTTCTTAGATGTTTTTATGTATAGACTATACATATTGATTGGTATGTATTGTGGAAAGAAATGGTTTGACATGTGTTATTTTAAACTAAATAAATTAATGTTTCATTTCAGATTAATTAAACCTTAAGCTAGTTTTTTTCTCCAAGTTTCAAAAGTATCTTATTTTTGAAAGATGTTTTTGTTTTGTCTTTTTTTTCCTTAGATGTTTTTATAAAAAAAATCCTTTTAAAGAATGGATCTAAAAATATTTTAAAGAAGAAAAAAACTGTTTAATAAAAGCACAAAAAAAAAAGAAATTGTAACATTTAACAAAAAAAAAAAAAAATGATTACGCATATTAATAAACCAGTTTCAAACTTTTCCACAAAACGAAAACATACAAACATGTATTGAACGACTAAAGGGAAATAATTCATGTAGGTACTTAAAAAAAAAAAAATGCTGAAAATAAGCATACGCGATGAAGAAAACAGAATGTTACCGTTAAAACATTTGTAATTATTAAGATGAAACATCGAAGAATTTCATTTGTGTAGTAAAAAAAAAAAAAAAAAAAATTGTTTCAATCCTTTTATATTCTTGAAAATTTTGTTTAAAAATCTTTTTTCTGGTGTCAATGAAGAGTGATAAATTTGTATGAGAAATTTGAGTATTTTTGCTGCGAAAAATTTGGAAAATCTTGCAAAAATAAGATAATTGTTGGTTTTTAATGACTGAGAACTTAATCATAAATAAAAATATTTTTGAAACATTACTTTTTATTTTTATTTTTTTTTTTTCAGATAATCCTGGTAAAAATATTTATTTTTAACATCTGTTACCACACCTCTCACTCATTTAATTTTATGCTTTATATTGTTGGTATACGAATGATAGGAGATATTGTTATTGGTTTTATTTTTATCTGGGATAATATCATCTGTGCACAACATGTTAAATTAATATCCTTGTGCAATATTACATGAAAGAAAATATGAAATTTTTGGTGTACATGCAACAAACTTGTTGCTTGTACGCCAAACAGCAAATAACATTATTATTAAATGATTTTTTTTTTTTTTTATTAAACACAATTGCTTACATAATTGATTCATATTATTCATAGAACATATCTATACATATTGATTGGTATGTATTGTGGAAAGAAATGGTTTGACCTGTGATATTTTAAACTAAATAAATTAATGTTTCAATTCAGATTAATTAAACCGTAAGCTAGTTTTATTTTTGAAAGATGTTTTTATGTTTTGAGAATGCGGATGATTTTATAGATATTACTGAATATAAACAGAAAAAATATTTAAATAATTTCCATCAACTTAAATTTGGTCTGAAATCTTATATGTTGAAATAGTTTGAGACTATTATAATTTTTATTTACAGAGCTTCAGAGGGAAAGTCTGTGGAGATAGAATATCGTGGAGATGTTCAGGGAACAATTCTCGATATTCTAGGAGGTATACGCTCGACTTGCACTTATGTTGGGGCGTCAAAACTGAAGGAACTCAGCCGGCGTACAACATTTATTAGAGTTACGCAACAACTCAACGAAGTTTTCTCCCCTTTCACCAAAGCGCCTTGAAAAACAAAATAACTTTATAGCATCTACCTCGGAGCATCTTGGTTGCTAAGTAACCAAGTATTTATTCAGAATTTTTATTTTTTTCTTCTAAATTTCAGACTTGAGACACATCTTTTGTAATTGCTATCAGTCTTTATCTTTAGCTGAGAATTTAATTTTAATGAAAGATATTAAATAATTTTCAATTTTAAGTGCTTAGAAAGGTATTTGAACAGAGATCTTTATTGCACATATATTTTTGATTTATTTTTTGTATTCGCTAACATTTAGGTTGATGTTCATCTATATCATTTAAAATCTTCTTAGAAAATTTCTCTTAAAACAGTTTGTCTTGAAGATAAAAAACAAAAAAAAAACAAAACAAAAAAACAAAAAAAAAAAAAACGAATATTTTTCTTTTCTGCTTTTTCTGGAAGTGAGTTTATTCAAATGCCATGAAAGCAAAACTAATGCTTTCTGGCGTATTGTTTTGAAGATATTAAAAATCAAAACATGCCTTATGACCCCACCCCCTTTTTCCTGAAAAAAAAAAAAAAAAAAAAATTCAAATTTTCTAAAAGAAAAATGCTCTTCATTACTTATTGCATTAAATAGTTTTTCTTTGTTAATATAAATTGTTTCTCAAATATTGTTTCCTGTATTGATAAACATTTTTGAAGCTAAATGTATTTGAAAAGGAACACAAAAATAACTGATTACCATATTGCTTATCCCACATTAATTCACATTTGTATATAGGTTATATGCAAATATAAAGTAATGTGGTTGCAGCTATGACTTATTCCCTTTTTAAAATATTCAGTTTTTGTTACTAAGATTTAAAAAAGACAAACTTTGAGTACTTTTATTAAAATACTACTAATATATATATGACAAAGAAAACTTATCTAACCTGATGTCTTTCATCCTCTGTACTTTATCAAGGCAAATGTAAAGATCTTTTGTTTTTGCAGTAAGTATTTAAGTATTTGTAAATAAAATCCTTACATTTGTCTTGGTAAAGTCCATCAGAGGATGAAATATATTGGCTAAAATAAGTTTTCCTTTTATTTTTATTCATATTATCCTTTTACATATATATATATATATATATTGGAAAATAGTACATGTATGCTTCTTACAGAATATTGTTATAGTAGACTGATGAAAAAAAATATTGAAAAGACAATAATAGTAATATTTATCATAATTTATTAGGCCATTAGACAAAATAGAA
Source organism: Acanthosepion pharaonis (assembly GCA_903632075.3). Classification (NCBI taxonomy): domain Eukaryota; kingdom Metazoa; phylum Mollusca; class Cephalopoda; order Sepiida; family Sepiidae; genus Acanthosepion; species Acanthosepion pharaonis. The sequence continues at coordinate 81,674 of CAHIKZ030000802.1, forward strand.
GCATGTACAATTGAGGAAGGAGATGGTATATCTGAAAGATCTGCTTAACAAATTTGATCATGCTTTTAGTTTGTCTAATGGCTTAATAATATTCCATAAATATTCTTTTTTCAAAATTTTCATTGCCCTAATATATATATATATATATATATATATATATATATATATATATATATATATATATATATATATATATTGATATAAAAATTGTGTGTATGTGCATTTGAAATGTTTCTAGTGATTTCTGAGAAAATTACTATGTTTTTTAGATTACTTGTATTCTGAACATGACACTGGATTAATTAAAAAAAAAAAAATGTGCCCTTATCTTTTATCTTCATTTTTTATGAAAAGCTCTTCTATTAATTGATTTTGAAGATTATTCTGCAAAAATTGACATTTTTTAATTTTTTTTTTTTTGACTGCAGTTTTGGATATTTACAAAACATTAACATAAATAGTAATTATTTGATAAAAACAAAAACATTGATTTTTGAATAGTAAAGAAATAGGCAGAATAGATGGTAAATTGAGTTTTGCTTAGAAATTGTAAATGAGAACAAACATCAGATCTATGGAATGTGCATGATGTCACCATGAACAACAAATGTCCGTACCAACATCTGTGAAGGGTGGAATAATAAATTTTCAACAGCGTTGGTCACTACCTTCCTTCAGTTTGGTGTGTCATTGAATATTTTCAACGTGAAGTGACACCAAGCACCATTGTTCAGCAGGATGCCTTTGGCATCCTCACCCCACCTCAAGAGTTCGTGTGCAGCTAGAAAAACATCTTTACAACTTGTGCATTGCTTGACGAGAGGGCCACAAGACTGGTGCAATTTCTTTGTGACATCAAAAAGAATATTCATCTTAATCATTAGTATCAAAAACATTCAATATACGTGTGCATATATATATATATATATATATATATATATATATATATATATATATATGTGTGTGTCTGTGTGTATTTAAGATATAAACTGACTTATTCCCTAGCCAAAATTGTGACTTTTTTTTTTCTATGACTTTATTGCTGGCCATATCCAGGTCATGTTCTATTGCTTTTTAGCATATCAACTGATCATGATATCACAAATTACGAACAGCAATTGACACAGCCAAATTGTCTACATTCAATTTGTATATTTATTCGTATAAAATAATAAAACTATACAATTTGTTCCATAATAGCTGTTACATTTGCATATTGCCTCCTTTGAAAGGATCTAGCTGTGCCTCCCTAGTCAAGCTCAATAAATTGCAATAACTTGGAGGTGTGATAACCTTTGAGCTTGAATAGGGAGGCACAGCTAGACCGCTTATTTATAGTATCTAAGTGAGAGTTACTTTCAAGGGAGGCAATCGGCATCAAGAAAGGTAACTCCTGTTGGTCTATACCATATGGGGCAGGTAAAAAAAAAAATGGAGAAAGATTTTAGATAATTTGAAATTATGAAATTTAATTTCCATTTTTTTCTGATATTTTAATATTCTTGTACACTTTATTTTTACACAGTATTTAATAATGAAAGATAACGATAAAATGCACTTTTGATGATCAAAGATGTATTTCAGCTTAGCATGCTCGAAGAACTCACGTTTGCTTTCTGTTTTGCAAATGTTTAAGGGCCCAAAAGTTTGATTTTCAAGAAAAATTGTCTTTAGTATGATGCTGTGTTTCGTAAAAACAAATGTGGTTTCTTCCATTTCTGGGTGCTATTATTAACTGTTATTACAAAAGATTTTTCAGATTTTTTGTATACTTAATGAATTTCTTTATATTGAGTTTTATTGTACAAATATTTTTTTCTTTTATATAATTGAAAAATGTTTTAAAAAATTTTGTCTTATTTCTCAAGTGATATAAATTTTGGTGAGGGTTTCATTTTATCATTCTCTTCAAATCATAAAAAAAAAACTTTGCACTGATTTTGGAGTATATATGCAGAATTTTATCTGTGATAAAATATTAAAGAATCCAACTTTTCAGATTTTACAACTGACTGCCAAAACAAAATCTGTATTTTTGACATGTTTTAGTTCATTGTAACAAATGCATTCAAATTCTCTTCATTCCATGAAGTAATTTTTTATTTATTTTTTTTAAGGCTTTCTTTGGCTTCTATTTGCTTTATCATATACCATTAACTCTAATATAATACAATAAAATTACTTAATATTTACTCTAATTTAGTATAAAAAATACACCATTGTCTTTAAAAAATTTAACTTTAAAACTTTTTTTTTTCAAGATTGAGATGTAAATTTGTCATAAAATTTAAAAATTTTTGCTAGTTTTTTTTCATTTTTTTTTTTTAATTAAAATTCTGAGACTTATAAATTTTTCCTATATATATATAGGAAAAATTTATAAGTGACACATTTTGCAGATGCCTCATAGGCCCAGCTTCTTCAGGTTAATCTGACCTGAAGAAGCCAAGTGTAACAAATGCCAGTGAAACATGATATTTATAATCTTCACTTTTTTTTTTCTGGTAAGCTACAGGGAATTTCAAACTGAAACCTTTATTTAATCTATGGGAGTAGACTGTTCTCGTTTCACTGCTCATGTTTAGGAATATTTCACTTAGCTCTTATTTTTCATACTGTAGGTTACCTGGATCAGTATATACTCTGATGAAGACCAGAGTACACAATGGCCGAAATATTGTGATAACAATAAAAATGAGGAAAATAGTTTGAACGTAAATATTGTAAATCATTTTTAAATGCACAGAATGACAGTAGAAAGCACACATATTACATCTTATATGCTGATATTACAAGTGAAGGAAGAATTGAAGTTTGAAGAAAACATTAACCATATAAGACAGAAACCTGCAAAAGTGGTTGGCTGATGGTAGATTTTGTTTCACAGGATTTTATTTTTTTAGATGGTTTTGATACACTAATTAACCCATAGTTGGGGGAGAGAAGAAATAGATTCATACCCTTCCCAAGGGTATTTGTGCGTAAGTGAATATAACAAACTCAGCTGGAATTGGAACTTGACTCTTCAATTAATAATTTTGAGCCATTATCCATTACACCACCTGTACATCCAAGCTTTCAGCACCTCTTATTCTCAAGTTGTCTCCCATTTAGGTACTCACCAAGCTCGAAATTGCTTTACTTTGGTGATTGTATGGCTACCCGTGTTTTAACGTGATGTAGCCATAAGCCTGATTGGTTGATGACTTGATAGTAAAGTTCACATGTATTTCTTTGTTATATTATTTTTGACTTCTCTGCATCTTATTGTAACCATTTTATTACAAAGATCACCCCATTTATTATAATAATAATTATTATAATTATTATTATAATTTTAATTTTTTCTTTGTCACAAAGCCTATAATTTTGATAACCAATTTAGACATGGAAATCTATGCTAAATTGGTGAAAATGTTGTCAGATGAAGGTTGAATTCCTGTGATATAGAATGCAAGTTCAATTCTTGCTGGAAACTAATTATTTATTCCTGTTTCTTTGGTGGTTGGATGTTTGACTGATTTTTGTGATAAAAAGCTACAATAAGATGTAGAAAAGACTATCCAAAAATTAATGTTTTCTCTTGAATTACTTGAAATCGGTGAATAAATGAATATGCTGTTAATGGATGGTGTGATTTCTCTGTGCATAAATAACCTTTAAGTAGAATGTTCTTTTAGTGACAGATTAAAGTGTTAAATTTCAATGTTCTCTTACTGAACTGAATATTATCCATCAATTTTATGGTTATATTAAGGCATTTTTAGTGTATTTTTTTTCATTAAGTAATTATTTAATTTTTTTTTTTTTTTCTCTCTTTGTCTCTCTCTCTCGAGTTTATTCTTACATTTGGAATGTGTGGACATCACATAATTTAAGATCTGGGCTAATATTCTAAAAAAAATTTGCTTCCACAAATGTTTGTTATACAGGGTGTGACAGAAATATCTCTCATATGTCTCACAAATATACCGTCCCTTTAATGGTAAGACATTAGCTGGATGAAGACACCATTGCTACTAATGCCTTACAATGATGTGGGAGGTATTTCTGCCACACCTTGTATATTAAATGTGTTAAAATGAATTAGTCACTATAACAGAATATCAATTACATATATAAATTAGCCAAAAGCCACTCATGTCAAATATTTTTTTTTCAATTTTAAACCAAAGGCTAAAAGCGAGGTTTAATCCTTTATTTACAGTATTTGATTGCACTTTATCCTTTCAATGAGATTCAAATGTATTTCAAAACAGAACTGACAAAAGCTGAACTAATTATTCAATTTGAGATGCATACACAGGGTGCAACAGAAATACCTCCCACATAATGGTAAGACATTAATGGCAGTGGTGTCATCATCTAATTAATATCTTATGTGGGTGGTATTTTTGTTGCACACTGTATATAATATTCATCATGTGCCCATTGTTAGGATTTTGTCTTTGGAGAAAATTTTTTTTTTTTTTTTTTCTATAAAAAAGCTTCATAAAATAGTTTTCTTACCTGGAGAATTCAAGTTCTGATTCTATTCTTGAAAGAATTTCAGTTAAAACAAGTATATTGATACATTGCATCAATATACTTGTTTTAACTGAAATTTCAATTTTTGCATTATATCTTGTTGATGCAAAGATACAATTATTTTATATATGTTTTTAATTTTTAGAGGAAAAGGAAAAAATAGTTAGGTTGGTTAATTTAATGATATATCAACAGTTAAGTTATTGGATGTTGATAGATCTTGTATGACAAAAATCATGGTGAATTATGCTGACCCTAAAAGGTAAACATTGGTCAGATCAATAATTCAGTCAAAATGAGTTTGGTTTATATCTGAGTATGCAAATATCTTTCCTTGATTGGAGTGTCTCACCCCTCTGTAGGAGATGCAGTTGTTCTATTCTAAGCCTCTTCCCTGACAGAGCCAAAGCAAGAGAAGGAAGAAAGAAAAAAAAAAAAAAAAAAGAATCTTGTAGGATTCTTTTTTTTCTTTACAATTTTCTTAACTAAAGAATTGATTTTATATATATATATATATATATATATATATATATATATATATATATATATATATATATATATAATAATTTTTTTTTTTTTAACTGAAAAGATATTTGCAATGATTGGGGAAGTGATGTACTTTCTTAAATCATCTTATTGCTTTATTTTATTTTTTGTCATGTATACAATTTGTAGAAATGAGAGGAATTCAGAATTTGTGAAACTCCAAGTACAGATAAATAAACATTTATTAATAATAATAATGCTCACTTCTTTGATATTCAGAACTGTAATTACAAATACTACTTGCCTTAAAAAAAAAATCTTCCACAATTACCCTGGTCAATACTTTGGTAAAACATGAATTATATATGTGTGTTTTGCTGTTGCAGCATTTAATAGAAATCTGACTGGATATCTTGATGCATTTAAAAAGAGTAAGAATTTTGCTTTTCACCTTTTGTAAAATGTAAACTTCTCCAGCTATCCTATTGTTCTAACACTTACTGCAACACACACTTCTTTACAATTGGAATTAAGATACCTTTAGTTAATGACCATTTTCACCTACCCTAGGGTAGGTAAAAATGGTCATTAACTAAAAGTATCTTAATTCCAATTGTAAAGAAAATTTTGCTCCGTTTAATGAAAATAAACATTAAGTGTTCTTTGTGAGTCAGTATTAACATTTTAAATTCTATGTGGTGTTAATAGGACTCACCTGGATTATACCAATGGATTACTACCTGTGTGTGTATTATATATTTCAGTGATTTCTTCCAACTTGAAGTTTTGTAGACACAGACATACTGTCAAGTTAAGGAAAATCTATTATTATTAGTGAATTAATTTTATTGAATTTATTATTACCACACACAATATAAAAAATTTACTGAAACATATACATATAAATTTGCAATTATATAGAGATGTATCATTTTTGATAGTTAATTCTTGAAGAGTCTTAAAAGGTTTAATTCCTTATTTTTTTGAGTGTGAATGGCATTAAATTTCTCAAGTGATTAAATCTGATTGAATTTTTTTAATTTTTTTTATTTTTTTTTATTTATCCTAAAATTTGAAGTTTATAGAAGAGAATGCTGCATTCTTTTAATCTGGTGCTTTCAATCAGAAATTGTCAAATTTGATTTTTAGGCAATGTAAGTGAATCTATAACAAATGATGTGAATGAAATCTTAAAATATTGTAGTCAAATTCCAGATGGTAACATTCAGGGTAAAATAAAGCACAGCTGAAAAAAATACAATTGGAAAATTTAAAGATGAACATTCTTTTTATAATGTATCATGTATAATTAGTAAAATGTAAAATTACTGAATTTGTGTCTAGTTTTGTTTTGTTTGTGTTTTTTTTTTTTTTTTTTTTGTGTTTTTTTTTTACAAAAGAAATTCTACATTTGGCAATTTAGTGAAAAAAAAAAAAATTTCTTTTGTAAATTATTGCCTCCAAAAGAGAATCTCAATGTATTTGAGAAATGTTACTATTTCAGACCTCATTGGATTTGTATTCTCTTTGCTAAAAAAAAAAAATTTGATTTGAAGTTCTCTATTATATTTTGTTATGAAAACATAGTTTTGTTTATCTTGAGTTGAAAATGTGGATTAAACAAACAAGATGTTTAAGTAAGGAACATGTAAGAAAATCTTTATAAATTTAACAATTTTGCATTAAAAAGTTTCTGATAAAGATAAATAGTGAAACATTAAATTTTCTCGATTTTTCTGCTTGTTTCTTATTCAATCATATCCGATGTGTTTGGTCTTGAATATTACTTGAGCACCTTAGAGAAATAAATTGAATGAGTCTAAACTATTAACTGAGTTTTATTTCTGAGTGAATTTTAGTGAATCTTTTACTGAAGTGGTTTTCAACCTCTTTGTCCACACTCAGCAACCACCTACACTGACCAGCTATGTTATAACACAAAATCCCACCATAATGACCTTTTGACATTGGTGCAGATCCATGATAGTTGGTAATAGCTCAACCAAAGTATAATAAAAAGCAAACCCTTTTCATGTCATTCCCTCCTTCTTTCCAAGATTAACTCAAAAGGTGCATTCCAAATAATATGCATATATTATTGAAAATCTTAATTCTTTTTTTTATATTAGTACAGATACATTTATATAGATTTTGATAGTTTTACAAATTTAATAGCAATAGAAAATGTTGATGGATTTTTTAAAATTTGAATATGTACAGTAATTTGTTTTAATTCTTAATTATTAAATAAACTGAAGCATGCTTCAATAAATAAAACATTTATTAGAATGTGCGTGTATTTAATTTGATTTTGTTTCGATGAAGATTAGTTAGTGACCTCCATTACCACCCAAGAACGTGAGTGATCATTGTTCTTTGCAATTTTTTTAGTCCGTTGTAGCTCTTAGTAAAATTTGTCTTTTTGCTATTTGTTCTAATTTCTGTTTTGCCAACCATTGCGGTTGAGAAATCCTGCACTACTTTTCGTTTTAGAAAAATACCTTGCTATCAAAGTATGGTAGTCCAATCTGGTCATTTAAATAAGGATGCTACTCTCTTATTCTGTTGCTACTTTCCTGGCAGCCTTTCAGATGAGCCTCATTTCTTAGTTCCACCAGTGCAGACCTTCATGGCTAGAATTCACCATGCTACATAAAGAGTTGACGCCTCTTCATTTCATTGGTAAAGAGGAAATTCCAGTCAAACAGCATCTTTTCCAGAACTGTTACTTTGTGGAACAGACTTCCAAAAGGATGCTTCCCTGATCTCTACAATTTTAACTTCTTCAAGCCTAAGGTCAATTGTTATCTATCTTCCATATCCACATAATATGCACCTTTTACTCTTTCCTTTATAACAATCTCATTTTGTAACCCTCTACTTCGAGTGGCTCTTGGGCCGTGTATGGAATGCAAATGAACTGTGAAGAAAGGATCTATGTACACACCTATGCAAATTAATAAATCATATTGCAATCTCACTTGTTAGATGCAGAGGGTGGGGTGTAATATATTAAAAAGTAATTTAAAAAAGGAAAAAAAAACTAATCCTGTTCCTCATTTGAAATTAACTAAAGGCATGTGTAGTTTCTGTTCAAGAATTGAACTCACCCTTGGTGCTTTTATCTTTGTCCAGAACAGAAGTAAAGTACCTTTGTCTAGTTCTTACTAAACCTATTAGATTAGTTGTAACTTTCTCCTTCTCTCCCACTTTCCTCTGGTCAAAAAAATGTGTCTTCTCAGTGCAAAAGAACATCTTTTTATATATATATATATATATATATATATATAAAAAACCCTAAACAGAACATATTCCTCTCTCTCTCTCTTTGATTCTGGTTCTTTTATGCTTACCCACAATTTGTAATACCTCCTTCCATTAAGGAAAAGTATATAAACTAACATTGTTCAGTTAACCCTTTTCTATATGCTCATATGTGTTTTTTCCTTTTATAGTAAAAGGAAGGTGGTAGAATTCCCATAATACACTAGAACAAGTTTTGGAAAAAAGAATACAAGGTTTCTCTGATAACTGTTGAACCTTAAAGATGCTTTTTCTTAAATAAGCTCACAAGAGGTCTCTTTATATAGGTAAGCCTTAAACCATTTCTTTCTTTGCATTTTATATATATATATATATATATATATATATATATATAGTGTGTGTTCTGTGAATATGAATCAGTTATGTTTAATCAAAAATTAATCATTTAATAAATGTTATATCTAGTCACATGCACTCCAAAAATTGTTCATATTTTATTTCATGTAATATTAGCCCACAGATATTAATTTAACATGTTACAGACACATCAGATAATCCATTCCAGATAAAAATAACAAAACCAAGAACAAAGCCTCATTTGCACACCCACAATATAATTCCTTTAAGGCATTAAAGAATTTAAAGTATAGCTTTTTATCTTTTAATTTATAATTTTGTGTAGCAATTTACTAAGCATAGATGTGGCAAAAGGCTGCAAATATAAAGCATCCGGTGATGATCAAACGCCATAATCAGTCGTAATTTATCTTGCAAGATAAGCTTGCTATTTCACCATGTGGATATGTCTAGGCTTTACAATAGCGATTTGCTAAGAGTAGCTTAGATGTGGCACAAGCCCACGTGTATAGAGCACCCAGTGAAGATTGAACACACTTTTCAGTTATAATTGATCTAGTGAGTCAAGCTTGTTAACCATTACACCACGTCAAAGTACTCAATTATTAATTTTTATGCATCTTATTTATAATAAATAGATTAAGGAAAATTAATTTAATGTCCTTTTATTATAGTGTAGGTGACATTGCTGAATGATGTCCGTTGACCATAATAACATTTGCTCTCTCTCTTTTTTTTTTTATCATTATGTCCCAAGCAAGACAATAAAGCCACTAAGATGCAAGGGGTTACTGAGTATGAAAGAATATAAGAAAAAGGCAAACTTTATTTAGGTGACAGAGCAATAAAAGAGCAGAAATTAAGAATATAGAAGATAACGATTGACATTGCATTTAAAAGTTTTGAAGATTAATGTTGTCTGGGAAGCAAGAAGTGTGAGAGAAGAAACTGTTAGCATAGAACTTAACTGTAAAATGAGAACTTGCTGCCAATCTAGTACTGCGCTTAAATTTGTAAAGTATAGGTATCAAAGTAGGAAAGCAATATTTATTTTGATAATACAAAAATGTGGTACAAGGCCGATAGCAGAAGTCTGGTCTTCAATCTATCTTAAACTTAGAGCCATGATTATTGACCCAAACACATCACAGTATTTCTTACGCTAAAACAACTCATTCTTACTTATCATTCTTACTACAGCCACCATAATATCTGAAGTCTCTATGTAGTCCTAACTAGTTATCATATGTGCCATAGAGGGAAGAAACATTTATTTTGAGTAATTCAGAAATGTGGCACAAGGCCAAAAGGGGCGATTGGGGGAGACTGGTCTTAAATTTAGCCACGATTACTGACCCCAAAATACCACAGTATTTTTTACACCAAAACAACACATTCTTACTACAGCCACCTGTGACACTATTTAGCATTTGGCTAACTAATTAAGCGTGGAAATTAAAAGCGAGAAATACTTAGGGTGAGAAGAAGCTATCATGAAAGACATACTGAGCGATGTTATTTTTTTAACAAAAGAAAAGTGGTAAATATTTTATTTTCATTTGGGAAGAAAAGTATTTTTTTCGCAGAAGATAGGAAATTCGTAAGATCTTGGATCTGTCAGAATTAATTTATGCTATGACGCGGCGAATAAAAGATAGCAATCTGCCCATGGCAATAATGAAAATTTCAAATTGGTCAAGTGGCTTACAAAGCGAAATGCTAGAAGATAATCAGAATTAGGTCGAGCATCGACCGAGAAAGGGATCAGCTGAGACCACCCCAAAGAAAAAGGGAGAAGGAAGAGAAAAAGGAAAAGAATAAACCATTAACTATCTTTCGGAGATATCATTTGGTTTTGGAAAGGGACCACCTGTTTTATGTCCAGACCTTGCCATGATAAAAGTTTGTTACCTGGACAGATTGTTGGCGACAGAAGTACGAAGGCGTTGAGCATACAAAGAGATTCACTTGACCACCCCGATTACTTGAAAATCTCGTTGATGAATTCCAGATGACATTCAGTTAAGATAGAGACTTAATGACTACACTAAGAGTCGTGGGGGTTAGAGTCAGGGAAAAGAAAGAAAAGAAAAAGGAAGATAGTTTACAATTATCGCTCAAAGAAAAAAAAATTGAGGCCAGTCTAGCCACACGCACACTGCCGAGCGTTCATTGGCTGAATGGTGGCGTGAGCGATGGGTGAAGGTAAACATATGAGAAAGAAGAGAAACCTGTTTACGCCTCTGAGGGGATTGGTGTGAGATACCACTATGAGAAAGAAGGGAAACCTGACGCCCTCTGAGGGGATTGGTGTGAGATGCCAATATGAGAAAGGAAGAATTTGGGAGGACAATTTCCTTAAGAACCCCTCTAAAACAGAAAGTAATGGACTTTCCTGTCCGAAAACAAAGAAAATCTTTAGTGCGCATTTGGAATTATCGAGGAACCCAAACCACGACAGGCCCCCACCGGTTTTGGTCGGCGTCCATATAAACGAACGTCCACAGAGCAAAGTTAGTTACAGGGCAGAGACAGTAGCAGTTGGGCAGACGCTGACAGAGCAGACAGAGTTGAGTTGTGAGCTCGGAGACCAGCCTCGCAGCTGACTGAAAGATATCCACGCATTCCGACTTAGACTTCTAACCAAAAACAACTTTTTTTTTGAAGAACGACTTGGACTCACTCCACCAAAACAAGTTTTACGAATATCGCCTGAAGACACCAAAAAACCAGTTAATTGAAAAACAACTTAAGATATTAAGACTCGCCTAACAAACGCAAAGTGTCACGTATCCATAGAAGCGGTTTGGGAGAAAGACGCAGTCCTGTATTCAGAAACCAGATATAAAGATACTTGTTATTTTTTTCTAACACATTTGAATCTTTCGTGTTGTTCTTTTACACATGCTTGTGCGGTGTCACCTTTGCTCGAATTCAGTTTGCACTACGGCCCGACGACTGATTGATTTCGTCTACCTAGGATCAAATCACAACGTGGGTAGGTTAGACTAGAAATCAAAGAAGTTACTTCGGTAACCAGATGTTGGAGGCGAGCTGGGAACGACAAAGCTGATGCCGAATCTAACCAGATTTCCATCCGAATCAGCCAGGGATTAGATCGGCACAGGATAGCACGGGGGAGGCGCAGGGTGACGTCACACACCATAATACCTCGAAGTCTCTACGAAGTCCTAACTAGTTCCCATATGTATCAGAGGAAAGCTCATCAGAACAATTACCAGGAAAATATTTATAGAAAAGGCAAAGGGAAGCTACGTTTTGGGAGTGGGGAGTTGATTGAACCGAGATGGCAGATTAGTCCATTTTTGATTTTTATCAAAAATCTCTAAATGCATACTAGAAACAGCAGGTTATATATGATAGCAATATTCAGCGCATGTACGAATGGTAGAGATGTGTTAGATTTGGCTATAAAAATTACCGAAATCTAGTGGCAAAAAGGCGAATTTGACATTGTCCGAAATAACGTAAAAGTCACTTTTGTCATGTTTGGATTGATGTGTGCTAGTGACCAATATTATCGATAGACATGTCATTAACTAAAGTAAACAAGCAACACGATTCATTTGAGACAGGAAGAACCCTTTATTTCTACTGCGCATGTCCGTTCTCGACTACAATCAAGTGTTCTCTCCCTTGCGACAATGACCGAATACAACACCCCTACTTTTAGTCAAATACAATAAGAACACGATTTAGTGGACACAAATAATACTAACAGTCAACTTTTGAAACTTATTAACGAAGTAATTTTTTTTTTCATTTAACTTTTCCGCTAGCCCGGATTCAGAAGAGCGTCTATGAAAGTTGGAATGGATATTAATTCCACCAGGCAACAAGGTCTCCAACAAAATCCAGAGACAGATATGCAATGTAGTTGGCCCTGATCTGGCATCTCGTTCACAGTCGCTCCCTCACAGACGTGCCGTCGCATCCCTCTGTCTTTTCTACAAATACTTTCACGGTAACTGCTCCGACGAGCAACTTTCGCTAGTTCCCAAACTGAATGATTTCAAACTTGCCACTAGGTCGGCATCTCAGTCCCACCCTTTCACTGTCGAAACGGTTAAATGTAGTCGCCTCTTCTATTCCAATAGATTCATGTCTCGCATTTCTCGTCTGTGGAACTCTCTTCCTTTTACTTCCTTCCCTGATAGCTATAATCTCCAACTATTCAAATGCAATATCAATCGACATCACCAGATGCCTTGATGTATTCTCCGTCCTTCTCTTCATCCTTTCCACTTTCACGCCTCTTTATTCTTGCTCCCACTCTCTGTAACACCTTGCGTGCTAGTGGCACTCCCTCCCCCACCTTGCTGGGGATGAAAAGCTTAAAAAAAAAAAAAAAAAAAAAAAACAACCAAAAAGTTTATAACTTTGCAAGGCTGTCATATTTGGGCAGGAGTTGCCCAGTCCTCACTTTCTAGTCTCGATAGAATCTGAAATCTCTGTGCTCTTGTGGGTGACAAATTATTTTCCATCCCGCAACCCCTCTCTCACAGATGGGATGTAGCAATCCTCTCACTGCTCTGTTGTTACTTCCATGGAAAGCATTTGGACGAACTGCATTCCTTTGTTCCGCCTGTTCGAAACTTTACGGCTAAAACCCACCATGTCACTTACATTGTAGAAAAACCACCCTCATTCCCTCCGTATTCCCATGGTCAGAAATAAGTTCCATTCAAGCAGCTTCTTTCTGCGAACTCCTGCTCTGTGGAACCGATGTCGAAACCGTTTACCCAGGTTTTTGTTGTTATCTGAGTGTTGGGATTCCAAACATTTAACAACAAAACACACATCTTTTAAATGAAACATAAAAAGGATTATTTTCTGAAGGAACAATAGAAGCAGAACACCAGTTGAAATAACATATATTCTTTTCAGAAATATACAATAACAAAAAAATGTTCAGTTTTCCTTGCAGTGAAGATTGTCTTATAAAGTAATTAAGTTTTCTTAGCATGGTGTGAAATCTTACTTTATGACAATTAACCTAATATGTTCATGAGTGCGTAGACAAAAGCTTAGTTTGTAGTTGCTGGCTCATCTCTTCCATCGTGTTCAAATTCCATATGGTGGGTATGCACTTGTAGATCAAACTGGCCTCTGAAATTGTTTTGATTCCCCGAGGAGAAGTAGGTTTCTATTTTTATATCCGTAAGGGGGGATCCGAAACCTAATTTCATATAGAAATGTGAACTTTGTGAATATAAGGTTTCACTTGTTAGAAAATTATTTCACACTGGATCATGAAAATCTTTTTCTCGAATTTGTAGGAGTGGTGAAAGAAGTTATTATTGTTATTTTTTAATGGTCCAAAAATAACACATGGTAGGTCTACAGCTACGTCCACCAAGAATTTTGGTGGTATTTGGCCAAGTAATGATTGTTTATCAAACAAATCTTCTGATAGGATTTTATTGGTCGAAATATGTATATAGGATTTAATTCCTATTAAATTACTATGCTCCTTGTCCCACAAAACAATAAAAACTAGACTAGAAATCACTAGACATAGAAGAATGAGAACAATTACTCCTCGAGATTACATAGAGGGTTTAGATTTTAAATGAAACATAAAAACACAATAGTTTCTGCAATGCCAGGTTTTGAAAAAAATGACATCTTGTTGATGACAGCGTTGGAGATAAGTTGGTTGAGCATGTTGATGTCAATATACCTAGTCTACAGAGACAAAATAGTTTTGTCCTTTCAGCTCACAACTATCAACAGCGATGTGCTGGAATGGTTTATTAGGTAGTGTTGATGGCAGCATGGTTTCGCTTGGTAGTACTGAACCCTTATCAAGGCAGTGTTTGCATGCTGTGACGCTATCTTGAATATCCTTTGATATTCCAAGCCAACAAATCCCCTTGGTTTTCCCATTTTCGACATTTCGTAATGCCAATATGTCCATCGTCGAAGTGTTTGTATCTCTTTAGTAGCAGTCCATCAACAGCGCTCAGCTCGCTCTGGGCTCCATCAAGGGTATGACGATAAACCATAACTGGCAGCAAAGACTTTGATCAGGAGATTGGAGACTTTGATGAGCGTGAAACATCTTAACTGCTGTTGTACCCAGATTCATCCTAACCTGGGGTGGTAGCACTTATTACGGTCCCAGCTATGGGCAAATAGCAAGCCCCGCAAAACAAAAATTAAGAGTACAGTTTTATAGTAAAATTACCAACAATGCATTTTCTAGTGAAATTACTAGCAATACATAAAAAATGCTAAATTTTTCGTCTATAAACCTAAAAACATACATTAACCTCGAAAGTATTAAATTATGTACAAAATATATGTATCTGAAGGCATAAAATTGCGTACAAAATATTTAGATTTCAGCATTAAATAACCCATAGAGGTATTGATATACCGCTAAACAAAAACAACCAACCAACCAACCATCGTTCTAGGCTTTTAAGCTGACATCTTGTCTGTAGATAGAACAACCCTTGTGTAATCTAGCACTGCCTTCAAGCTCGCGTTTGTTCTGGTCTCTTGTCTGGTTTGGTTCAACTTATCGTTCGAGACTGGCCTAGAGGAAGCCCCAATATTGACATGAAAGTCGACTGCTCTCCGTATCTCTGCAGGCAGTATGGCTTTGTGACAAGGTATCTGAAGTGGTCATCCTCTTTCGTGGTCGATGTTCGGCCATCGGCTTGGAGCGCATCAGTCGAATGAGCATGCGCTGACTGACATTTCAGCGTTGTTCGGGATATATCTTTAGAGTTGATGAGTAGGACGAGTGGTTTGTGGTCACTGCACAGATTAAAGCTCTCTAATACTATCAGGTATCTTCCAAAACGTTCGCAAGCCCACACTGATGCGAGGCATTTTTTGGCGCGTGTATATCTATTCTGTGATTGACAATTTTCTTGAATAGAATGCTGTCGGTTTCAGTCCTTCCCCGTGCTCTTTAAGGAAACATCCAACCAAACCATACTGTCAGCTTCGATGATGGTTTTCTTGATTGGATCCAAGTAGGCAGGTACCGGTGCTGTTGTAAGCACTTTTCACTTTAGGAAACGTCGTGACTTGCTGCTAATGTTCATGCTGACTCATTGCCTAAGAGTTCGTTGAACAGTAGACAGATGAGTAAAGTACCAGCGAAGTTAGTTCACCATACTCAATTTTCGTCCGTTCGGCAACATCAGTTGGTTTAGGTAGGTTTTTGGGCTGCTTCGATTTTGATCTCTCTAGGTGGTGGGCACGCGAGTCGATATCATATCCCAGAACGGTGATTTGGGACTTCCGGTACTCGCTCTTGCCGTAGTTTAGCTCGAGGTTTGCTCCTTTCAGTCGCCGATGAAATTGATTCAGGGGTGTTTCGTTCTGGGCTGGCGTCTTGGTATGACATAGAATATCATCAAAGTAACAAAAAACTTTTGAGGATCTTAGACGCTCTCTTTATGAAGATTTCTGGTGTTGAACGGATCTCGATAGAGACTCTCTTTGTTTAGAACCTGTTGCGGACCAGTGTAGTAGGTGTATGTGTTGAAAGATAAAGACGTGTGTCTCCTGAAATGCCCACAACAAACATGGCAGACTCGGGATGTGGATCCATGTAAAGAAATATAAAGAAACAAGAACATATGGACAAACAAATAATAATGTATTAACAACAAAAGTTTACAAGTGACAAAGACAAAGATGTATGTGTCTCAAATGAATGTGAAAGCCTAATAGTCCAGAGTATGTGAAGTGAGTGAATGTGCGATCGTACGTATGTGAGTATGTATTGTTCATGCGTTTCCCAAAAGGGAACGCATTATAATCGCGTTCTTCCGCGAGAAATTTACATGTTGACGTAAAAAGTTGCGAATAATTATGGCGGAATATTTATAGTGCTGGAAAGCGTCCCCTAGTAGTAGTTTCGAAAATTAGGAGGAGGTAACTCGACAAACCCTCCAAAAGGCGTTTTGAACGTTGTCAGTTTGGCAGTCTCTGGAATCTGTCAGAAAACAGACCGAGCGTCCAGTTTTGGAAATACTGTAAAACCCCCGATCTGATGAATGATGTCCGTCAAATGTAGGAATGACATCTCTCTTTATCTCAAGGACGCATGGCACAGTGGATAAAGGCGTTGGTTAGATCCAGTGACAGGACCCAAAGAGTGTGAGTTCAATATCTGGTTAAGGCGGTGAAGAACTTAGAGAGGGGAATTAACAGGAGATAACTGATAACTGACATCCATTAGACATGGCACGTGGAACTAGAACAGTCTATTCCAGTGAGCGAAATAAAGGGTTCAGTTCGACATTCCAACCGTCTGAAGAAGGCCGGAGCGTACAACGGCCGAAACATTGTAATAAATATGGTGACAAAGATGAGGACAATAGTCCGAATAATATAAATAGCGTACATAATACCCCATCTCAGAAATATAGACAGATACTCTTTCTCTCTCTTTCCCCCTCTCTCTACACGGCTTGGTTTAGCTTCTTGAGGTTCACAGAGATAAAGGGCATCTCTGACTGGCTTCAAAATTAGAACCATGGTTGATAAGTTTGGCTCTGTAATTTCTTCAATGATGTCATAGTCCTTCATATGCTGGAGTTCTTTCTTTACCTTTTCTTGGAGAGGTATGGGCAATACGCATCTCACTGTAGCGACACTGTATGAAGTTGTCCCCTCTTTTGTTTTTACTGCTTGATGGCCCTGAAGGCGAGGCTTTACCTTTCTTTTTACCAGCTCTTTGGCAGATGACGTGTTCCAGTGTTAAGCAGATTATAAACCTCACGATTGATGGCATAGATGGTAACATCTATCTTCGAGTATGATTCAGTTCTAAACTGTCGCAAGACATCTATGATTTCCCCCAGGGTTTGACAGAATAATATTCTCAACTGGAGAAACTTTTGACTCCTCAAGGGATATACAGCTTGACTTACTGATGATAGTGATATCAACTTCCGTTTTAATTTTGAAATTGACTCTTGAACCTTCAAGATTAAGTTCTACTTGCTATAGAAGTATGTTGGTGGCAGCTGTGCTGATGTAGAATATTTCTCATCTCTTATTGCTCTTCCATAGGAATCGACCCGATCCACAAAACATCCGACACTTCGTTTGTTTTTATCTTGTTCTTTATTCTTCTAAATCTTTTTCTACACGTCCTTGCAACATACAGAGACGTGCACGAAAATACACACGCACGAAAATTTGGGGTAGGATATCGTATAGGCAGTAAAGTGCCGATATGCAAACAATAAATGAAAAGTTTATAAATGAATTACAGAATTTTAAATTTGAATGCCGTCTGGCAAATTTAATTGCCCGACCATTGCATTAATATTCTTCACAAAAAGAGATTTTTAAAATTTTTGATATAGTAAAATCATGAGTGGATTTAAGATGCTTCTATTCAAATTGTAGTAAATAATTACGTTTTTAAAAATTATAAATACGTCAACCATTATCCAATAGGAATAAAAAAAATAAGATTTATTATCAAATATTTAATAACTTATTTCAAAATCAAAATTAATCATGCAGTGTTGCAAGGGAGATTAATCAGAAAAAAATATTTGAGTAATTTCCCCTTACGAAAATTGATTTGTGAAAAATTTGCTAAATACATTATTTATTTATATCTAAAATACAATTTTTATATATATATATATATATATATATATATATATATATATATATATATATAGCTTAAACGTTATTTTTCATTGATACCCATATTTCAGTAGATACTCTTTATACATAAAACAGTATATTTATTTATTCATATTTCGCGAATATTCAGGCCGGTAGATGAAAATAAATATACTGTTTAATAAATAAACAGAGTATCTACTTAAATATTGGTATACATTAAAATAACATTTAACAATAAATTAATATATGTCGGATTAATAAATGAAATATATATATATATATATATATATATATATATATATATATATATATATATATAATTATTTATTAAAAAATATGATTTTAAATAAATAATTATATTTATGCTCTACTTTTGTATCGAGCACTATTTTTAAAAAATAATAACTAAAATACTAAGGAACTTTGGATTATTTACCTAATCAGTTCCTTCCTATTTTCTATATATTTTCACACACACACACGCACACACACACACACACACACACACACACATATATATATATATATTCATTATTATAGGTTATTACATAAGAACATGCATATTACTGCTACAAAAATGCATATTTATTTCGATGCACAACATGGCATCTTATCAGGCAGATATATATATATAGATATATGGCTATTTTTGTAGTGATTTTATAACATATTTATGTTATAATTTTCGAATATATATATATATATTTTCGAATATATATATATATATATATATATATATATATATATATATATATATATCTTCATTCAAACATGTTTCATTGTCGTCCTGGGTATGACGATAAACTACATCTGACACCACGGCCTCTGATGGGGAGTTTTTGAGGAACGTGGAAGTACCTCTTAATTGCTGGTGTCCACAGGTCTACTCTAAGCACCTGTTAGGCTCCCAGCTATGGGCAAATAGTTAATCCCCAAACAGGGGTCAAAATACTATGAAAATGTAAAAATATGTTTTAATACCAGCAATCCGTTTTTGTAAAAAATTATTACCTGCAATACATTTTTGAAGAAAAATATGTTACCAGCAATACATTTTTGAAGGAAAAAATATTAACCAGCAATATATTTTTGAAGAAAAAAAATATTACCAACAATATATTTTTTTGAAAGAAAAGGATATATTAGCAGCAATACATACCAGCAATTAAAATCTTGTCGGTATTAAATAACCATTTGAAGGTGATATGCCATAAAACAAACCAAACCAAATTAAACAAAGTGATTTTATTACAAAGAATACATTTTTTTTATTATATATATATATATATATATATATATATATATATATATATATATATATATATATATATATATATAAAATTGTTGGTATTAAATAACCCTTTGAGATTGATATGCCGTACAACAAACCAGACCAAACCATGTTTCATTGAATAAGACATATTGTGTCTAATTATTTTTATCCTAATCCTTTCCAGTTGTCTAATCAGTTTCTTGACGGTGAGATGAAATTCATCAAGGAAGACGTCGTAGTTTTTTTCTTTTAATCCAAATACTTTTGACATTTACTAAGCTCATCTTCAGGGGTAAATTATAATGACAAACATGCTATTGTAACTGCGATAAAATCTGCATTCAGTTGTAGTGTCGATTTTTAAAAACCCGCACGAGTGTACTAGTGTTATTTTAGAACTTTATAATTTAGCCCTTGCAGTTATGAATTTTTTTTTAAAAAGCAATCGTTTCACTATAAGGGAGCTGACCAGGAATTGGTAGAAATGTAAAATGGCATTTTCAAGGCTCTTCATATCAAAATGAACCAACAAACACTTAAGAAAATTTAATACCAATGTAGCAGCAACATATTATGGGTGGCAATCGGTCTAGGAAAAGGAAAAATTCTGTATTCAAAACCAGCCTGGAGAGTGTTGTGCTCCGTCAGGCTCTCTTACCCAGGAATCATCACTGCTACAGCTGCGGTGGCACATGTGGTGACCAAACGACCCTAGAGGGTTACGGCTTAAAGATAAAATTAAAAAAAATATATATATATATATTTTAAAAGGGCTGTATATTTAGAAACTCGAAAGGACTACATTGATTGTATAAAATCAGACGCGGTTCGCAAGAGTAAATGCTGAAGTAAATCACTGAGTATAAGTGCGACAGAAAATTAGATATTAGCAGCTGTATATACGAACGTTAGCGTGCATACACAGGTAAGAGAATACGTATTTAGTTAATTTAATATAAGGTGTAAATAAAACAGTGCTCAATGTGGATAGACAGTGCTAAGAAGTTTATATTAATAAATGCACTTCAAACCAAGGCATATATATATATATATATATATATATATATATATATATATTATATATATTTTCTATATATTTTCCCATATATATATATATGTATATATATATATATATATATATATAAATATTTTTCTGATTTAGTATATATAAACTTAAGTAACTATTAATATATATATATATATATATATATATATATATATATATATATATATATATATATATATATCAGGAGTAACAGTAATATTCTCCAATTGTTAGATTAAGCTTTGAACCATTGTATGTTAGAAATGATTAAAGTTATTTTACTGGAATTCTCCGAGGTTGGTTTTTAGAACACTATTGGACTCTACTTTAAGCAATAACAATGTATAATTACTCTCCAAACAACAGAAGAATTGTGATGAACTCGATCATCAACGAAAATTACATGACGTGTTCATCATTAATTAAGGATCGGAAGCTCATGAATGATTGTAATAATGTTCAAATACATATATATATATTTTTATGAATTGAGTTTTCTAATTGATCGCTTTATCTCTAAATTGAAATGATGATCCCTCTTCCTGTTGTGACCTCCTGATCCAGTTTTCCTCTCTACTGTTCCCTCTTTTTAAAACTTATTTAACGTTCTCTTGATAGTTCTTGAATGGATTTTGAAGATGGAAGCCATATTAGGGATGTTGCTACCATTACTGAATACCTGAATAATTTTTCCTCTCACCATTTCCCAGTTGAGAAGACAGTGGGGCTGGCACAAAATGATTTTAGTCTGTTCTCTTTCTAGCTAACACAAAGGATTTTTTTAATGATTCTTGTGACAAATTGTACCAAGATATCTAAACGTCTTATCTGATAACCCAGAAAAAGGAAACTCAGTTTAGTAGGGTCTTTTATTAGATATTAAACATGTTGTGGGATGGACAATTATGCTGTAACACGATTTGGACAATTTTGCTGTTACACCCGGAATATACCTATAAGGATGGCAAAAGAAGTATTTATTTTTCTTGAGAGAGTTAAAAAGAATTTATTAGATACAAGGAAATTGTGTTGGGAGACGAAGGGCGATTATCCACCTTTAGTTAAGACGAGGTTTCGATTGTCACGTGACACCCAATGAGATGAAAGAAAGATAAAAACCTGAATTGCTATTTAGTACGCGTAGAGAAAAGACATTGTCTGCCCACGCCAGTTGTTGATGATAAACCACTAAATCGGTTGGTTTCTTTTACCCTTCCATCATATTAACCTCACCCTGCACCAACTAGTTATTACCTTTTTTACAATCTACAGTTGAGTTGGCTTGATATAACCGTAAGTTCTATGCTAGTTGTTTCTTTTCTCACACTTATCACTTGTGGAACGCCCTTCTGATTCTATGCTTTCGAGGCAAATTTAATCTTCAAAAATTTAAACGCAATGTCAATCGCTATCTGCCGTCTTCCTGATTACTCCTATTTTGTTCTCGCTCCTTAATGAGGTTTCTATTTCTAATTCTGTCACGCCCAGACGATTTAAACAGATTTTGTAATCGATCACTACCACCAAACAGAAAAATGGAAGAACGCTGGAAAAATAATAAAAAAAAATAGTAAAATTGTACTTGCCTCTCATATTTAACAAAAGATGTTTAAAAGAAAGGTTGCTGCCCAAATATATACATATGGGATAACGATACGTAATTTTATTTTTTATATAGGAAGAACAATTTTAGGAGAAAGAAGTATGACCGACAGCTTTCAAAAAATTTTCCCCTCATCTCGCGTGGTATTGTTTTCAGGCACTTATCTAAGACTTTACACGATTGGATCGTCTTTGAAGTCGATATTATCAAAATTAACTCGTTGAAAAATCGACTATAGTGGGATTGAAACCCAAGTCTTAAGGTTTCTGGCCGGAAAGCTAAAGTATATATTTTGTTGTTTTTAAATCTAAGGTGTAAAAATGAAAAATTGCTACTCAAATGCACACAATTCATAAATATATGAGCGTCTCTGTGTGTGTGTGTGTGTGTGTGTGTGTGTGTGTGTGTGTGTGTGTGTGTGTGTGTGTGTGTGTGTGTGTGTGTGTGTGAGAGAGAGCGAGAGAGCACAGGAATTAATATTGTATGGTTGAATGTCAGTTCAGGCTTCATTGCGACTGCCAAACTTGGAAATGTTGAAGCGTGAAACTGACAGTCACCATGCAATGTTGATTCCTATATATATATATATATATATATATATATAATGCGCAAGTGCGTGTGTGTATGTGTCTGTGTCTGTCTTGCTCTGGGCGGCACTTATAAGAGTGTGATCTGAGAATCACACGCATATACACGCACATACACGCATACACATACACACAAACGTATGTGTATACATGTCTGTGAAAGAGAAAGAGATAAAAAGAAACAGAAAGATAGAAACGGTATGAAAGAGAGAGAGAGAGAGAGAGAGAGAGAGAGAGAGAGAGAACAGGTGTGTGTGGATTTGTGCGTGCGCGCCAGCCTGTGTGTGAGAGTTGGAGAGAGAGAGAGATATGAGAGCATCTTATGCAAAACGGCGATCATTGTTCTAACAATAGAAAATGTCGAAACTGGTTATCTTACGCATCGTTATTACAACTGACATTTTCAATTAAATCGTATTACCTGTCTATTCTAATCAGTTTCTGTGTGCCGAGCGTTCTTTGCTTAGCCATTTGATCCGGACCGTTACCTAAAGTGAGTTTGACACCCAACCATACTAACTGATTAAAGACCAGCGGAAAAGGAGAAGGAATGCCCACAAAGTACGGACAACGTGCGACACTGGATCTTAAAGTGTCTGTAGATTGAAGAGGATAAATCTTCAAAAGAGAAAACCAATGTGTGTGAATATCTTGATTTATTCAATTCTTGCTACTTCATTGTTCCAGTCCATAACGCTTAAAATACAAATTTCAACATTTTCTATTTTTGGAAGTTATCATGATACCAAATATACAGTCTTTCAGTTTCACCTATCTAGTTTGATTTCGTTTGTTTTGTTTTACGACATATCAACCTCCATAGGTTATTTACTGTCGACAATTTTTATTGCTAGCAATTTTTTTTTTTTTTTCAAAAATATATTGCTCGTAATATTTTTTCCTTCAAAAATCTATTTTCTGGTAATATTTTCCTTCAAAAATCTATTGCTGGTAATTTTTTTTTTTAAATGTATTGCTGATAATATAATATTTTTTTTAAAATGTATTTCTGGTAATAATTTTTTCTTCAAAAATTTATTGCTGGTAATGATTTTTAAAAAAAGTATTTCTGGTATTAAAATCTATTTTTAAACTTTCATAGTGTTTTGAGCCCAGTTTAGGGGTTAACTATTTTCCCATAGCTGGGACCCTAAAAGGTGCTACCACCTCAAATCAAGGTGAACCTGGAAACACAAGCAATTAAGAGAAGGTTCCACGCTCCTCAAAGCCTACTGATCAGAGGCCTTGCTGTTGGACGTAGTTTATCGTCTTACCCAGGACGCGGATGTAGTTTATCGTCTTACCCAGGACGCGGACGTAGTTTATTGTCATACCCAAAACATCACCTATCTAGATATCTGTCAGAATTATTAAAGATGACAATGGGTCAGTATACTTCGATTATTATACTTTGATTATTATACTTTGATTATTATTACGAACTATTTTTTTCATTTTGATTTTTATCGATGTTATTATACGGTGGAGTAATGGATAGCGGGTTGGATTGAGGAATCGGAGAGCCGAGTTCGAATTCCAGTCGAATCCATTACATTCACTTACGTGCTAACACCCTTGGGAAAGGTGTGAATCCTCTTTCTTCTCCCTCCAGCTATGGGTAAATAGCAGGACAGACTGGGTTCTATATCCTTAGATTGCAACTGGTCTAGGAGAAGGAAAACTCTGAATTCAAACCTGCTCTTAGAGGAGGGTGAATGGAGTCTCTCTGAGCCTTGGTTGGCAATCCATTTAGTGTTGGTTTCACGATAAAAAACACCCTTGATAGCCCTAGCGAAGCATCAAGAATTCAGCTATTTGACAAGATTATGAACTGCACCAATCAAAGTATTGGTGAGTTCAATCTCGGCTGATGCCGCAAGATGGATGGATCTTCTGGTCATCATCCGGTGTCTTGTGTTTCGGCTGATATGGGATATTTATTTATTATTATTATTTTTTGTCTCTGTTATGCTAGTTACTCACAGTATATTGACAATTACTCATCGTAAAATGAAATGTAGAATTATTGAAAACCAGTGCGGATATGATAACTAATCGTTGAAGGCATCTGGCAAATTTAATATTGAATATAAATGCCCAAGAAATACATTTTAGTTCGCGTAGTGATTATAATAGTTGGTTAAACATGTGTTACTGTCATCTAATAGTCATAAGTTCGATCCATAGATCAGGAAGTGGAACACAGATTCAGATGAAACGAACAATAATTGGAAATCGTAGGAACACAATAATCAACAGATAATCCTATATCAGCTAAATCAATGGGATCTGATGGTGGTCAGATGGCATTCTACTGATGGGACAGAGTGTACAGTGTTTGTGGATTCATGTCTTTTCTAAGGAAATTTCAAAGGGAATAGGTGTAGGTTCAGCAGAAATTATAATATGGTTTTCCAATTTCACCATTATTCTTAAATTTCTTCAGGACAAAGGTAATCACAGTTCTCTACAGTTTCCATTGTGTGTTATTGCCATAACTTCTTGGGAAAATCGTACCCACGGTTTGCAATTCAATTAACACAAGTTTTGTGAAACTGCGTATCTATGTACGTTTGCTGTATGATCCGTAAGAGTAAGATGTAAGAAGTGTAGGTTATGAGGATATGTGGGAAAAGTTAACGATTAACCCTAGACTTGAAGATGTTAAGATTGTAGATTGTGAAAGCATAATCATGGGAGCCTGTTCCACAAAGTATTGGGTCATGGGAAGTTTGCCTTGAAGGTCTATTCGAACTCAAGTTCCCTCTAGACCTCAAATGGAATTCATATTTTCAATCCATTGCTAAAGAGGCTGGAAAAATTGTCAGCTCACTATTTTGCTCTAGGAAGTATCTGATTCCTTATACCATATTATATCTTTACAAGAGTTAGATCAGGCCAAAGATGGAGTGTTGCTGCCATATCAGGGCTGGGCGGGTGCTGCTCAATGAGTGATGATATTGGTTTGGCTTTCGAGTTATTGAAAGTAATAAGCTTGTTATTTCAGACGAACTACATTTCTTAGTTCCACCATTTCTGACTTTCACGGGAAGGACCGCCAGGCTGCATGCATTGCAGCGAATAGCCTCGTTCCTTCAGTATTCCATTGATGAGATGTAAGTTCCACTCGACCCACTACTCTTTGAATCCGACGCCCGAGATCATGTTTCCCCGCTCACTACAATCTTAACCTGTTCAAGTGTAGGGTTGACCGTTATATTCCACACATAAACTGTGCCTCTTACTCTGTAATCCTCTACATCGAGTCACTCTCGGGCCCTGTCCAGAGTTAATTTTACTGGAAAAAAAACCCATTGAGCTGTTAGAGTTAGGTAAAATTTAACTTTGTTCCAGTGCAGAATGAATGTTTTTAAAGATTACTTAACTCGTAAGTTTGTTATATTTTTAGCAGATCATATTTACTCATTCAGAAGAGGGAAATTCTATCTGAACAAAACCACTTAAGTGTGAATTATTGAACAAATGGCGCCACAGGTTCCCGTATTCATTTCTGACGAAAGTGAAGCGATTCGTTCTGGTTATTTTAGTTTGTCAGTTGACTCTTCTTCAGATCTATCGCATTCAAATCAGTTAAGTACTGAGCTTCGATACATAAAAGATGGGAAAACAATTGAGCAGTTTTTAGCATTACTATATTGGTGGAACGATGGTCAATAAGTGCGGGTAACGTAATCGTCACAGTCACGGAAAGGGAACCGAGTTCAAATTGCAGTCTGGCATGTTGCATTCACTTTCTCACGAATTCTCTAGCGAATAACATGAACCTAGGCCGTTGAGATTTTCAAAATCGTTGAATAATTTTCGAATTTAGGATCTTCTAAGTATACAATTGTCGAACGTCTTAGATTGCAGCCCATTTTCAGGGGCTCCACTTGTTGAAGTCAATTCAAATACGTGGATCACACTTAGTGGGTTCTCTGCCGACTTTGAAGTTTCGCTATTGATATTTTCTCCGCGATTTGCATTTTGGATCCTCCACAAAAAACCTTCTAAATGTTTCGAACAATTTTCGCCGACTAATGATCAAAAATAAAGTAAAACTTGATGCATATTCCTTGCGAAAGACGCAGAATTGCAGCAGACTCAATAACCCCCACCAGAGATAATTTTTTTTTATACTTGTTGAGTAAGGTTCTTAGTTCGTGCTCCTTGGTTAGTTGTCTTTCTTTCCCCCTTCCCTTACCCCTCACTCCACACTCCTCCCCTTCCCTTCCCTCTCCCCCCCACTTATCTATGTATATATATATATGGACACTGAAGTCAACACCCAGAGGCGACAGTTTGTTTCATGCTCAAACGAAATCGTCAGGCCTGACGATTGCTTTTAAAGATGAGATGAGACAGTCGCCTCTGAGTGTTGATATCGGTGTCCACTTTTACACACACACACACACACGCGCACACACGCACATATATTCACTTTTATATTTACATACGCTCTATCCCTGATATTGAGCACTTAACCCATAAATATAGCATGTTGTAAAACTATATTTTATCACACACACACACACACACACACACACACACACACACACACACACACACACACATATATATATATATATATATATATATATAGGGTGGATGGAAACTGAACGAAGGATAGCTCGAGTCACTACTCAAGTTTCAGACTCTCTAGATTTCCAAGTGCTAGAATGTTCGTTCTAGTCGCCTGAAGAGCGAGAGAACGTGAAACTTGAATAGCGATTCAAATTGTCCTTCGTTGAGTGTTGACACTGTGGAGCGTCTTTGGGTCTGTCTAGATACTCTAGGCATTGAACACTTTAATTGACTGCGGACTTAGGTCTTTCATTTTTTTTCAGGATTTTTGCTTTGTCGAAGATATTATTGCCAAGTTTTCTGTTGGTCACATCAACATTGTTCGGTTTATATATATATATATATATATATATATATATATATATATATATATATGTGTGTGTGTGTGTGTGTTTAAAAAATTAGGAGATTAGCCAATCACGCTACCTTGGTTTCAACCTTTCGGTATCCTCAGGTAATATAGATCAAATGGTTGCCTAACACTTTATTATTTATATATAAACGCACAACGTGAATATAATAGAAGGGGAGGAGTAAAGCAATATTATAGAGATTGTATTGGAGGGGGAGTAAATAAAATGTACATACTTTCATCCTGGTTCGCACGATCTCAAAAAAGTACTTTTTAGTGTGTAGGAATCGTGACATTATTTCAGATCTAGCATTCAGTAGATGTTTTTGCTCTGGAAATATTATTGTTAACTTTTTCTCCTGGCATGGTTTGGAGATATCACTGCGATTGCTGTAAGGTTTGGCTCTTCTTAATATTTTCCAGTTTACAATCGGATCTTTTTTATTTTAATTCCCACACATGGCTGGCTAGTTTGGTACAATTCTTAAGCCTTTCTAACTTGAATGATGATTTGTGATTATGCCATTTCTTCTTGAATCTGCCTCCAGTACACGCCACGTATATTTTGCTCTGGCCATTTATATCTTTTATTTCGGATTTGTAAATGACTACTTCCGTTTTGTAATTTAGTGGACATTTACCTTTATCTTTACAGTTACATGTATCACTGTTAACAATATCTTGTCGCACGTTAGCTTTGAAATTCTTGGCATTTTATCTTTTTTATTGTAGTTTTCAAATTACTAGTACAGCTGTAGATTAATTTAACTGTATTTTGATTAAAGATCGTGTGTAATTCGGAATTTTTAGGGAAGTGTTTATAAAGCAATTTGAAAAGACAGGCAGAAAATTCGCTAAGACACAAGGGGTTCTGGGTGTGGAACAATTAGAAAACAGCAGGGTTCACAGGGCAGCCCATGTGATTCTACTTGACGATAGCAAAATAGCCAAGCAAATACTCTACAGCGAGATGCTCTGTGAAACTCAACACCAGCATAAAGCGCTTCAACGAATATTTTTAATCGGGGTCGTTTCAAGCAAGATAGGAATGCCACTAAGACACAAGGGGTTACTGGGTGTGGATTAATTAGAAAACAGAAACATTACTAAGAAGCAAGAACAAAAGAAGAGTAATCAGGACGACAGTAGATAGCGTTTGACACTGCATTTAAATTTTTGAAGATTAAAGTTGGCCGGAAAGTACGGAGCCAGAATGGAGTTCTGCAAGCGAGAAGTGCGAGAAAAGAGACTGTTAGCTTAGAATTTACGGTTACATCTAGCCAGCCCAATTGTAAATTGATGAGATCTCGACGCCAGTCTAATACTGCGTTTAAATTAAAATATGTCTAGGTATCATCGTGAAGAGCTCATCCGAACAATTACCGTGAAAGTATTTATAGAGAAGGCACAGGGAGACAACCTTACGACGGTGGGAAGTGACCGAAGTCAAGATACCAGATCAGGGCCAATAATATTGGTGATTCTTCTTTGGAGAGTCTCTTGTAGCTATTGAATATCCGGAGTGGGAAGCTGTTGTTTGTGATCGAAATAAATGGAGGCATATAATTCTCTGAAAGCATTAAGATCTTTCAAGAACATGCAATGAGTTGGGTAAATCAAGTTTGCCGCTCGGAAATGCAAATCATTGATCTAGCATTCCATCAATTTGCCTGTGATGGATATGACAGAGTATATCTCTCCAATACGGGCTTGTTAGTCACACGAATAGGCATATTGGTAGACCTTTGATAAATTACGATCAGTAATACGCTGGAAATAACTTAACATGTTGGGTACGCTCGAAAACCTGCAGAAATCGCCTCGGTCTCACCCGTTGCATGAAAACCCATGAGCAAGCTGAACAAAGTTTACAAAACAGACCAGGCATTGTACAGAACAAATTAGTTTGCAATAAACTTCGTAAGGCACTTGCTGGTTTCAAGCTTCACTGTCGTTATCACGAGAAATTGATAAACTTGTCAGCGATGGTCATACTCGTACAATTTAGTCGACAGCCATCATGTATCTATATATTATTTAATCTAGGGGTTAGATTGTTCTCATTCCGTTGTCCATGTCTGTCTTGTTCTTATTTAGTACTGCTCATTTATTAAGTGACTCTAAGTGTGCACTACTCGAGCCAGGGATTGAACTCAAAATTACTATTTCATAAAATTCCCGAACAAACACTTTATTAAATAAAGGGTTCAATTCGAAATTTTCTGGACCAATAAGCACTTGATGAAGGCAGGAAAAATTGAAATGTCATGAGAATAACAAAAATGATGGAAGTGTAAATAACGACAACTCCTCGTTCCAGAAATTCAAGCAGAAAGAAAAGATTTTACTTTGGAGAATCGGATTAAAAGGATTATTATTAGAAATAAATTTGTAAGTTTCAAAAATTAAAATGTGCAAAAATAAATTTAATTTTCAGTAAACAGATAAAATTGCTTATAATTCACACAGATATTGAGTAAAACAGAAAGTTTTTGTTGTTAATTAACATAGGTATTCAGCAGTGACTTGATTAATAATGAAAATTTGATTTTCTACTTGCTAAATTTTAAGGCAAACTATTTTAAAAGGTGTTCAAACACTTCACGATACTAACGGAGGGTTAATAAACCGAATTAAATTCTTTTTTGCCGGGTTTATCTAATCAATGTATAGAATTATTACAATGACACGAATCGATCAATATTTAGTCGTGTTCCCAGGTTAATTGATAATCACAGGCAACGTTCATTTTGACATCCTGTACTTTTCCCGCCATTTAATGGTTGTCGTTATTGAATCAATCTCCTGTAATGAAATATATTTGGTATTGCGAAAAACCAAGCAGGCGCAAAATGCACGAGGTAAAAATAAAATGAAATAAAATCAGGAAAATATACAAGAATCCTAAATGACGTAAGAAGGAAATGAATATAGAATGGATAAAAAGAAAGAGAATAAATTTGTAACCAAAAGCAAACTTTGAAAGCCAACGTTTATTGCCTTGAATTAATTCGCACTCCTTACGCGATGAGTCATCATCACTTTTGCTTTGGACTTATTTCAGTCAAAACCGAGTAATGTCAAACCCAGTGAGGAATAAACGAAGGACATGGCTAATATCCGGTGATTTGTCAAGGACATTTCTTTTGCTCTCAAGCCATCATTCTGTCTGATTTGGTTTCAATCGATTTGTTGTTGGGAATGATAGTACCTTTGCCTCCAGCGGAAGAATTTCATTATCGTATTTTGAGGGAGGATCGATAGAAATTTATGATATTTTTTTTCACAAAAGTTCATCCAATACAGAGCTTAAGAGCCACTCAAAGTAGAGGGTTGCTGAATTAGGTATGTGATATAAACGTAAGAGGTCAAAATAGAAAGTGAAGATTACGTGGTTATCGTGGATAGATAACAACTGACTCTTAGCTCGAAATAATTAAGACTGTAGTGTTTGAGGAAGCATTCACACGGGAGTTTGTTTCACACAGTAGCGGTTTTTGGGAAGGAATCTTCCAAGTGGAATGCCGTTCTTACCAAAGCGAATGTGTGGTGACTGAGAGTGATTAAATCCTGTGGATGTAGCAAGACGGGTCTTAGCTGCAAAGGTCTGAGCTGGTGTGACTAAAGAATGGAACTCATCGGAACATTTGCCATGGAAGTAGTGATAGCAACGAAAGGCTTGTGATATTGCAACTGTGAGGAAAGGGGATGTAGGGGGAAAAATAATTAATCTCTTACAAGGTTGAATTAATCCTTTTAAAATTTGTTAGGGCTGGAAAATGACAAATGCCCCGGTATGTCAGCAATACTTAATTATTAATGATCTTACTCTTGCAACGATAAAGAAAGCATAGTAGAAAGGGTCAAAATTTTCCGATAACGTTATTTCAGTGCAAGATACATGCAACTCATACAATTAATAAAATGTATGAAGAGTCCTGCGTGGCAAAAAGCTAAAGGGATAATTCCCCATCAGAAAGATTGACGTTTTTAATCGTCAAATCGAAAATTGCGCCAATGAGGTTTTCTCTTGGGTCAAAGCCGGTATGGATGATTTCATTCGTTCGCGGGAAATACTTGGTGAAACCCCAATCTTCTTCATGGTTCATACCAATATTCTCTGCCTCTATATCCCGAAGGAACCACTATTTTAGGCTATACTAGCGTGACAGCTCTCGTCACAACATACGTTTAGTTGCTGCAGCTCGTAATAAATGTATACGATTCTTCGAAGGAGCTAAATCTCTGTTTGATGAGTGAATGATGTACCGTATTGTATCTAAAAGCTTTGGCTCTCGTGATTACTGGCGGCTCTGTAATAGTGTATTAACTAAGTATGGATTCTCTATTCCTCCTCTCTTCAATCAATTTCAGGTGTTAATATCTTCTGTTGATAAAGCTGAATGTTTCGCCCGTAAATTCTCTTTAAACTCTTCCTTTGACTCATCTGGAGTATCCCTGCCCAACTTCCCAACTAGATGTGAGTCTCAATCGAGTGATATGCATATAAACTCTTCTATGCTTTCTGCTATCAGCTCTAACCTGGATACCCACAAAGCATGTGAACCTGATGCTATCCCAGTAATAGTAATTAAGAACTGACTCCTATCCTCTCTAAACTGCATAATAAGTTCCTCGCCGCCTCTTGTCTTCTTGCATGACGGTAGTCCTCATTTGTCGTTCCAGTTTTAAAGAAAACTGGTGAACCGTCTGACCCTTCCAACTATCGGCCCATTAGCCATCTACCCCTTTTTGGGAAACTCCTAGAGGCCCTAATAAATGCTGGATCAGTTAAACATCTCAAATCGTAGTGTCTTTTTCAGACAAACAATATGGCTTTCATTTCTCCAGGTCAATTGCTGATGTACTGACGATAATTGTGGAAAGAGTCTATCAAGCTCTAGATAAGAATGCTGAAGCCCGGGCTGTAGCTTTAAACATCTCGAAAGCTTTCGACAGAGTTTGGCATGCAGAACTTCTCCACAAACTGAAAAATTATTCTGGACAATTTTTTGAACTAATCTATTCTTTCCTATCACACCGTGAAATGAAAGAAATCCTGAACGGCTACATTTCCAGTTCCTTTCGTACTAATGCAGGTGTCCCCTCCAGGACTCTATCCTACTTTGTTTTTGATTTTCATTAATGACATTCCGGATGACATCAGCTCTCAACTTGGTATTTACGCTGATGACACAACCATTTACTCCTGTCTCGATACTAAGTCTGATCAGTTTAATAAGCTCAAAATGGCAGCTGATATCCAAAGCGACTTTCAGTCTGTTGTTAACTGGGGCAAAGAATAGGTTGATAATTTTAACGCCTCCAAAACTAAACTGCTCTCTGTTAATCATCTGAGAGACCATTTCTGTCTTCCATCAGCAGGGCTGATGCTAACCTCCAAGATAGTGACTCGCTGCGACTTCTTTAGCTAAAGTTCTCGGCTGTCATGAAGTGGAATGACGGGTTATCATCTCTTTGCAGGTTATTTAAAGCCAGAAAAATACTTTTAGATTGTAAGAATTGTTTTTTGGAGATAATAATGATTTAGTGATACAAGTATTAGTAATTAACCCATAGCTGGAGGTGGAGAAGAGGTTGATTCATGCTTTCCCAATGGTATTTACGTGCAAGTGAATATAACAAACCCAATGAGAATTGGAACTCGGCTCCCTGATTGACAAATCCGAGCCATTATTAATTACACCACCCACACATCCAGGCTTACAACACCTGGTATTCTGAAATGGTCACTTATCTCCGTACAGACGAGGCTTGACGTTGCTTAACTTCGGTGATCGTACAGGAACCGATGTTTCAACTTGAGTGAAAAGATAGACATAGAAACGGTTTTCACTAGAGTCAAAAGGTAGACAAAGGTCCAGTTTATATTACAGCCAAAAGGTAGACATAGTTTGTTAAAGTCAAAAGGTAGACAAAGGTCCAGTTTATATTACAGCCAAAAGGTAGACATAGTTTGTTAAAGTCAAAAGGTAGACAAAGGTCCAGTTTATATTACAGCCAAAAGGTAGACATCGTTTGTTAAAAAGTCAAAAGGTAGACAAAGGTCCAGTTTATATTACAGCCAAAAGGTAGACATAGTTTGTTAAAGTCAAAAAAGGTAGACAAAGGTCCAGTTTATATTACAGCCAAAAGGTAGACATAGTTTGTTAAAGTCAAAAGGTAGACATAGGTCCAGTTTATCCCAAATTCAAAAGGTAGACATAATTCCTGGTTACATTTACTGACTGAATAATGATACGAAGAAGGTTTATGAATAAAACATTTTGCCTGAATAATATTTGAAATTTTTCTATCAACATAATAATAATAGTAATAATGATAATAATAATATTTGTTATTCAAAGTGGGAGCAATATATTCACATAATGGTGCGGGCACCTTAAGCTTTTCGGAAGAGAAAAATATTAGTGATTTGAATCAATCCAGCCGATGGTAATTTCTTGCATCTCGTGAGTTTTTGTCATTGAGTAATGAGTTATCAAATACGCACCTTTTGAGGGCACGATCTTTGTGTGATTCACTCTTGAACCTATCGAAACATGCATTAATCAGAGACAAGATTTTAGTTTGTTGATTGGTTCGGACGGTCGTAGTGGAAGCGGGTTGGCTTAAGGCCGCAGCATTATTGCTCGACAAAGTCAACTCCTTACTCTTTTTTGCAACCCTCCACTTTCTTTATTTGCGCGTCAATCTGATCGAGTTTTGCAGTATTGTGTTGTTTGCATTTCGGAAAATAATAAGTAAGATTAAAAATAAATAAAGAAAGCAAGGCAAGAAGAAATAACGGCGTGAATTGGTCCTATGATTCATCATCAAAAAGAAAAGAAAAAAGAGTGCTAGTCAACAAAATGAACACACCCACCCAAGATACGTACGCACAAACAAGTACATACTTTTATTTATCTTGGTAGATATATAATATATATGCAGGCTGCTCGTTTCCGAATATGCCTTGTCCTGGATATGCGTCAGCAAGGCCTCTGATCGGTAGGTTTTGAAGAGCATGACACCACCTCTTTATTGCTGTTGTTCCCAGGTCCATTCTAACCCCGGGTGGTAGCATCTGTTAGGATCCCAGCTATGGGAAAATAGTTAACCCGCAAACAGTGGTCAAAACACTTTGAAAGTATAAATTTTTATAGTAAAAATACCAGCAATACATTTTTGGAAGAAATATAACACAAGCAATACATTTTTAGAAAAAAATATTACCAGCAATGCATTTTTGAAAAAAATAAAATTACCAGCAATATATTATTGAAAAAAAAAATTACCAGCAATTTGACATTTGACAAAAACCCTCTTTACAAAGACACGTTAATAAAACTTGATCTAGAAAATGATTTCTTCCAAAGAATACATATTCTATTCAGAAGAACCTATCCTAAAAATCTTGTTGGCATTAAATAACCCATTGAGGTTGATATGCCGTAAAACAAAATAATCTAAACTGAATATGCTTGTCTGCTAAAGTGGATAGTTAATCCATGCTGTAGACGTCAGCTCCGGCACATCGGCGGAGCTAACCTGTGTTTTATACTGCATCCATTCTGTAAGGACATTAACTATAGTTTTTAGGATTTTTGAGTGATTGATTTGTTTTTTACGGTTTTTGCAGATTATTTAAAGCCAGAAAATATATTTTAGATTGTAAGAATTTTTTGGGAGATAATACTGATTTACTGGCACAAATCCTACCAATTAACTCATAGCTGGGGAGAGAATAGGTAGATTCATACTTTTCCAAGGGTATTTGCGCCTGAGTGAATATAACGAACCTGACCGGAATTCGAACTCGGCTTTCCGATTTCCAATTCCGAGCCGTTATCCCTGACACCAGCTTCACATCCAAGCTTACAACACTTAGCATTCCCAAACGGCCACCCATCTCGGAACTGACCAGGATCGACGTTGCTTAACTTCGGTGATCATACGAGAACCAGAGCTACATGATAAGTGACCACAAATCATTGCAAAGAATGGTGAATATATAATTAGATAAAATATTAATTGTGCTTAGTTTTTTGAAGAATGAAATTGGTAGACAATGATGAGTCAACCCAATATTTGTTTTAGACGAATCATGGGCAAACTGCGGGCCGTTTGGTCTATCTCAATGGCACGCTTAATTTTCTTAAGGAAAATAACATTTCTTAAAATTTTGCTTTGTTTTGTTCTCACTTGTTCACTCACACACTCTCTCATACATAAACAATGATTACGTTCAATGTTGCTTGAATTTTGTAAACTTTCGGTGAAAATAACGTTTTCATCATTTTAAACCATTGGTGATTTTCACTAAGGAAGATCATGCGTGTAAATATATTTTAATTGAAAGAGGAAACATTTATACTTATTTTTTTTCTCTGGAGAAGAAATATAATTTTTAAAAGAATTTCAAATTAATAAATTAGAATTAAACCACACGCGGTGACATGTGTTAATCACACGGTCATCACTGATAATATAGACCTATATACTAAACATGCACAGAAGATTAACTGCTAATTTTGTAGGATTTTATGATGGTGGGGTAACGTTTATACGTTCAGAAAACGTTATCGGTGAAACGAGTTCGAATTTTTGTTGAAGTTACGCCTGTCATTTTCTCAACGTTGCTTTTGCATAATTCTTACAAATTTCCGTTGCCCTGTTCCCCTTTTTTTTATCAACTCTATTATTGGTTTTTGACAAAGACAGAGAACAAAACAAACAAACACAAACACTGATGATGCAATGATATTATAGAAATGATAAAAATACTACCTATACCTAAATTTCATAGACTACACAAAAGCATTTGATAAAGTACGAAACAATGATCTATCTGAACAGCTCGGAAAACTTGATTTTTTACAATGCTTTTCACACTAGAAACAGCCTAAGAGCCACCCGTGGTAGCTGGTTAAAGAGTAATATGTGAAAAAGATAATGGTTAACTCTAGACATGAACAGGTTATGATTATAGTTGGAAGGGATGCAATCTCTTGGGAGTCGGTTGCCCAAAATAACGGTTCGTAGGAGGAAGCAAATTTGTTCGGGAAAGATATTAAGATAATTCAGAACACTCACAGAGAAAAAACCGCCTGCATACGGATCGAAAATGTATTGAGCAAGTACTCAAAAATAGAAAATGGCGTAAGACAAGGGTGCATCTTCTTGTTAGATTTATTTAACCTACGCAACAAAATGATTTTAAAAGAATTCGAAGTTCTACCAGTATTTATTATTATTCATCACAAGAACACATTTTCTTTTTTTTTTAAATACTTCAATCCAAGCAATGCGATAATGCCACTAGGACGCGCTGAATTACAAGGAATGAAAGAAAATGAAGAAGTAAGGAAAGCACAATAAATGAACAAGATTCAGGAAGACAAGATGGCTACTGACATTGAATTTAAATTTTTCAAGAAATCGGAAGGGGGTTCCACAGACATGAAGTGCGAGAAAGGAAGAGACGGTTGCATCTAGCTAGTTCAACAGTGAAACGGTGAGACCTAGTTGTCAACCTAGTAGCACACTTCAATTCATCCAGTCGAGGTACTAAGGGAAAAAGCTCCCTAGAACAGTTGCTATGAAAATATTTGTAGAAAAGACGGAGAGAATCCACGTCACGACGGTGAGAAAGTGATTCAATACACGGTTGGTACAGAAAAAGAACATTGCAGATACTTCTAGACAAAGAAAAGCGAAAAGAAAGAACTAGCCATCAATTGTAAGAAAAAGGAATTTTGACGGGAGTTTAGTCTAATCTGGAACAGGATCACATTGTCGGCTAAGTAGATTGTCTATCTTTATTATGTTAGATAGGACAGACTTGTCCGTATTGTTATCTGCACAGTAATAAAAATAAGATCTAGACCAGATATTTCTAGACATGGACAGGGAAACGAGAACAGTCTGATCCTGTAGATTAAATAGAGGGTTCAGTTCAGAATTCCTTGATATTCATCTGATGAAGGCCATTTGGCACGATCGCTGAAATATGATTTTGGTAATTACGTTCAGCTTTATACGATCTCAACTTAGGTTTTAAAAATGTTTTAGCCAACACAGATGCACAAACTCCGCGCCATTCTTCAAACAAAAGAAGAAAAGACAGATTGTCACACCCTGTCGGAACTCTAATTCTTTGACTCAAACAGAAATGCTCACTATGACATCCACAGTTCATATGATAAAAAACAGACATTTATTTCACCCATCTCTGCACACCGACTTCCAGCATAGACCAGCAAACATTTCTGAGTCTGTCACTGACTATAAAGCCAATATTTACCATGTATCCATTTATGGATGTGTAAAATGTATAAGAAGTGATTACAGCTTAGAATTTACTAATATCTATTAATATCTAACTGAATCAAAATTACCACCAGTTTTATAGATATATGCTGTTATGATAGACACCTATATGAGGAATTGGTGTTACAGTTAAAGAACACAAAAACTACATTTGAAATGTTCACAAGTCATAAACCTAACTTTAAAAATATGCATATTTTGCAACTGTCTATTATGACGATGTTGTACCCATGTTGGGGTACCAATTCTTTAACTCAAACAGAAGAGCTCACTTCAACATCTACAGCTCAACTTGGGTTTTGCAAAATATTTTAACTAACACAAATGCACAAACTCAGCGCCATTCTTAAAAGAAAGTGATATTGTCACACCCTGTTGGAACTCCAATACTTTGACTCAAAGAGAGATATTCACTTCAACGCCTACAGCTCAACTCAAATAAAAATAAGATCTAGATGATATCCCTAGAAATGAGCAATGGTATGAGAACAGTCCCCTCCCGTAGATTAAATAAAGGGTTCAGTTCAGAATTCCCTGTAGGTCACTCAGATCGTTATAAAACTGAGGAAGACCGGAGAGTACAGCGACCGTGTTGTAATGCTCATATAAGCAAGTAGTTTCTGGTTAATGATACAGTAAGGAAACACTGGAACAAAAGATTAGTGAAGAAAAGGTTTAGTCTCATGAGGGACATTGATTAATAATACAATAACAACGAATACCGGCAATGCGTGCGATTCAACAATATGCCCTGCGACCCACTTTGCGATGACCATTCCTTTAAGCAGACGTTCTACTCATAGTGGATGGATGAGTCTATGTTCAACAATTAGTGTAGAGAAGGTCGGTCGTCTTTCTATACGGCAGACCGTAACAATGTGATAACAGCAAGAAAGGTGAGGACAATAGTCCAATTATCAATAGTGTAGAATATAAATAGTGCAGAAATTCAGATAGGAATTAAGTAAATCATGTGAGGCAAAATATGGTTTATTTGTTTTATTTATGGATTAAAATAATGAAAACGTTATTTTCATAGAAAGGTTTACTTACACACACACACACACACACACACACACACACACACATATATATATATATATATAAACCGAAAGCGCACGTATTTAAAAGGCTTATAGCCTGCTTCACATACAATTTGGCCTCGCTCAATTTCGCTTCGCCCAATTTGGCTTCACATAATTTTACATCACATAACTTTATCTAACGTATATTTAGTTCCGATAAGTTGGCATCACAGATATTTGAGACACATAATTTTGCTTTACGTGTATTTTGCATCATATAATATTGCTTCACATAATTTTACTTCGCCTAATTCATAAATATTTTGTTTTATGTTATTTGGTTTCAAATATATTGTACTTCACATAATTTTAATTCATATAATTTTGTTTTACATATATCTTGCTTCATATAATTTGGCTTCACACAATTTTGCTTTACATATTTGCAAGAATCTTCGGTAAAGCGAATCGAGTTCTCTCAGTCACTTTGTGTTTATCTAAAAATAAATACGCTTAAATCCACCTTCATCCTTAGGGGTAGAATCTCCGACTGACGCCAATTCAGCCGAGTTTCGATCCTAGCTAGAGGCAACTGGACGTCTAGCCACAATGATAAGCTGTGATACAGCGAAACAATCTGTCTGTGGATGACAATATATATATATATATATATATATATATATATATATATATATATATATATATATATATATTTCCTTGAAAACGGTCGACAAGGAAGATTTAATTAATCGTTTATTGAGTTATTCCATAAATCTAGAATTTTTCCGTTTTTCAGGGGTTAAAGAACATAGGAATTGTCCACAGTTTGTAATTGCTCTGAGCGCTTTCGGCTACTCTAGCCATTATCAAGGATGTGTTTTTGGATGGCGAATTTCTGTGTGTCGCTGCTACATAGTAATTTTATGGTGTGGAGTTCGAGCGTTTTGTGTGCTTCTTGGTGGTCACGTGCTATGCTGTTTTTAGAACACTTTTAACACGCCGTCTCCTCTGCTAGTATGAGATTGATAGTGGGGAAATAAAGTTTAATAAGCAGACCCTCCTTAATTACGTCTTGTGTACGAGTACGTGACCTGAAAAAGATACTTGTATTATCAATCAGAATTTTCTTTAAAGGTTCTTGGAAATTTGGTAAAATATATTGGTCACTGCTAGTTTAGATTTGATGGGATTATTTCGATTTGTGACGACGAGGTTTGCGGTCTTCCATTTTCTATATTATGAACTTTATATGTTTTCCGGTAGTTATGGCAGAAATATGGTATTTAATGATTTATCTTATAGCAAAATCATCTTGCTTATAGTTATTGTGCATCTGGTTGAAATAAAATATATTGATGTTTTGCGGTGTTGTATTTTTTTACGGGCGTCGTGCATATATATGTGACGTCCCCCTCCCGGTGTCGCCGCTCCAAACGTGACGTCCGCCTGTCTGTGTCAGTCGTGCTATCCTGTCCTGTGACGACCAACTGGTTTGGTATTGGTTGCGGCACCCAAATGTGACGTTCTAACCTTTTGGTGATTCGGATGGGAATCTGGTTAGATTCGGTATCAGCCTCGTCGTTCCCAGCTCGCTTCCAACGTCTGGTTACCGAAGTAACTGCTTTGATTTCTAGTCTAGCCTACCCACGTTGTGAATTGATCTTAGGCAGACGAAATCAATCAGTTGCCGGGGCCGTAATGTAAGCTGAGTTCGAATAAGGGTGATATCGCACAAGTATATGCAAAAGAAAAGAAAATAATAACTCGAAAAGTTCAAATGTGTTAAAAAAAGGATAACAATACTTTATATCTGGTTGCTGAGTACAGGACTGAGTCTTCTTCCCAAACCCGCTATATGGATTCGTGACACTTTGTGTTTGTTAGGCGAGTCTTAACATCTTAAGTTGTTTGTTCTTTTAAGAAACTGGTCCTTGGTGTGTCTTCAGGCGAAATTCGTAAAACTTGTTTTGGTGGTGTGAGTCTAAGTCGTTCTTCAAAAATAAATGGTTCTTGATTAGAAGATGAGTTCGGAATTTGCGTGAATCTATCAAGTCAGCTATCTGCGAGGCTATTAACTCTGCAACTGTCTCTGCCAATTGCCAACTCCAACCGGATCTGGATCTGGAACTGAACTTCGAACTTAACTCAACTGCCTCTCAACTGGAACTGGAACTGATTTCGCTCGCTGCGACTTTGCTTATATGGACGCCGACTAAAACCGGGGTGGGCTTGTCGGGGTTTGAGATTCCTTGATAATTCCAAACCCACAATCCACTTCTTTGTTTTCGGTCAGGAAAATTTTATTAATTTCCATTTTTGGAAGTCTCTTCGTCCTCCCACCGACTTCTGTTCTCATATTGGTATCTCACCATGCCCCCAGAGGGTGTCAACGGGTTTCCCCTCTCTCTTACAGTAGCATCTCACACCTATCCCCTCAATGGGTGCCAGAAGGCCTCCCCTTCTGCCTCACATGATCACCTCCGCCCCATACTCCTGCCACCACTCAGCCAATGGGCGCTCAGCAGCGTGGGTGTGGCTAGACTAGCCTCGGTTTTAAAAAAATCTTGCTCAAAGAAAAAAAAAATTATCTTCCTTTCTCTTTTTTTTTCTTTTTCTTTTCTTTCTTTTTCTTTCCTTCTGCCCGACAACGAACCCTTGGTGTCTTATCTTAGCCAAATGTCACTTGGACTGTATCACCCGGGGCCTTCGCCAAACAAGTGAGTGGTCAATTAGACGTATTTTCATTCTTGGTGCCATTTTCTGATCCGATAAATCTCTTTAGAATTCTGTGGGAGGTCTCAAATGGGCATTCCTGCGACACAGTTAAATGTTTATCTATTTAGAATTCTGTCTCTGAGGTTATTTGGCCAACCTGGAATTTCCACCCGCCCCGTAACCTAAATCAGATTAATTCCAGTATCTTCTTTCTTTTCCTTCTCAACAATGGGAAATAAAAATTTTTACAACTTTTCCTTGTCAGAAAAACAACACCGCTTAGTGTCCTTTTCGTGATGGCCTTTTTATCATCTAAATTTAATTCTCGCCTTTCTTTTTTTCTTTCCTTTTTCTTCTCTCCTTCCAGCAACCCTTAATGGTGTCATATATATATATATATATTAATGAATATCAAAAACTTAAAATAGCATAGGTAATAATCTTCATTTCTTGAAATCTATAAAAATAGCTTAAATCTTTCAGACCTGCAAACCAAATATAAATGAAAAAAATCACTACAGGTTAAATTCAAGATATACATATATAACGTATTGAGGGAGAGGGAGACAGAGATAAAAAGAAAAGGAAAAAAATTTCCTGACGTTTTCAGTGGAGGACTAGGAAAATGAAAAAAAAAAAAAAATCTGCTAAGTTTGAGTTAAAGCCAGACGTAAACCCAGTTTTTAAGAAAAAATGTTCCATTTGCCTCGTTAAATCAAATCGACTAGAGGAAACGGGAGTTCTGGCAAAGGTTGAATATAGTGAGTGGGAATATCTCACAGTTTATATTAAAAAGAAGCAAAGAAATTCGTGTATGTGCTGACTTCTCTACGGGGCTGAACAGCGCCCTAAAGGATCACCATTATCCCCAAGTCCAGAGGAGATTATCGTAAGCTCACTGAAGGAAAATATTTTCTAAGATTAAGCGACGCATATCTACAAATGTTCGTGCATGAGGAATGCTTGAAGCTCCTTTGCATAAACACC
Source organism: Acanthosepion pharaonis (assembly GCA_903632075.3). Taxonomy (NCBI): domain Eukaryota; kingdom Metazoa; phylum Mollusca; class Cephalopoda; order Sepiida; family Sepiidae; genus Acanthosepion; species Acanthosepion pharaonis. The sequence goes on from CAHIKZ030000802.1 coordinate 124,447, forward strand.
CTAAAGGGTTTATACAAATTTTTAAGACTTCCGTTCGGGGTTAAAGTCGCCCCTTCCATTTTTCAACAGGTCATGGACATGATGTTAAATGGTCTGGATTTTGCGGTAGCCTATCTCGATGACATCCTTATGAAAAGTGAATCGACGATCACAAATCGCACGTGTGGCAGGTGTTCATGAGAATCTAGAATTACGGATTCGAATTAAAAGTCTGGAAGTGTAATTTTTTCTTAGAGAGGATTAAGTACTTGGGGAAAATAATGGACAAAGACGGAAGACATTCCGACCCAGAGAGGGCAACAGCAATAAAGAATATGCCAGCACCAGAAAATGTGTCGGCTCTTCAAAGTTTTTTTTTGGTCTTGCCAATTATTACAACGTTTTTGTCCCAAGAATGGGCAGTTTGAGAGCTCCACTTAATGAATTATTGAGAAAAGATAAAGAATGGGAATGGACAACCAAATGCCTGGAAGCACCTGAGAAAATGAAAGAGGTCCTTACATAAGATCTGTTCCTGACCCATTACGATGCTAGCTCCTCCCTGGAAAATACAGTCATTGCTGCCTTAAGAAAAGAGGTCAAATTAAAAAAATACATTGTGCAATACTGTCAGAGAGCTTCCTATAAAAATTGACGGGATAATAGACAAAGCATCCGATGATCAGTTCATAAAGAAAGTAAAGGATAAACTAAATAGTATAGACTAGAATATTTCAGAAGTTTAATCACTCTGTAACGTCATATTAATGTACGGAGACAAAGCAGTAATCTCATCTACACTACAGAAAAGAACATTAAAGGAATTCCATGTTGGCCATCCGGGAACTGCAATGATGAAGAGTCTGATGAGGAATTACGTCTACTGGACCAACATGGACAAGGATACTGAAAACACTGTAAGATCGTGCAAAGAGTGTGCTTTGGCTGCTAAAGCACCCCCGATAAAATGTAATCCCTGGCCAAAAAGCAACCGTTCGTGGTCGCAGATACACATTGATTTTGTTGGCCCTCTTGATGGTTTTTACTACCTTGTAGTAGTTGGCAGTTATTCCAAGTGGCCAGAAATATTGAGACAGCAAAGTTTTTGCACGAGTTATTTTCCCGTTTCGGAGTTATTACTGTATCATCGTAATAGACAATGCTACACAGTTCACATCCTGTGAATCTAAGAATTTTTGTCAGTCATTCCTGATCGAACATATCACCCAAGAAGTAATGGAGAGGCAGAGCATTGTGTGGACACTTTCAAGAGAGCACTGAGACAGGCGAGAGGTACTCCTACCGATTCAGCTATACAGCAGTTTTTTGCAGGTCTATGGCGTAGCCCCTAATAGCAGTACTTCATCTGCCAAGACGCCAGCCGAGGTCATGTTTGCCAGGAAAATACAATCGGCATTTGACAAATTCCTTCCGAGTGAAACGAAAGCGGGAAATACGAATAAAGTGCTTAAAAAACGCTTTAAGATCGGTGAAAAGGTATTTCTTTTCGTGTATTTGGGAATAATAAAGCTCATTTAATCCGAAAAAAAAGATATTGAACATCTTTCATTTCATACCATGTCTACAGAAAAAGGAAAAGCATGAGTAAAAACGCATCTCCCCACTTATGAACTTTGAATTACCAGAAAAGCACAATACTCATTGGATTATTGGAAATTATTAACATTATAATTTACCATTAAAGTTATCCATTTTTTCATTATTTAGCAATAATGAATAGAGACCTTAATAAAATAAGACTGTTGTTAACACGTAAACTGTTTGTTGTAAAACTAAAAAAAAAAAATTGAACGTAATTCCTGTATATAGCTTTTTCAAAGTGGCTGTTTCTAATTTTTTTTGTGAAAAAGGGTTTATTTGGGTGAATAAAAACTATTGTGTGGTAATTATAGAAAAAAGACTCCATTACGGAGTCAGGCTGAAAAGGGGGTTGTTGTGGTGTCTCCCACTCTAAAGAGTCTATGTTGGACTCTTCAACCTACTATCCGATTAGTAGGAGAGAAGGCCTTGAGGGAACATTCGACCAGATTGTTCAACTGTCGAACTCTCTGCCTTGAGCAGAGAGGAACTTGGATGAGGATTTGCCGCAGGGCAAAGTTTCGTCCGGTGAGGTAGACAGGCCCTGAACCCGTTTATGCGGGTTCAAAGGGAATATTTTTTGCCGGGCCTACGGGCTCGGAGAATCCACGGTAAACTCGGCCTTGTGCTACATACATCCCTCGTCGGGGAGGGGGTGCTGTTAAATATAACAGTCGAATAGATTGTTCATTATTGTCGAACTCTTTGCATTGAGCAGAGAGGAACGTGAACGAGGCTTTGCCGGAGGGCAGGGTTTCGTCCGGGTAGGTAGACAGGCCCGGACCCTCTTATGCGAATTTTACGGGAATATTTTTGGCCCAGCCTACGGGCTCGGAGAACCCACGGTAAACTCGGCCTTGTGCCACATACATCCCACGTGAGGGGGCTGTTAAATATTAACAGTCGAATAGATTGAACACTAGTCAACCGACACACACTCACTAATCGTGTAATACTCTTCTGTTGTACTTACTGTTAATATGTGATATATCTTCAACACTTGATTTGTTATTTCTTTAACTATTTACTTGGTCACAACAATAACAAACACACCTACTTTCATCAAAGCAAAGATCCCTGGATAATGAAAAAATAACCCTTGATTACACTTCCATTTCAAAACTATAAATGAGAAGAATATTTCGTTGCTTAGTTATTCCAAACATCGCTTGAGGATGAAACAGTCATCTAACAGTTAAGGTTTAATATTGAAATTAGACTTGAATACGGATGACCAGTTTCAAAAACAGTAATTTCTGAGTCGAGATGGAATCATATTTAATATATATATATATATATATATATATATATATATATATATATATATATATATATATATATATATATATATCACTGTTCCTAATAGTCGTGGATATGAGTATGACGATAAACTACATCTGTCAGCAATGTCTCTGGTCGGGAGATTGGTAGTTTTGAGAAGCATGGAACCACCACTTAATTGACCCGGGGACGTAGCATCTGTTAGGATCGTAGTTATGGCCAAATAGCGAACCCCCAAACAAAAATTATTAAAGTATAGAAATACGTTTTTATAGTAAAAATACCAGCAATACACATTTATATAAAAAGGAAATGACCAACAATGCATTGTGTCTGGAATTGAGGGCATAAAATTACGTTCAAAATATATTTTGTTGAAGCCATAAATTTGTATTAAAAATATTTAGATTTTGGCATAAAATAACCCATAGAGATTGGTATGCTGCTAAAGAAAATCGACCAACCAACCAACCAACCAACCAAACAACCAATATGAAAAACTATTAAAAAAAAAAATTACCAGCAATAGATTTTTGAAAAAAAATATTACTAGTAATAAAGTTTTGAAAAAAAATATTACCAGGAATATATTTATGAAAAAAAAATATTACCAGCAATACATTAAAAAAAAATATTACTAGAAATACATTTTTGAAATATTACTAGAAATACATTTTTGAAAAGCAAAATATTACCAGCAATACGTTTTTGGAAAAAAAAAATATTACCAGAAATACATTTTTTAAAAAATATTACCAGGAATATATTTTTGAAAAAATATTAGCAGCAATACATTTTTGAAAAAAAAATATTACTAGCAATACAATATACAAATATAACGTTTATAGTAATCATAATACTAATAACAATAGTAATGATACACACACACACACACACACACACACACACATATATATATATATATATATATATATATATATATATATATATATACACACAAAATCTAAATAATATTTAAAATATACTTATATTTCGCTGTTTTTCTCGCCTGTTTTCATGTGTACGTTTGGCTTATCTGTAGGTGGTCGCAAAATCATCAGTTAGTTGGAAAGGACAAGAAACACAATTCTGAATGAGGAGGCCATTACGTGGTCTATATTATATATTGCGGAACGTGGGGAGCAGGCAGAGGTAGTTGGAAAAGAGAGCCTGTTTCCATCGTGATCATAATACAAATAGGTGTGCTGTCCAGGAATCCAGGATGTATGCATCGAGGAAGAAGGTGAATAGAGGTTTCAAGATTATCCCACACCAATGTTCTCAAATAAAAAAAAATTACTTTTATGCCTGCTGGCGGACATGGGTTTTTGCCCCCTCTTTAGCGTTTTCTCATTACCCATGCATTCCCTGAAAGATTAACAATTTTTCGGGCATACACGAGTTACATTTATTGCCCTTACCGCTAAAAACACATGCTCGTTACTTAAAGTTTCCCAATTGTGGGATCTGGCCTGCCTGCTTCCTTTATCTGTCAATAGTATGTAGACAAGGTCGTGTAATTTTTGTACTTTTCATTGTCCATACTTTGCTCATTCTTGTAAAATGTCTTTTCCCACTCCTCCTCATCTGCAACTTATATATAGGCACGGTAGTGTAATGAATAGCGGCTTGGGTTGAGGAATCGGAGAGCCGAGTTCGAATTCCATTTGAATCCATTACATTCACTTACGTGCTAATACGCTTGGAAAAGATATGAATCCTCTTCTTCTCCCTCAAACTATGGGTAAATAACAGAACAGACGGAGTTCTATAGCGTTTGATGGCAACTGGTCTAGGAGAAGGACAACTCTGAATTCAAAACCTGCGGAGGGTCGTTGTCTCTGTATTCGGCCCTTCAAAAAGTGTGGTTGGTTCTGCACATATCTCATGTGTTGGTGTCGGGCTGTCAGTTTCCTAGGAACTGATCTGCTTGAACCTCATACGTCGAATTCGACGGGAGAGTCGAGTATATATATATATATATATATATATATACACTCTATCTCAGATACTGAGGACTTTATCCCATAAATATAGCACACCATAAAACTATATTTCTTCACACACACACACATATATATATTAAAATCATGATACAATAATCATTATAGCATCCAATTCAAGATGTCAAAATTTAATTCAGTTAACATAACAAGAGATGAATTGATTCATGTTTTTTCAATCATTTCACCCCAAGAAAGGCAATAAAGCCACTAAGGGGAAAATGTTTACCGAATGTGAAAGAATAAAGGAAAAAAAGTAGCGTTATTGTATAGAGAGAACAATAAACGAACGGACATTCAAAAGGCAGAAGATAATAACCAGTAACATTTTAAGGTCGTAGGGACACCACATGTTACCTGGACAAGATAGCCTGAGAAAGCCCAACTCTTTCCAGGCTGGTTTTGAATTCAGAGATTTTTTTTCCCATCCAAGGTTATAGGAAATAGTCTCTCCTATTATTTACCCATAGTTGGAAGAGGGGAATAGATTCATACATTTCCCAAGTGTATTAGCACATAAGTAAATGTAATGAACTCGACTGGAATTCGAACTCGGCTCTCCGATTCCTTTTACGTGCTTGCTTATTGTATGTTTAGCAAAATCTTACAAAACAAAATTTATTTTACAAATGATTTCGCAATTAATATAATAACAAATGGAGCTCACTGTTTGTGTGTTACAAGTCTAAATACAAATAGGATTTGTAATTACAAATGATTATATTTTTACCTTCGGTTCATGATTATTATCATTTTTATCCCTCATAATTAGTAACTCTATCATTCATGCCACAATAAACTTTTCCTGCATCATAGAATCATATCCCATTCTGCATAGCTACGTACTCACACTCTTGCATTAAAGCCACAGCTCATCGATTGATCTGTGTTTGAGCTCTTGTATAACCATGGCATCGTTGCATTGAACTTCGACCAGGAAACTTGACCCTCACTAATGAAAGCGTATTTTATATGCATATAATGATAATCCAATGGGCGAGCGTTTAGTTTCTCTTTTTCTCTAACTCTCTCATGAATAAGGTCTTTTCTAGCTATATTAATTCTGACTCTACCAAACATACGCCAGCCTGCCTACCGACATGCTGAAACAAGTAAATCACTGAAAAATGATTTCCAGTCGTTGTAGTAATCCTTTCATCTTTTGACTCAATTCATTAAAGCTACTTCAAAACACGAAATGATAAATTAGCTTTTATCGCTGATAATCAACACTTTAAATTTAATTTTAAATGAAAAAATAAAGCAGAAATTTAGCTGTAAGTAAATAAAAAACTTATCTCTAAGTGTTTAAAGTTCTAAAATGTTTTAATACATATTTTTACATTCAAAATTAACTTTGATTATGCAACTGTAAAAAATTAAACTCCATAAACAAATATATTAAAAAAAAGTCGCCGTTATAGGCATTTATAATTCGACCAAAATTTGGTAATTGAATTAAGAAATATTACTTGTTTGTACTTAAAATATAGTAAAAAATATAATTATTTCCAGGCGGTGTCTGTTCATAGTTAACTTAATTCAAAATCAAGTGGATACCGTGTCAGCTTTCTTTATCCGTGTTGTGAAAATATGGATGACCAAAGATGAAAAGGCTGATATTGCAGTAGCAAAATTATTTCCAAAATTAAAGCATCACCATATGATGAGAAGCTTTCTAGCAATAAAATAATTTGCAATTCATTTTTATAATAAAATTGTTTGCCATAATTTTTATATTAAAATCATTAGGAACACACTGATATTATGCAATGTATAATAAAGGGAATTCGTTTGTGTGTATGTGTGTCTGGTTATAACTCAAAAACTAAAATATTTACATCAATAAAATCGCGTAGAACCAGCATATTCCGGCATATTCCAAGGAATATTTTCATACACAAACTATTTCTGTATGCTTTACATAAGCGAATTCATTTGTAAATTAAAACATGTAATATTTAGTATTAGAAAACGTAGCAAAAATACACTGTTACTATAGCATTTCCAATTTAAACTCGACATCATTCAATAATTTTTTATTTAAGCAATGGAACAAATACATTATGGAATATTTTATATTCTTGTAAATAAAGGACAATTCTTCACATACATAAGCCCTAATTCATTCAATTATTTTTTGAATAAGCTGTGACAAAAAGAAAAATATTGGAATAATACCCGGGCAATCATTTTATTTAATAAAGTGTTTATTCATATTAAAATTGCAAACATTTTTCTTGAAAGACTATAGGCTTTCTTTTCTTACAAAAAATCTATTTTTATTCATCAGAACAAATTCAAACGTAAAAATATCCAACCACAGAAGTCTTTACTTGTGTCTGGTGAAATATGTAAAGTATCGTCCATTACAAGCATGGAAGGACCATCACTACAGACTTTCATTTCGAGCAACTTGATGGGATAAACGAAGCATTATATCGAAAGTGTCCTGCTTTGATAAGTAGAAAAGGTGTTATTCTCCAGCCGGATAATGGCAGGGTTAGGGTTACTTTCATTCCCGAACTAACGGGCGAGCTCAAAATCATAGATCTTCCAGCCCGAATTGTTCAATACAAGAACTCCCCAGGCGTTCACAGAGAATCTGTAAAGAGCCTGGACACCTAAAAGATTTTCTCCCTTATGAATAAAATACGTAGGGGCGAATGTACTGATAAATCATCAGTTACCTCCCCTTAAGATCTAGGAGCACCCTGTCATAACCTTCAGTAGACGAGTAGTCAGAGTAAAGTGCAATAAAGCTTTGGTATAAGTTTATTCATTGGTTCTGTATTTACTACAGTGTTATTCTCTAGCCGGATAATGGCGCACACTGCAAAACAATTCACCATACTCATCAGATTTAGTACCTATCGATTTTAACGTTTAGAAACAAAGAAGTTGAAAACAGTATTAAACAACATTTAATTGCCGATTTGGCCACAGAGGCGCGTTCGTTTAGCAGTCGGTAAATAAATCGGTAAATATAAATCGTTAAAGGCACGTCAAGCTAAATGACGGTTCCGTATAGGATACAGGTTCGAATCCTGTTGGCGGACGAATATTTTCTGTGACTATTTCTCGGACATTCAGGCCGGTAAATGTTGTTTAATACTGTTTATTATAAACAGAGCATTTACTTGAATATTTGTGTCTATAAAAAGAATGTATAAACATAAAATGTCTTAAAATAATTGTCGGACTTTGTCCATTTCATAATATATATATATTATTCATACAAAAAAGTAAATTAGTAACGTTAATGATATAAAATGCCGAATTCACATTTCTAATTTAAATTTTGTAATTAATTGAATTAATTAAAAATAAATTAAACTGCCTCACATATTTGATATATATATATATATATATATATATATATATATATATATATATATATATATATATATATATATATAAAAAATACAAGTAAAAGATTTATTACTTCGCTGACTGATGTTACCTTCAGCAACCCGACTCCAGAGTTTAGTGGACGGATCCGTCAGTACTCTAGTCAGGGACAGCTTATACTTTTCGATTTTTCTTTTTTTTATATGCACGTATCATTGGTGCAAGATTTTACATAGTGTATGTGAGTGCACGCATGCGCCCATGCGCTCGTCTGCGCGGATGTGTGTACGTGTAGAATGTGATTATTTTTCTTTTTTGATGTTTTTTTCTCTGTACACTTATATATATATATATATATATATATATGGTAATTGCTATACCTTACTCAGATGTGAACCGGCCCCTAAACCCTCGCATAACTTATATAAATATATATGTATGATAAGATAAGAACACATAGGAAACTTTTATCAATATAGCATTTTTCATTTTTACTAAGTTTCGTCGGAGAGAAAACAGGCAAAAAGACAGAATTTTGGTCTTTTCAATTTTGTTTGGATTGATTGCCATTGAGCAGTCATGTATCCCGTGTATTAAAACGATAGATAATTTTATATGCATGTAAGTTTGTAAAAGTTCTAATATGTCTAAGCGGGAATCGGATGGTAATGTGTATTCGTAATTGTGTATGTGTGTATATTTAGTAGGAGGAGTTCTAATCTTTTCATTTTAGTGTGGTCAGTTGGTGTAGTGCAGTGGTATTTTGTTAATCTGTGACTGTTTTCGTGGAAAAATATGGAGGTATTAGTTTTAATAAAAACTAATACATCCACCACAGATCCCAGTAAAAAAGAGTAATTATATAATACACTAAATCCACTATATCTAATAAAATCATTCTCCGTCCATTAACGTGTTGCCGAAAACCTTTGTTGCTTATAAATTTAAATATCCTCTGGGAGATTGTATCTCCAACGGTAAAAATAATATCTATGATGGACATACGGCAATAACGCTTTCACGTAAGCTAAGTCTTCATTTGAATAACACATCTAATATTTTCAAACATTTACAACATACCTGTCCATATTCGCGGTTCAGGAAAATCCTCGTCGAAAATACCTCCATACTTTTCCGCGAAAAGAATAAGCACAAACTAAAAATTCTTGAAGCTATTTATATAAAAAATTGAAACCAAACCTTAATAAAACTAATTATGAATACTCCACAAACATTTTAAAATGTGTAAAATAGATAGTTTTTAAATGTCAATGTTCTAACTTATAGTTCTTCCTTTATTTTTTCGACTACTCACGTAGGAAAATCTTCCCAATATATACCTAGTTACCTCCTCTTAAACGGTGATTGCCAGCCACAGCATGACACTGCGTTCCTGACTCCACATATAAGAAAGTCAATTTTCAGACGAACACAATAATTTTTGTCTTTCACATCCCTGAACACCAAAACACTTACCTAACTAACAATACCCTGATGATGGCATTATGCTATGCCGAAAGTACTCGGAATAAAATATGAATCAACACGGCGTTTTCCTCTCGTCCTTCAATAATCGCACAAAAAAGTTCACCTGTGAATATAAAGGATCTTATATATATATATATATATATATATATATATATATATATATATATATATATATATATATATACAAAGTGGCAAAGTGGAAAAAGGTTTCGTGTGAAGCGTTTCGGACATCATCGTGACGAAATGCGTCACACGAAAAACTTTTTCGTTTTCCCCATCCTTCCTCCGTAACTGTTCTAGATATATAAAATTTATATATCGTTATATATATTATATATATATATATATATATATATATATATATATATATATATATATATATATATACGCTTTAGGTTTTAGTTAGAACCTTTAGTTTATTTATTTGTAGTTATTTATTTTATTTTATGTATGCATTTATTTTTTAGCAAATACATACGTACCCCCCCTGCACACACACACACACACACACACACACACACACACACACACACACACACACACACACACACACACACACACACACACACACATATATATATATTAATGAAAATAAATAAAACTATAGGTCATGACTAAAATCTAAAGCATTAGTCCTAAAATAAAAGAAGACTGGGAAGCGTCTGTTTTCTTTTTCACCAAATTAATCCTTCAGTGGATTATATATAAAGCTCACAAAATGAGTTGTGTCCCTTGCTCTCAAAGCCGCTAGAGTTATGAAACTGACAGTCATCATTCAGTATTGTCTCCTATGTTCACACTATCAGTATCTATCTATCTATCTATCTATCTATCTATCTATCTTGAGAGTGGGAAGAGAAAGACAAAAATGTGTTCCGAAAAAAAACTGGCACATTTTGGCTGGTACTCCTAGAGTAATATTCAATAATAGATGATGATGACAATAATAATAATAATAATAATAATATTAGTTAATGTAAATATAATAATGGTAAACTTCCATATTTTATTGAGTTTTAATCGTAGCGGTTTTTGATAGGTGGCGTTTGAACAGGTGATTTTCTTTCGTACGTAATTGAAATTTACGACATATTCTGAAAGATGCCATTTCTTCGCATAATTTTATAAGATTTGTGCGTAGATTGTGAATTTTAATTCTTTTTACGTTAAAAAGCGAAAAATGGAGGAAAATGAGATGCTATTTCATAATGTGATGCTCTTTTATTACCGGAAAGGACAAAAACGCTGTAGTAACATTCAAAAAGATACGCGTGTCGTTTGTGAAGACATTGCCATAGTTGAGTTGAGAGTTTTGTTCGTAAGTGGTTCCGTAGGTTTAGAAGTGGAAATTTGAATCTGGAAGATTGAGAAAGTTCCGGCAGATGATGACTAAATGAAACACTGATTAAAAATAGTTCAGCACACACGGCATGGAGCATCATCAAGATACTCCAGACATCACTGAGATATCCCATACATCATAGAGATACCCAGGGACCATAGAGATACTGCAGATATCATAGAGATACTCCGGACATCACAGAGATATCCCAGACACTATAGAGATACCCAGACACCATAGAGATACTCCATAGAGATACGCCAGGCATCATAGATATCCTATACATCATAGAGATGGTACAAATATTAGAGAGATATTACAGACATCATGGAGATACCCCAAATATTATAGAGATACTCAAAACATCATAGAAATACCCCAGACATAATAAAGATACCCCGGACGTCATAGAGATAATCTAGACATCATAGAGACACCCCAGATATCATAGAGATACCCAGACATCATAGAGATATGCCATACATCCCATTGTAAAGCATTAGAAAATACTTGAACACTCGAATCGCAGCGGTATTTAGATGCCTAACGATTTAATCCAAAAATTATAATGGACTGCATTTTCACCAGTGATGTAACAAAATCATCATCATCATGAGAGCTGTTTCGAATTGGAGGCGAACTGCAGATTAGTGTGATTTCTCATCTTCAGCAGCTTTGCTGAGTACCTCTTATCAGTCCTTTATAAACCACCATATCCTGTGCTAATTTGTAGTGATAGAGTAATCAATAAATAAATAAAAATACATAGATAATAAGAAGGAGACCAAAATTTCACCATCTCTAAAAATAGATGTATATTTAAAATCTCCAGGCCACAACGCCATAGTTCGACCAACCAATAAGAACGTTTTCACAAACAAGATATAAGACCGTGACCCAATGGGAAGCAGAGCGGCATTTTCGAAGCGGATATCCAGATGTATATATAATCAAATGGATTTCAACTGTCCTTTTCTTTCTGATTCTAAGTATAAGTGTTCTCTTTTGCTTCCATTTTCCTTAAAACGTTATCGTTACTCTCATGTTTAGTCCATGGCATTCTCAGCCTCCTTCTGTAGAACCAAGGCTTACAGTCACACCATGTTGAAACACCGGTTCCCGTACAATTATCAAAGTTAAGCAGGGTCCAGCCTAGCCAGCAGCTAGATGTACGACTGCTTAGGAATACCAGTTGCTGTAAGGATGGATGTGTGGGTGGTGTAATAGATAATGTATCGGAATTGTTAATCGAAAGCAGAATTCAAATTCCAGTTGCGTCCGTTATATTCACTTATGTGCAAAAGGAATGAATCCATCTGTTCTCCCTATCTATGGGTTAATTAGTAAGACTTGTACCACTAATTCATTATTATGTCCAAAAAGAAATCCTATAATCTAAAAATATTTTCTGGCTTTAAGTAACCTGCGAAGGGTTGATAATCCGTAGAATACGAATCAATCAATCATTCTATGGACCCATATTTCTGTTGTCTCAAGTCTCTTCTTCATCTGCGAGGAGATTGTCCAGCATTCACTGCCATGTAGGAGGAGCAATATTACATTACTTGGATCAAAATTTATTTATCTAATATATATTTGTCATGCTATTTATTTGAGAATCGGTAATCATCGAAGAAAAGGTCTTTTAGAATCAAAATGCACTTCCAGACATTTTATATATTTTAAAAATGTTTTTTACTGATTAAAAAAATATCATCTCCGAACCAAATCTCATAATCCACTCTAGTTGGTAATTAATAAAATAATCGTAGAAGATATTTAAAATCTCACCTTCTTCCTTTACGTCTCGTGTCCCTTCAGAATGTATGACTACAATTTTCTGATCCCTTCTCTATTCGTTCAAATCACTTTATCTGCGAGGTGATTGTACAGCATTGGTCTATAGGAGGACCGATATTATATAACAGTCCAATACTTTGTTATTCGGTTAGTAATGCTTGCATTAAAGCTTGATAAATCCGTTTTCTTCTTTATTTTCAGCGCAGAACACACAGATTAAGTGACGAAACTTGTTAAATTTTAAGTATAAATTTCCATTTTTCATCAGTTCAACAAGTTTCCAGTGTCTCACTCATGTGTCTCCATTGATTAACACAAGTGGTTTCTGATTTTATAATAACTGCAACGATGTCTTGTTAAATAATAGCGGCTTTCAAAAATAATACCTGTTTAATTTTAAAGGTAATGGTCAGAATTCACATTTTTTTTTCATAAAGTGTCTAGAATCCTAGATTAGAAAATGTAAAATAACCTTTTTTCCACCCATAATCTTCTTCCAAAATAGCTGTCCTTCTGAACGCACTTAGAAAAACCTAGAGTTGCCATAGAATTTTTATTTTTTAACGAGAAAGTTCTGCAAGCATTCAAAACCAGCGAATGAATGAAGGCCACATTTGATGCAAGCACACTAAAGAGATATATCAGTAGAATCAATGGTTATCCCCGAGATGAAAGAGAAACTGAACTTAGAGACAGGCCCCTTAGTGGCAAATCTGCTGCTGCTATAAATTGAGTGACAACTATAGGCATTGCGAAACTCTAATAAAGTCCGCATCGTTATAAAGTGTCATTTTGAGCCAAGCACTGAACAGAGTGAATGATGTCTTCAAAGAATAAATCACTTGCAGAATTAACATGAAGAGAACCAAGCGCTGACGCACTTGAACTTATGACCCTGATTAAGCGAAAACCCCTTACTGTTCTTGTGAGTGACGAGTTATACTCCACCCTCCAACCTCTCTCGCACAGGCGGAATGTAACAAGCCTTTCACTGCTTTATCGTTACTTTCATAGAACTACATTCCCTGGTTTCACTAGTGGAAACCTTCATGGTAAGAACACGCCATATCACTTTCATAGTAGTGATTTTCCAGGCGTATCTTAGATGCGGCACAAGGCCTAAAGTATGGAGCATCCAGTGAAGATCGAACTCATTACTAGTGAGACAAGCATCTAAACCATTACCATTATTATCGGTGAGAAGTAAGTTAAACTCGAGCAGCTTCTTCCTGCGAACCACTTCTCTGCGGAACCGACACCCAAGAGGGTGTTTCCCCGATCACTACAATCTTAGCCTGTTCAAGTCTCGGGTTAACCATTATCTTCACCTTCTATCCACACAAATTGCTCCTTAACGTAAGCCTCTACCTCGAGTAGCTCCCAGGCCTTGTACAAGGTGAACCTTATTGCAAAATGAACCTTAAAGCAGAAAAATATGACACACCATGAGATTCTATGAGTATGAATCTCAACCAAATAGAAGCAATCTATCTGTTTAGCCTTGCACAATCTCGGTAGTGGATACAACAGTTGTCATCTTACCCTATTAAACTTGTCACCAGAAAATGGGGTAATTTTCACTGATAGCCTTAAAGAAACACTTTTCTGTCAGTGTTACTCAAAGTGTGGTACGCGAGCCATCATCTGCCGGTACGCGGAGAGTTTCCAGAAAGCAAAAAAACAGTAGTCACATTCCACGGCACGGGAGACTGCCGGGATATCTTACTCGGTTTTTTCGATATTTATTATGGTTATATTTTTCAATTACTCATTCATGTTAAAAGTCATTGATATACCACTAAGGAATGCGATATAATGAACAGCAAAACAGTGAAATGAAACACGTATGGCAAAACCATCGTGATGATGTAGCGTGTGACTGTGTGGGAACCACACCTTCTTTTTCTTTTTATGTGCCATGTCCTTTCACGACGTAGGCGATCATGACTCTCCACCCCCTCTATCCCTTGCAGCTCTCAAAAAATTCCTTCCCTCTGCTATCTCCGCCAGACCACGTTCTTTCATCCACTTGGTCAAGCCCGCCAGGAATGTTACGCGCTGCTTTCCTTTGTCTCTCTTTCCCTCTATTCGACCCGTGTGTATCAGATTCTCCAGGCCCTCCTTCCTCATTATGTGTCTCAGAAACTTCAGCTGCCTCTTCCTGATGTTAAGCATGAACCTCCTCCTTGCCTGCATCCTCTCCAAGACCTCATCGTTGCTCACACGACCAAAAGGCCATTTTCATGAACATTTATTTCTGATGTGGCCTTTAAAAATGTCCTTTCACCGGACTGTAGAAAACAAGAATAGTGACGTGGATTTTGACCAAAATTTTCAAAATTAGCCTTTAATTTCTTATATTCATAATCTAGCAGATTTTCAAATTTCATTGTAGGTCTCTAACAACACAGCTACATGCTTAGCTCGTGTGTAGGGTCAGAAAAAGTTGCACTTTGTGTTGCAAGAAATACGACGTATGAAAGCAAAGATAGCAAGAAATCAAGGTTATGAGGATAAGGAGGATAGATAATGATTGACCCTTCACTTGAAGATTGTAATGTTCATAAAAACACTCACTTGGAAGCCCGGTTCACAAAGTAGGCGTTCTTGGAAAAAAATCTTAGTGGAACTTTATCCTTATACTTGCAATGTGTGTGTGTATGTGGGGGTGGGTGAGGGTGATTCAGCTCCGTGTAGGTACATTAGCATGTCATAGTTGTAAAGGTCTGAACTTGTGGAACTAAAGAATAGAGCTCATCTGAACATTTACCATGGAAATATCGACAGAGTAGCGATAGACTTGCGACGTTGGGTCTGTAGAAAAGAGACTGCAAAGTGTCGAATAAGCACCCCACAAAAAAACCCAACAAAAAACAGCGTAAATGATATTGAACTTTTTCAAAATTGCAAAGTGTGGAATGAGCAAATGGGAGCAATACTCCTTTTTTGTCTAACTTGACTCTTGAAAAGATAAAGAACGGTAGAATTGTAATGGTAACATTATCGTTTGTCTACAAGGAAACATTTGGCATTCATTAGCCGGGCAGCCAGTACTGCTGTCGGTGCAAATTTATAAAATCTTTCTCTTAAAACAATTTTTCAGGAAAACAAGTTTCTTAAGTTCAGTTACTGTTATCGTTCTTTCCAGTATTGATGGGTGTTTTCTTCCTAAACGTCAAGCTGCAGCGGTGTGGGACGTCAGCATCTTGATTATGTCATTATTTTCTCTTTGAGTTACATGTGTTATCAATTTTACTTGTTGCTTGTGTTGAATAGTCTTCAAGTGATGTGATTCCTGTTACATAGTACAGTTTTTGTGATCCTGTAGCACCAGTCCACAATATTCAAAGGATGGTCATTGCCCAGCAGATAATAAGACCTATGATAAAAACAGACCTAACAACTATAAATAGGGATATAGAAATATTTAAAAAAATTCTATAAAAATGAATGAATAAGTCCCAATAACGGGACACCGTGTTAGAAATGAGCCCGCAATCTCCTCGTCGTCCTCGTTGTCCTCCATCTTCTTCTTCTTCTTCTTCTTCTTCTTCTTCTTCGTGTCATGTTCCTTCAGGACGTAAGCGATCATGGCTCTCTACAATTTCCTGTCCCTTGTAGCTCTTAATATATTTTGTCTCTTTGTTATTTCTCCTACACCTTGTTCCGCCAACCATTTACTCAAGCTCGTTCTTCTTCCTCTATGTGCCGTGCCCCTTCAGGACGTTGGCAGTCATGGTTCTCCACAATTTCCTGTTCTTCGTAGCGTTTAATAAATTTTGCCTTTTTCATTATTTCTCCTAAACATTGTTCTGCTATCCATTTATTCAAAATCACTAAGTAGGCTATACTTTGTTTTCTTCTGTCCTTCGTGCTTTCAATTTGTCCCATGTGTATCAAATTTTCCAAGCCCTCTTTCCTTATCATATGGTTTAGAAATTTCAACTGTCTCTTCCTCATGTCAAGTATAAATTTCCTTTTTTGTTTTCATTTTCTATAAAACTTTGTTGCTTATATGTTCGATCCATGGTATTCTCAGCTTCTTGAAGTCATTTCTTCATTTTTGTGCCACTCTCTAGCATTCACTGACATATAGGGGGATGATATTCTTTTCAAACGAAAATTTTCTGTTTCTTAATAAATTGCTTAGGTTTTGGAAAACATCTTTCGTTATCCCAATGCGTCTTCGGATTTCAGTGTTGCAGTGTTGTTCTGACTTCGACATTAATTGTCGTTGCTTTTATTGCTTTCCATTTTGATCTCTTTCAAGAAATATTTTCTATCGGCCACATATCACATTGACTCTATCTATCTATCTATCTATCTATCTATCTATCTATCTATCTATCTATTCACCCTGTGAGGAAAATTACAGAGATTAGTATTACAAGGGCGAGGATAAACGTGTTCAGTTTGCAATAGTTTCTGACGATTATATGCGAGTGAGTATGCATGAGTTATTTCTATTCCTCCTCTCCTCTATCTCTCTCCTTCCGCTTTCCCTCTCTCTCTCTCGTCTCTCTCTCTCTATATATATATATATATATATATATATAGAGAGAGAGAGAGAGAGAGTTGGAGACAAAGTGGAGTAATAAATAGTGGCTAGGATTGAGGATTCTGAGAGACGAGTTCGAATTCCAGTCGGGTTCATTGCATTCGCTTTCGTAGTATTACCCTCGGGAAAAGTATCAATCCATCTCCAAGCAACTATTGACAAACTGGGCCTTATAGTCTTGGTTGGCAACCAGTCTTTGAGAAGAAAAGCTGTATTCAAACAACCTGCTGTCTTGCATGTCCTGTCACATTACCTTTTGGGATGAGAGACGGAATAGCCTCAATATCTCCGGTGCAAAAAAGAACCGGCAAACCATTGAACTATTCTGTTTTGAATGTCACCATGAACCACATTTAGATAGGAGTGGTGTCCACGGCAGTGAAAAATGCGCTAACGAAATAAATGATGAAGGAATGATATATATATATATATATATATATATATATATATATAAAGAAATATAGTTTTAAGATGTGTTATATTTATAGGATAAAGTGCTCAATATCAGAGATAGAGCGTATGTAAATACAAAAGTGAATATTGAAGTCAGCACTCTGAGGTGATAGGCTATTTCATATTAGACGCAATCGTCAGGCCGTCTTCCGAGACGAGACTCTGCCCTTCGGCATAGCCTCATTTGGGTTCCTCTCTGCCCGAAGGCAGAAAGTTCGACAAGCACTAAGAGCATAGCGCACGGCTAAGACCTAATGCAAACTCTCCTCACTTCCGCTTACTCCGGTTATTTACGTAAACGGGCGATTCCATTCAATAATGTCCAACATGATAACACTTGAGTTCGATTCAAGGAAGTAATAAATTCGGCCTATGGAGATGATTCCAAGTGGTAGTGTAGAAAGTCCATATCCTGCGTTTACCCAAAACTTGTGAGAGAAACTGGGTAGATGTAACTTTTCTGAAACCCTCGATAGTTGATGCTACCACCCAGAATGGTTCATAGTTTGGCGAAAATTACCATTGTTTGTGCTATTCTTGACATTCTTGAAAATAAGTCTTTTTCATGTTCATTGTCACTGTTTTCAGTTTCTTTTTTTCATTCTTCTCTCATCACTGTTCAACTTTTGTTTTGTAACTTCCAATTATGTGTTCCAACCACTCAATTATCGTTACAATATTTTGTTTCTCTTTTAAGGTTTCATCTTTTTTATAACTCAGATATATTATAGATCTGAAATTAAAATATCAAATATCAATAACTACACAATTATTATATATTTATTTGCAATATAATGAACCACTTTTGAGCTGCATAATAAAACAGTTACATAAAATCCAAGATTTAAAAAAGAAAAACTCCGGCATATTGGTATTGGTAACTTCCTTTTTACAAAGAGTTCGTTTTTTGTTTTCCATGTCGACAATATAGTTAAATTTTACAGAACTGTGGCTACAAAACATTTCGCTTTCATTGCTTGCCTTGACAAAGATGGAAGACGAAACGCGTCAGCAAGAACTAAGAATTTTTTCAAATTGTAATGTGACGGTTACACACCTGGCCCAGGGTCGGATCCTTTGGTTACGGCGCCAACGGTGACGTCGCTCCTCCTGGTCGCTCCTCCTGGGTCCAAGCGTGCCGCTCCAACCCCTTGGTCAGATGATCACCAGCCTCGCCTTTCCCGACTCGCTTCCAATACCTGGTCACTAAAGCAACTGTACCGATCTCCGGTCTGTCTACCCACGCTGTGTTTAGATCTTAGACAGACGGGACCAGCAGGGATTGGGGCCGATACAAGTTGAGTCCGACGGGGTGGCAAAACACAAATAAAAAAGAGAAAATAAACTCACGAGACAAAAAGATTGCTGATGAAAAAAATGGGTAACAACCTCTTATATCTTAATGTCCGTTACATAAAAAAACAAAATTGTTCTCATTTCCCAACCCGCTCTGTGGACTATGGCACCAAGTTTCTATCACACAACCTAAAGATTTCGAATTGCCTACTCTTTAGAATTGTGTATGTCGGAGTGTGGTTTGGTTCGACACTGGGGCTAATTTCTATCGATCATTCGCAGTTGATTCTTCTCTTCGACTTGAGTTGTATTTCTTCTTCTTCGTCGACTTAGGCTGGAAGTTCTCTTGTCTTCGACTTGGGCTGGAAGTTCTCTTGTCTTCGACTTGGGTTGTATTTCTTCTTCTTCGTCGACTTAGGCTGGAAGTTCTCTTGTCTTCGACTTGGGCTGGAAGGATCTCTTGCCGCAACTCAGCCGCAACTCTCTGTCGTCCGAGGTGATCTCTTCTCGCTGCCGTCCGGGGCTGAACTCTTCTGTCTTCGACTTGGGCTGGAAGGATTTCTTGTCTGAGGATTCTTTTGCCCGCAAAGGGGCGAGTGAATCGGGCCCGATGCCCGCGTTCAGGCTCTTTCCCTGCCCGCGGTCCAGCTGCAACTCCACTCCAACTGATTTCTGTCGACTGGGGTCCTGCTTTTATTGACGCCGCAACAAACTGGGGTGGGTCTGTCGGCGTCAGGGTTTTCTCAATAATTCCAATAGCTGCCTTATTTCTGTCTTCTCATTATCGCTATTGTTTTCACCCCTACTTCCTCATAGTGCTTTTGGTGGGGAGGCGCATATCCATCTCTCTCGGTCTCTCGTATGTCAGGTGACCGCTTTCGACTAATGAGATTCTGATCGAGCATTTCTTTCTTTTCTTTTCCGCAGCCACGTGACCGTTTTCGGCTAATGGGATTCTGGTTGAGCATTTCTTTCTTTTCTTTTCTGCAGCCACGTGACCGTTTTCGGCTAATGAGATCCTGATTGGGCGTTTCCTGCAATCAATCGGGGCGGGCTTATATCGTTCTTGTTCTAAAAAACAAAATCTAATTTTTCCTTTTTTTTTTTTTTTTCGCACGTACGAAAAATGACCATCTTGGCCTTCTCTCACCTGGACTTTGTCAAACAGCCCGCCGCTAATTAGACTTGACTTCAGAAAGGATCTTTTCCGCCTTCTTGGCACCCTCTGTGAGCCAAAAGCAATTGTCCCTCTTTTTACCTCTTTGTTTTTCCTGATAGTCAAAAATCTTAATTATCTACATTGAAAATGTCTCCACTTTATTATCGTGGGTGTCCAATTCTTAACAGGTCAGGATCTGTATATAGTTCCACCGGTCACTCCCTCAACCCAAAAAACACTTTTCTCTGATTAAGATTTCGCTCTTATTGTTCTAAAAAAAAAAAGAATTTCCCTTTCTCCAATTTGACAATGAGTCTTTCCATGCAAAAGTAGGCTAGGTGCTTTGACCGATATCTGGCTTCCATCAAGCGGCCCGTTTTGATATCATGTCTTTTTTCCCTTTCTTTCTTCTTATTATTTCTAATTCTATTCTTCCAATTGTCTTTAAAAAATTCGGTCAACATGCTAGCTAAGATATCTTTCTGACTCGTGTTTTTGTTAATGACCGCTTTTTTTGTATTTCTCGACCTCTCTCTTTCCCCTTCCTTCTTCTTCCCTTAGGATCGTCCAAGTACAATCTTAGTGAATTATTTTCAACTCAATTATTTTCCGTTTTAAAAAAAAATCAACAACCTGTTTAGTAAACCGAGTAAGAAAAATTTAAATCATATTTCTATGAATATTTCTAATAATGCAAGGTGCCACAGTAATTTTTATACCAATGTCTTATTTTCAGAATTATTTCTTGGAAATTTAACTATAAGTCGATATTCATATGCTATGTTTATCATGTAAATAGATTAATTTGAATCATAACTGATTAGCATTTTTGTCTATTAATTTTATTCATCAAGAAATAAAGTACATTTTATTCAATTATATATCAATCGTTATTTGTGAGCACGTTCTGAGTAAAATCACGAAGGTTTTGTTATAAAAAAGCTTTTGTCGAATTCTTGAATCTGATTTTTATTAGAGAAAAGGATCTCTATCAAAGTGTTTTGCAGCGATCCAAAAAGGTAATACTCAGTTGATACAAGGTAATAATAGGTTGATGCCAGATAATAATCAGTTGGTGCAAGGTAATAGTTTGTTGATGCAATGTAATAATCGGTTTGTGCAATGTAATAATCGGTTGATGCAAGGTCAAGTGAATATGGGGAGTGGAGTAGAACAGACAAACCAAGGTCCTATTGTTTTTATTCTTGTTGTATGCGTCTTTGTTTTGTCATGGAGGAGAATGGCATGTTTCCTTTAAGTCACTGTGTACGCTGCCATGAAAATCCTGTGGTACTCCAAATTTGTTCTTAACTGCAACGTATGATTAGCAGTTAAGATGATTCATTTGTCATTAAAACTTGCTCCACAAAACAGATATTACTTATTATTCAATTAAATATACTTTAAAGTTTAATCCCACCGGTGAGTTAAAACTAATTTTCTTGTGAAAGCATTAATTTGCATGATAGCATCTGTTATCATTTAAGCTGGCTCCTTCAACGTCCGTCCTGGGTAAGACGTTAAACTACACTCGCGTCCAGGTTGAGACGATAAACTACGTCCAGCAGCAAGGCCTCTGATCAGGAGGTTTTGAGGAGCGTGGAACCACCTCTTAATTGCTGGTGTTCCCAGGTCCACCCTGACCCGGGGTGGTAGCACCTGTTAGGGGTCCCAGCTATGGGCAAATAGTTAACTATTATCAGAAATACTTTTTTGAAAAAATTATTACCAGCAATACAATTTTGAAGGAAAAATATTACCAGATATTATTATTTGAAAAAAAAAAAAAAAAATTACCAGCAATAAAATTTTTTCTCGGCATTAAATAACCCATCAACGACATATCAACCGTTGTTTGGTCATTTAATATCATACATAAGTTTAATAGGACCAAAAAAAAAATCACTGTGAATCCATTTAGACTTGAGTCAAAGGGTAGACGTTGATCTGGTTTCTACCAGAATCCTCAAACATTAACCCAGAAAGTGTTCCTTTTGGGAGGTGATCTTATAGTCTCACTGGCAGGGCATAAGATATTGTGTATATGTGAACAGTTTTATATAGGCATCGTTATGGCCTTTCTTATCACTACTCCCCTAACTTAATTTACCAGTATCGCTGAAACTTATATTATTGTAAGAAACTAAATATTTCTGGGAAGGGAAAAATGCTAATTTCAATCCGATTTTTAAAATTTTCATTGAAATTTTTTTGTTTAGTAAGTCTCGATACTAAATTATGTTGTGTATTTAAAACTGAAAAACAATTATATTTAGATATACCGATGTAAAATTTACATATTCTTAATAATATAAAAATACATTTTAAATAATTTTGAAATGAATATGTGCTTCTTGGAATTAAACTGTTTAAGTTTATTCTTTCTTTCTTTCTCGCACTACATGAATTTATTCATAGATTTCTCGTCCAGAATTCCTTCGTTTGTTTCTTTTCTTTTGTTTGTTTGTTTGTTTCTTTTTATTTTTGTTTCTTTTCTTTTGTTTATTTTTTCTTTCTATTTCTGTTTCATTGTTTATTTGTTGGTTTGTTTGTTTCTTTCTATTTTTGTTTCTTTTTTCCTCTTTATTTTATTTCTGTTTCTGTTTCTTTGTTTCTTTCTATTTTTGTTTCATTTTTTGTTGGTTTGTTTGTTTGTTTCTTTCTTTCTTCCTATTTCTGTTTTTTCTTTTGTATTTTTTCTATTTCTGTTTCATTGTTTGTTTGTTTCTTTCTTTCTATTTTTGATTCTTCTCTTTTCGTTTGTTTTTCATTCTTTTTCTGTTTGTTTGTTTGTTTTTTGTTTCTATTTTAGTTTCTTTTCTTTTGTTTGTTTTTCTTTTTATTTATGTTTCATTGTTTGTTTGTTTGTTTCTATTTTTGCTTCTTTTGTTTTGTTTGTTTGTTTGTTTCTATTTTTGTTTCGTTTTTGTTTGTTTTTCTTTCTATTTCTGTTTCATTATTTATTTGTTGGTTTGTTTGTTTCTTTCTATTTTTGTTTCTTTTCTTCTGTTTGTTTTTATTTCTGTTTCTGTTTGTTTGTTTCTTTCTTCCATTCCATTTTTGTTTCTTTTCTTTTGTTTTTTTTTCTATTTCTGTTTCATTGTTTGTTTGTTTCTATTTTTGTTTCTTTTCTCCTCTTTGTTTTTTCTCTTTCTGTTTCTTTGTTTCTTTCTATTTTTGTTTCATTTTTTTGTTTGTTTGTCTGTTTCTTTCTTCCTAGTTTTCTTTTGTTTTTTTCCTATTTCTGTTTCATTGTTTGTTTGTTTGTTTCTATTTTTGTTTCTTCTCTTTTCGTTTGTTTTTCTTTCTTTTTCTGTTTGTTTGTTTTTTGTTTCTATTTTATTTCTTTTCTTTTGTTTGTTTTTTCTTTCTATTTTCTTTATATTTCTGTTTCACTGTTTATTTGTTGGCTTGTTTGTTTCTTTCTATAGTTGTTTCTTTTCTTCTTTTTTTCTGTTTCTGTGTGTTTGTTTCATTTCTTTTGTTTGTTTGTTTGTATGCTTCTTTCTATTTTTGTTTCTTTTTTTGTTTGTTTTTTCTTTCTATTTCTGTTTCTTTTTTGTTTGTTTCTTTCTATTTTCGTTTCTTTTGTTTGTTTTTCTTTCTATTTATGTTTCATTGTTTGTTTGTTTGTTTCTATTTTTGTTTCTTTTCTTTTGTTTTCTTTTTCTTTCTATTTCTGTTTCATTGTTTTTTGTTTGTTTGTTTCTATTTTTGTTTCTTTTCTTTTGTTTGTTTTTCTTTCTGTTTCCGTTTGTTTGTTTGTTTCTTTCTTTCTATTTTTCTTTCTTTTCTTTTGTTTGCTTGTTTCTTTCTTTTTTCTATTTCTGTTTTTTTTGTTTTGTTTTTTATATCTATTTTGTTTCTTTTCTTTTATTGCTTTGTTTTTGTTTTTGTTCCTTGCGTATGTTGGTTTGTTTCTATCCTTCCGTTTTATTTGTTTCTTTTACTTTCTATCTATCTATCTATCTATCTATCTATGACATTCTTTTCATATCTATCTATCGATTACTTTTATCTATCTATTCTTGTCTACCGGTCTGTCTGAGGACATGACAAAAATCGAACAGCTTTCAAGAAGACAGAAGATGACATTTGATGTTTCTTCTAACTTTAAAATTCCATGCTTCTTTCTTTTCGTTATTTTACAATCACTTTCTCGTTTTCTCCGAATCTATCTATCTATCTATCTATCTATCTATCTATCTATCTATCTTTTACGTTTGTTTGTTTGTTTCTTGTTAAAACAACGACTTTGCTTTCCACTTTTAAAATGCAGTCCGACCATAAGATTCAATTAAATACAATTTGAAGAAATCTATAGCTTCAATGTCTGATTTATTCTTCTTTGATTTTATGAAAGTCGTTTTCACACTGGATTTTACGTTTTTTCTTCTTCTTCAAACTGAAATAAGGTTTTGTAGCCTCGGTTAAAGTGGTAGAGAGTTGAACTGAAAGCCTCTTTGGATGACGTATTAAGTAATGTCGAATCAGGTGTTACCCTAAACTAATCATCACTTAAATAAAACTAACCACAAAAAATCAAGAACTAAAGATATAAAGTGCGGTTTGAAAATTTGAAGGTGTTCCCCACCCACAAGAAAAAAAGAAAAAGAGACAAAAAAGAAAACAAAAGCAGTCACACAAATCTCGTTACTATAAATATCTCTCAGAGAATATTGCAGTTCTGTTACAGTATTGATCAGTATTTCCTGGGTCCGGCTAAGAAGAGATTTCGAAATCAATTCGGATGTTTGGTCATTTGGTCAGAGTTTTGTAAGTGGGACAGGCTAAGAACTTTTCAGCAATCTCAATTCTTTCTACTTTAGAAGAAGAAGAAGAAGAAGAAGAAGAAGAAGAAGAAGAAGAAGAAGAAGAAAGAAAAACAAACAAACAACAAAACAAAAAAACTATCATGAAATTGTTGGTCAATGGCTGGACCGATATTAAAGCTTTATCTTTTTCGTTTCAAACTCCAAAAAGACCAATATTTCGTTATTTCATCTCAGTTTCTTTTCACTTTTTGTCTTCAACGTTCCGTTATTTCTTAACAGCCATTGGATTCTTATTTTCTGACTTTCCAATGTTCTATTTTTGGATGCTTTATGACCAGATTGTTGCCTTTCCTTTCCTTTTATTCTTTCGTCTATCGACTACTTTGTAAATTAGTTTTATTCTTTTTTCTGTTCTTTCTTTCTTTCTTTCTTTCTTTCTTTCTTTCTTTTGATGTTTTATTTGCTGAAATATTGATTTTTTTTCCAACTATTATTTATTGTTTCGCATACATTTTCTCATTTTTCCTATTTTCTTTTATTTCACTGATTGTTATCTTTTTTATTACACTTTTCTCTTTGTTTCGTCCTTTCTTTCTTACTTTACAGTCATTCTTTCTTTTTCTTTTTTGTTTCTTTGTTTCTTTCTTTCTTTCTTTCTTCACAATTGTTTTTTGATACCATTCTTTCTTTATTCAGTTACTGTTTCTTCAGTTACCCTTTGTTTGTTTGTTTGTTTGTTTGTTTGTTTGTTTCTTTCTTTCTTTCTTTCTTTCACAGTTATTTACATCCTTCACATGCGGACTTCTTTCATCTTTGTCGTTGTTATTACAACATTTCGTCTGTTTTATTCTCCTGACTTCATCAGGTGTATGAAATATATCATGTAAATAATCATAAGTTCGCATCCCAGAAATTCTTCTCACTTATTCTATCTATCTATCTATCTATCTATCTATCTATCTATCTATCTATCTTTAAAGTTCTCATATCTTTCTTTCTTTCTTTCTTTCTTTCTTTCTTTCTTTCTTTCTTCAAAATTCTTTTTTTTGTCACATCTTGTCTGTCTGCACGTTGAGATAAAACTTGCTCGAGCGCTAAGCCGCTTTTCCCCGCGCAAGGCAAAAGGTAAATTGGGAGGCGGTTTTATTGATCGCAAAGGATTATGGGTAATCCTTCTTCTTTTAGGGTCGAGAGTTTCCAGTGTAAGTGAACCGTGACCTTATAATCCATTGAGACACACACGGATACACTGATAAATACACATACACATTGGAGAAGAAGGCTTTCTGATAACATTCACAACTTCTATCATTGTTGCGTCTGTCTGTCCACCTGTCTTTTACCCATATTCACTACCTTAAATTACAACGCAAGAGAAATTTAGTATGACAAAAAAGACAGTGCAGCGTCATAATAAATACTTTGATTTAGAGAAACGTATACAAAATATTCTTACATTCATACACATTCGTGTGAGACTTACTAGATGCCTGAGACAGTTACATATTTTTCCCATTGTTATTGGTCGGTGTTCGATCCCATATAAAAACCTAGATTTTGAATGCCGATTTTCAAAGTAGCAAAAACACCTCCAGATTAACTGAAAAAACTGGCGCAACACAATCTTATTTTTCCATTTGTCTTTGCGTCAGACTAAGCGAAGTATATTTGCTGAGGTATTCGCATAATTTTCTCCGGTGCCAGTGTTAAGGTTTCAAGCCCAGGGAGATACTTCTTGTCCCTTTAGGACGTTGGCGATCATGGCTCTCCACAATTGAAATTCTTAGTAAATGTTGTATTTTTGCTATCTCCCCTAAACCCTATTCGGTCAGCCATTTACACAATCTCGTTAGATTGGCTATGCGCTGTTTTCCATTTACTTCGTGTTTACCTTCGGTATGTCCTTTCAGTCTTAGATTTTCCAAGCCGTCTTTTGTCATTATGTGATCTAGAAATTTCAGCTGTTTCTTTCCGATGTTAAGTTTGTTTCCAAGGGAGATGCTAAATTTCGAAAATTGATTTTCAATACGAACAGTTCTTTCCAATTGGTAGATTAGCGTTACATTATGGTATTTCATTTCTGTTTAGCTCTATGACATACAATATGACATACAATATGACATACTTTATAACATACAATGCTATAAATGCTATCCAGAACATAGTGGTACCTTAACGTAGGGCATTGGTTAACGAGTTACCACGTGTCAGACTAGTAAACTCGTGCGAAGGATAACATTGTTATAATTCTTAGGAAAGCATTTTCACAGAATATTATACGTATAGTGAGCTCGATCTTTAAAGGATGCTATACTAGCAGAATTGCACCAGGTGGAGCTAAACGTAATGAATACCTATTATAAGAAAAATAGAAACGAACGCATCGATAAAACTGGAAAGAAGCAGACGTGTAGAACGTATCGGTATAATGGACCACAAGCCAAATCTTTTGAAAACATTGATAATATGAAAACATCAATAAATTGGTCCAAGAACTAAATCTGTTGAAAACATCAATAAAATGGTCCACGAATCAGGGGTGTTAAATACATCGATAAAATGGACCAGAAGCTAGACGTGTTAAACACATCGGTAAAATGGAGCAGACGGTAGACGTGACGAACACACCGGAAAAATGGACCAGTAGCCAGACGTGTTTTTAATCGGTTCAAAATGGCTCTAACTCTAATTTTTACATTTTATTCTTGATTCTTGTGTAATAAATTTACATTTCTTCGCCATTATATCTATCTTGTCAAAAAATAATTTTATCTCTCGTACAAGAATAGTAAGGCAATTGCTTAAACAGTGACCAATTTTTTCCCATGTAGGGATACAGAAGGTGAGTATCTCCTTTTGGTGGAGATAAATCATGTTGTTGACGTGACGGCAGCTTAGTGACGTCAGGTCATACAGTGACGAAAGCGCCAGTCATTCAGTTTGTTTACAGTATCCAAAATCGAGCGGTTGCTTTTTTAGACTGGGTCATGCTGAGGTCAAATCTGACTCCTTCAGCAAATGATACAGTTTACATGTCCATGGTACAGTTTCCTATTGGGAATATATCTTTCCCAGATTTAGATAGAATTTCCGGCTCGTAGTGCTCAATTTGGGAAAATCCAAGACTCGCCATTTCCCCTTCGTGTACTCACCTGGGACATAATAGATGAATCCATCCCGTTTGAATCTGCAGTCCTAAACATGGCTTCTCCAGACACAGAAATCTTGGTTTCTTTGCTGCATTCGAAAACTGACCGTTGGTTATACAGAAAAATATACAACAATTTCGACCTTTAACTGAAGGTATTTGATCATATCGGTCAAGCTTGGCTGATATATTTGTTGATATTGGCCAAGTTTCGCTTAAATATTTGTTGATATTGGTTAAGCTTCTCTGAGATATTTGTTGATATTGGCCAAGCTTGGCTGAGTTCAATACAACGAAAGGAATGTTATTAATATTAATCATTGAATTAAGTGCATTGACAAAGAAGGAGATTGTGTTAAAACTGAATATGTGTCATCATTAGACTGCAGAATTAGTGATGTACCTACATATTCTTAAATTTATATTCACATGTATATGTGGCCCTTTTTAAAATCATTTGACCTCAAGCAAGGCGTTAATGTCACTAAGACGAAAGAGGTTACTGGGAGTGGAAGATTATGAGTAAACTTTAGTGAAGAGCAAGGACAATAAAAGAACAGGTTTCAGAAGATGGCGGTTGACGTTGCTTTAAAATTTTTGAAGATTGTAGGTGGCCCGGAAGCAAGAATCCGAAAAAGAAAGAGTTCCATAGGCGAGAAAAGAAACTATTAGAATCGGAAGCGTGTATAAGAACCATCCGGGGACTCAAGAAACAATTCCCTTGCCACTGGGAGATTTTCACGAACGCAGACACCGAGGTTATGCATGTGGATGCTAGAAGAATTTCGATAGAGAGGAAGACAGCCGGGAACAGAGAATTCAGTAGCAAAGAAGAGATTGAATATTTTAGGGTAATTTCAAAGATCTATCTATCTATCTATCTATCTATCTATCTATCTATCTATCTATCTCCGTTTGTTATCTCTCTCTCTCTCTCTCTCTCTCTCTCTCTATCTATCTATCTATCTATCTCAATTTGTTCTGACAGTTTATATTGATACAAACATATGTATGCAAATACATAAATATATTTATAAATCTATTCGGTATTAGGCATATATATATATGCATAAACATATTCACACGCAGACACATATACACAAAGGAGCGTGTACGTTTCTGTGTATGTGTGTATCAAAAAAATAAAGGTAAGAGTTTCTACTAATCTGTTCCTGTCTGGGTTTCTGTTAATCTAAGAAGTAATGAAATTCCTGCAGGAGAACGGGCCATATGGCATCGTCTAATCCCTCGACCTCTTCATCTTTTCTAAGATTAGTCTCGAGACCGCCACGTTATATTCAAATCTGAAAACTCAGCGATGTCTCTATTGATTGTCCAGACGAAGCTCCATGTGCTTCGTTGCTGGTGGCAGTGTCCGTTGTCCTCATCGCAATTATTATAATATTATACACTACTGGAAAAGCCGGATACATAATCTTAGGATCGGCTAATCCCCAAACAATGGATATATAATAAAGGATATTAACAAGATATGCTTGTGCTTAGTGCGTATTTGCATACATTTAGAATTGTGTGTATTCGTGTGCGCCTTTAGCAGGGTTTAAGCACACACACACACACACACACACACACACACACACACACACACACACGCAAAAATATATATATTATAGTCGTAGAAATCATTACTGGATGGTGACTGACAGTTTCACGTCTTAAACGATCATCAGGACATTTCTGATACAAATTCGCTTACAAATGCCCTGTTCTCGATGTTGAGACATCTCTCCTCATAATTACACACACACACACACGCATACACACACACACACACACACACACATATATATATATATATATACAGTAATTCACTAAGCGTAGCTTTGATGTGGCACAAAGCCGGAAGTCTAGAGCACCCAGTGTGGATTGATCGAATTCACTACTCATTCGCACACACACACACACACACACACACACACACACACACACACACACACACACACACACACACACATTCGCATATATATTGTGGAGGCAATCCCTCTTTTATGCAAGTGTTCTTACAGTGATTTTCTTTTCAGAACATAAATTTTATAAAATCATCCGAATGTCTTATATATACAAGCGCTTTCGGCTATACTTTTAGCCGTTATCAAGAATGGATTATATTTTATTTTTAACTGAATATAGGGATTGTTTTATGTATGTATCTATAGTTATAGAAATGTTTTATTTTCCAATCAAGTTCGGCACATTTTGGCCGTGTTCATAGTTGATATTATTGAATGTTAGCTTTTTCTTTTTATTAATAACTAGCAGTAGAGCCCGGCATTGCCCGGGGATGTAACAGTAAGAGACAGATCAAGTATCGACCATCATAAAGACTGAAAAATAAAATTGACAAAGATTATTGCTTAAGGTTGACGGACACGCATGTCTTAATTATTTTCTTTTTCTTTTTTTTCCAATTGGTCAAACCCAAACTCAAACAAAAACATTGTTTTCAATCGTTATGGATCTACCGATTGAATAAAATTTTATTATAAACAATTGTCTTGTAAATGGAATTTTTAAAGCATTCTGTATTTAAAAAATAAGAAAAAAGTGTGCAAGACAATAAGAAACACTACCTGCCAAAAAAAAAGTGAAGTTTTGTTGAAATCGGTTGAAAATATAAAAATAAACGAAGGAAACACACACATCCCATATACAAACACACACACACACACACACACACACACACACACACAACTTGGGTTTTATAATAAGTATAACTCGATATGAGTTGTCCCCTTTCATTCTCGTGATCCTTTTAATCGTCTTTTCAAATTGATTTCGTGCAAAAACAATTGTGTTTTTCCAATTTTTGGCGCTGTTAGAACCACCGCAAGGTATTTTTATGTAGTCCTGTGAAGTTTTGTTGAAATCGGTTGAAAAATGTAGGAAATCCGATCCAATATATAAACGTACACACACACACACACACACACACACAATCTGCGTTTTACAATAAGTAAGATGATCTAACAAATCGTATTCATTTAGTAGCCTTTCTGTAATCTTTTACAATTTATGATTTTTACTTATTGAATACAGTAAAAAAATTGCATATTTTGCCTGTGGTGATTCATAATAAGAATTTTGATTTGAATATATTTTCCACTCGTTGTTTCTAATACAAAAAATATTAACTTTATTTGGGTTTATTAATTATGATCTAACAAATCGTATTCATTTAGTAGCCTTTCTGTAATCTTTTAGAATTTATGATATTTACTTATTGAATACAGTAGAAAAAATTTGGACACCATGTGTTTTTAAAGTAGTTTCCGGTTATTATTTTTAGTTAGGAGGACTTGTGTATGTTTAGATTTCATTTGTTTACATTTTGTGTATCGTTCTCTGAAAAAAAAACAAAACAAAAAAACGCTGAGTCACCGGAAGTTAACGGCATTCAGACGTTTGAGTACCCGGCAGTAACTTCCGTCCGGGTGCGATACACTTACACGTGCTTTCAAATTGATTTCGTGCAAAAACAATTGTGTTTTTCCAATTTTTGGCGCTGTTAGAACCACCGCAAGGTAATTTTATGTAGTCCTGTGAAGTTTTGTTGAAATCGGTTGAAAAATGTAGGAAATCCGATCCAATATATAAACGTACAGACACACACACACACTCACACAATCTGCGTTTTATAATAAGTAAGATGCTTTCATTATCTTTAGCCTTTTTACATGTGGATGAGGCTATTATATTTGTATTATCAACGAGTATGTGATGGATAGAGTTTGGTAGGTCACCATGTATATTTAAATGAGACCTAATTGAGCTATGACCAGAGAAATGTAACGCGAGTCTTCTTGTTAAGTATGTTGTAGTATATCAATATAATTATTTACGAATTTGGAATGATCAGGAACATATTTTCTTAACCCTAGAACACTAAACATATGGTACCCAGCACAAATTTTCCTATTTCTAATTACAATTTTCAGTACCTGATTTTCTTACCTAAATAATATGTTTTTCAGTTCCTATTAATGTTAACTCAAAGTACAAAGTTTGAACTGCCTGCCTGTAAAATATTTCAAATAAAGATTTATATTTAACATTTTTTTTTTATATTTTCAAAATCAGGTATGATATACCCATGGTTAGTAGTGGTGTAACTTTTATTGATGGTTAGTGTCCTAGGGTTAAGGGACATGTGAATTCGTAAATAATATTGTGTTCCTGACCAATCCAAATTCATAAATAATCATATTGGATATACTAAAACAGACTTAATAATATATATATATATATATATATATATATATATATATATATATATATATATATATATATATATATATATATATATATATATATATATATATATATATATATATAGTGGAAAAACATAGTAAACTAACCTTCCTAACAATAAACCTAGCAATTGATTCAATATAACATTGGACCTATTGTCGAATTCACACATGAATTTGAAATGACCAATTTTTACCATTCTTCGATATTTTATTAATAAGTAACAATAAATTAGAATTTTTGAGTTTATCGTAAACCCACTAGCTAAAATGATCTAATTAATTTCTATGTCCACCACAGTCAAAAAATGAAATCAGAATTTGTCATAGGATTGTACCTCAGATCCCTTAGATTGTGCAGCCTAGAATACTTAAGTAAAGAAGAGAAATACATTGAAAAAAAAAAACATTTAGACTTCTTCACTACCAACATCATTTCATCCTCAATGCTAAAAAAACAAGCTTAAAAGTCTACAAATAAAAAAATAGACACCATCGATAGCAATTCTAACATCAACAACACAAAATTCATTATCCTACTAAATATATCTAAATAATGTCAATCGCTATTTATTGTCCTCCTGATTACTCTTTTCTCTTTCTCCTCATTATTAATGCTTCTGTTCCTAATTCCTTCACACCCTGTAAACCCTGGCGTCTTAGTGGCTGTACTACCATGCTTGGGGTGATACTGATTCAAAAAAACAAAACAAAAAAAACAAAAAAAAAAAAAAAACAACAAAACAAAACAAAACAAAAACAAAAAAACAACAACAACAAAAAAACAACAACAAAAAACAAACTATAAACACACGTCAAAAACTGTGTATTACGTCACTAAGCTTTATTGAATCCATTCTTAAAGAATCTAACGTATGTTTAGATGAAACAAACGATGGTTAGGTAAAATCGTTCCGAAATCAACAACCACCATGCACAATGTCTGCAAGAGATACAGACACAGATTTTCGAATAGATGTTATCATCTGAATTCCACATAAACAAATTAGGATTATTATACGTTTACATATATAAAGTAATATTTACGTTTTTTTTTTCAGTTAAGCTTGGGATCCGTTGATTTCTTGGAGCTTCGAAAGGACGCGTTGTCTCTCCTTGAATTCGGAAGCTACCGTTGTTTATCAAGTCAAATGCTCGGGAAAAATGATTAACCAATGAAAGCCAAACAACACAAAAATAAATAAAAATACCCGAATTTCTTTCTACTTTTTCTCCATATCTGATTCACTGACGAAGCTTTAATAAAAGTGAAACATGTTAGATTGATGAACATTTCCTATTCTGTCGGATTCGATCTATATTTGATCTGTATTTGATCCCATATATATATATATATATATATATATATATATATATATATATATATATATAATAATTGTATATATTTAGGTGGCAGTCCCTCTTTTATACAAGTTTCATTAAAAACGATTGAGAAGGTAATGTGATTAACCATTTTATTCAGTTTTTCTTGTGTTTGTATAAGTGATTCTTTTCTGGGTATAAAATACGTAAAAACTGTCTTAATTTCCTATATATCCGAGCGTTTTTGGCTATTCTGTTAGTCATTATGTTGTATGTGTTTTATTTTTAACTGAATGTGTGGGTTTTTATATATGTTTCTAGAGTGATGGGAATGTTTTCTTCTATCGTCTACATAGTTGACATATATTTTAGGTTGAGTAACATTTATAATACCTTATTTTAGGTATGGGACATATAGTAGTTAGAGAAGCCCGGTCCGATATTGGACATACCACTATATGTGCATCAAGCAGTCTCACATTACACCTTTTCTGACCATAGTTCAATTAGGACGAATTTAAATACACACAAAAACCTACGAAACTCCATCCGCAACATACTTAAAGAAAATACAAGTATAGTAGCCTCATCCACATTTAAAAAAGACTAAAATAATGGAAGCACTAATAATAAAAAAGAAAAAGCCAATACTCAATAACATCAGCTATGAACATGGTCACAATATGCTGACCTCGTTTGGAAAAAGCGTATATATATATTCTTATAGTAGACAATTTAAATTTCTTGTTCAGCCGACGAAAACAATAAAATTAAATTACTTATCTACTATAAAAAAATTCAAACTGCTAATCTCATTGTCAACAATAATAACTCATCTGCAAAATCTAAATTGCAGATAACCAATATTATTTACGAATTTACATGTCCCTTAAAGAGTTATGTTCATGATCAATCCAAATTCATAAATAATTATATAGGATATACTACAACATGCCTAACAAGGAGACTCGCGTTATATATCTCTGAGCGTAGCTCAATTAGGTCTCATTTACATACACACAGAGACCTAACAAACTCTATCCGTAACATACTCGCTGATAATATAAATATAATAGCCTCATCCACATGTAAAAAAGAATAAAAATAATGGAAGCATTATTAGTAAGAAAGAAAAACCAACATTCAATAGTATTAACTATAAACACGGCCGAAATGTACTGGCCGTATTTTGAAGATAAAACATTCTTATAGCTACATACATACATAAAACAATACATAGATCTAGTTAAAAGTAAGATAAAATTAATCTTTGATAATAGATAAAAGTATAGCCGAAAGCGCTCGGAAATACAGACTATTGGAGCAATTGCTACATAATTTATGTCCCAAAAGAAATATATTATAAGAAAACAAGAAAGCATCACCTCGTCAGTCAGTTTTTGATGAAACCTGCATATGTACACACACACACACACACACACACACACATATATATATATATATATATATATATAATTATTTATTTAAAAATATGATTCCAAATCGCGACATAAGAAGTCCCATGTTTCAAAACAACAGCCGAAAACTTCAATATAATTATTTAAATCATTTAAATTATTTAAATTAAATTGAGTTAAAATAAGCTCTGTTCCATCTTCAAGCGAAATTTTTTTTTGAATAACGTATTTCTGAAATTTACGTGTTTTAAAAATTGAAATCAAAATTTCCATGGTAACAGCTAGGGCGAATTGTTTAAGTTGGGTAGGCGGG
>CAHIKZ030000802.1:165000-330000 GCA_903632075.3 Acanthosepion pharaonis
AAATTTAATGCAAAAAAGAAAGTAAAAACATCGAACGAAATAGAAAAAGTCAAGAAAGAATGATTAAATACAAAATAATGAAAGCAAGAATGAATTATTGAATAAGAGGATGGAAAGAAAGCGTGAATGAAAGAGGGAAAATGTTTATCATAATCACAAGTTATCATAATCATAATTTATCATAATCATAAGATTATCATAAGTTTATGTAGAGCGATCGTAATTTGAAAAAGATTACTTGTAAAAAAATCATATCACGAGAAAATAGAAGGAAGAAATGTTAAAAGAGATATGTAAAAAAATGAATAATAAAGAGAAGATGGAAGAAAACATAATTAAGTAATAAGAGAGAGAGAGAGAGAGAGAGAGAGAGAGAGAGAGAGAGAGAGAGAGAGAGAGAGAGAGAGAGAGAGCGAGAGAGCGAGAGAATGATAAAGAAAAGAAGAGTGGAATAAACAAAAGTTGAAATAATAAAAACTCGAAATATTAGAAAATGAAAGAGAAAACGAAATATGAAAGGATACAAAAGAAAAAGCGGGATGAAAAAAAGAAATGAAAGATGAGAAAAAGCGAAATAGTAACGAAAAGAAAAATGAAACAGATATGAAAATGAAACCTTAAGGAGAAAATAAGAAAGGAAAAATAAAAGCAAATTGAAAAGATGAAAGGGTAAAATTAAATGGAGAAAAAATAAAAAGTAAAATGAAAGGATATAAAAGACAGGAAGAACGAAAAATGAAATGAAAAATAAAAATGAAAAAGAAAAGTAAGATGAAAGAATAAAATGAAATGAAGAAGGAAAAAAGCAAAGAGTATAAAATGAAAAGAAAAACAAAAAAGAAAAGTAAAATGAAAGGGTATAAAATAAAGAAAGAACGAAAAAAGAAAAAGGATAAAAAATAGATAAAAAAGAAAAGAAGACCAAAAAGTAAAAGTAAAATGATAGTGTATAAAAGAAAAGAAGAATGAAAAAGATAAAAACAAAGAAAGAATTAAAAAGGAAAAATAAATTAAAAGAGTATAAAAGAAAAAAAAGAAATGGATAAAAACAAATGAACAATAACGTAAATTAATTTAAAAGTGTATAAAAAAAGGAAAACCGTAAAAAGATAAGAACGATGAAAAGATGAAAAAATCGAAATCGTTGAAAATAAATAACGAAACGAAAGATGGAAAGATAAAAAGGGAAAAGAAGAACGAAAAGAATAGAAAAATAAGATTCAAAGAAAGGAAAAACGACAAAAGAAACGAAAGATAAAAGGATATAAAATATAAATATCACAGAAAAGAAAAAAAAATACAAAAAGAAAGAAATATGAACAGATAAAAAAGAAAATAAAGAAGAGAAGGAAATAAAATAAAAAGTAAACAGATGTTGAAAATAAAGATGAAAAAAATAAGAAAAGAAAAATGATAGAACAGATCAAAATAGCTTTTAAAAAAGAAATAAAGAACGACGAGAAGAAATTCGTATAAAGAAGAAGAAAAAAATAAAAAAAACATGTTATGAAATGAAGCAAGGAAACAAAACGGCCAAACAAAAATGGGAAGGATAAAACGGAAAGCGAAAGAAGAAAAAATAAGACAGAAAATTGGGAAGGCAAAATAAGAAAGGAAAAACAAAAAACTGAAACGAAAGGCGGAAAGAAACATCAAGTAGGATTAAAAAAAATGAAAAAAAATCATTTAATTTGAATCGTACAAGAACGTTGACTGATATTGAGGAAAGAAAAATAACTCCTCCGTTTGCAAGAATAAAATGCTAAAAAATTACAAATTTGGCAGTTTATAACGAAAACAGAACCATTTGCTGCCAGTAGGAAAAGGCGTGCAGTGCATGAAGGGATTTTTCTTTTGGTTTTAAATCTTCATCGGTTTTTGTACAGAAATTTCGGCCAATTGCGTGTTTAGTTAAGTGTTTGGAGTAGAAGAAAGAAGATTGTGTATAGTTTGATGAGAAAAAAAAGAAAAGAAAGAAGGCAGTGTGTATTTTTAAGTTAGCAGATACAGCCGCAAAAACACATTTGCCAATAAAAGTAAAAAAAAAGAAACAAAATTCTGAAAACTGCAAAGGTTTCAAATTCCATGTAGATATGGCAGAAAAAAACTCGTCGAAGCAAAATATCACAAGATCCGTGTAAGCATAAGGTATGTGTAAAAACCTAGAATACGAAGTACAGGAGTTGATGGCAGAAAAAAAAAGAGAGAGTGTAAGGGAGAGAGTGGTAGAAGAAGAAAGAGGGGGGAGAGAGAGAGAGAGAGTGAGAGAGAGAGAGAGAGAGAGAGCGAGGGCGAAAAGGGAAACGTAGAAAGAGAGAGAGAGGGGTAAGAGAGAAAAACAAATAGATAGAAAGTGTCATGGGAGAAACAGAGATATAGAGAGTGAGAGAGGAAGAGGCAGAAAGAGCAAGAGAGAGGAAACATAAAGAAAGGGAATAAGAAAGAAAGTGGTAGAAGAAGGGAGAGAGAGAAATAGTGAGAGGAGAGAAGAGAGATAAAGAGGGAAATAGAAAGATAAATAAAGAGGCTAGAGAGAAAAAAGAAAGAAACAGAAGAATTGAAAGAGAGAGAGAGAGAGATAAATGGGAAAGAGTAAATAAAAAAAGAGGAGAAATAGAGAGAGCAAGAAAGAGAGAGAGAAAACCCAAAAGAAAGATGGGGAATGAGAAAGAAAGTTAGAGATGAAGGGAGAAAGAGAAATAGTGAGATCGGAGCGAACGAGAGCGGGAAGAGAGAAAGAGAAGTGAGAGAATTGGGTGGGGACAAAAAAAGAGAAAGAAAGAGAGGGAAAGAAAGAGGGAAAAGAGTAGAAAGAGAGAGTAATAGATAAAGAGAGAGCGAGAGAGAAGGGGAGAAAGCGAGAGAGAAATGAAGAGAAAAATGTCGACAGAGAAAAGAAGCAGATTCAGATAAACATTGAAAGAAAAATGAAGATAGAAAGAGAGATGTGTGGTGACTATGATGAGATTGATTAAAAGTCGACAATCTGGGAGAAAAAGTGTTACGATTGACACGTTGAGTCAGTCCGATTGCCAACGAAACGACATTGATGTATGCAGCAATCGTGACACTGATGAATGAAGACGATATGACATTGCCGTATGCGGATGATGTATGTACGAACCTTCGATCTAATAATAGGCGGAGGTGGCCAAACGGGGTAACTGTCAAGAGAAGCGGACATAGGCGACGATTTCAACAGGAATAAAATAAAACAATCAAAAGCGAGACCATTTCGAAGTCGATAGATTGGATGTTCAGATAAACGATTTATCAAGGAGGCGTTCTTTTCTACTTTGTTGTTTGTCCAGTCGGAATCGAGATTTGAAACTGACGGCGTCTCTTCTACACCCGCTGCGTCTACCTGGTAGACGTGATATTATCAAGGGTCTTTAGTAATAATTAATTTTACCACATAATTTGCTTTCATTTTATTTTTATCAAACATTTTTCTCCTGCTTTCCTTCTTTTTTTATCCTATCTAGCTATCTATCTCAGTTTTTCTTATCTATCTATCTATCTATCTATCTATCTATCTATCTATCTATCTATCTCAGTCTGATCTATCTATCTATCTATCTCAGACTGATCTATCTATCTATCTATCTATACTTTAGGTTTAAATTTATATAAAATCTTTAATGTTTTTTGTTCTTTATCCTTCTTTCTTCCTCTTTGTTTTACTTTTTACCTTTCTCATTTATTTTATTATAAATAATCTGTATTTTTGCTTAAAATATTTCCTTCATAGATTATTTTTCTTTGTACAGCTTCCAATTCTTCCACTATTTCTTCCTCTCCTCTGCCCCTGTTTGATTTTTTGTGGACTGTTTTCTCTCAGATGAGATCCATTAATGTTGTTAACGATTTTAGTTATTTCATCCACTAAGAGGTTTCATTCATTTTTATTATTGATTGTAAAATGGATTATTTTTTACTTGTAAACCAACTATGTTTATAAAATAACTGACGAAATTACAGAATTGTTCTTGTGCATCCATAATTCTTTCTGATCGTTAAGTGATTTCTATTTAACTTTTTTACAATGTCCAATTTCTAACTGCCGAACTGTGTTGATTTTCTTGTTTTAGAGTTTTTTTCCCCGCCATTTGTTCTAGATCGTATTTAACTAAGCCCGTATGTCTTTGAACATCTTTTGTCTTCAATTTTTGTCTATCAAATATTTCTTGTAATGAAAAGAATGCAAGTGATGTATCAGTTCACCCTCTTCGTTAGGAGTTAAGAAAACTGATACACATTAAGACTTAATCTGTCACTGTAAGGAGGCACGTTGGAGTAATGGATAGCGGCTTGGATTGAGGAGTCGGCGAGCCAAGTTCGAATTCCAGTCAAATCCATTACATTCACTAACGTGCTAACAGCCTTGGAAAGGTATGAATCCTCGTATTCTCCCCCAGCCATTGGTAAATAGCAGGACAGACCTGGTTCTATAGCCTTGGATGGCAACTGGCCTACCGCAGAAAGAAATGAAAGAATTGGTAACCTACTGCGGGAAGAAATGGCAAACTACTGCGGGAAAAATACATGATCGCTTAAGCGTGTATCACGCATGGCACATAACTAACTGAATCTGTCACTGTTACACAAATATTAACTTAGAATCATGTACTCTTCCCTAGTGTAATCTACAATTAAATCCCTGAAATTTCCACCCCTCTTACGCTCAAAGAGGTTTCACACAACCTTGAAGCGGCCTTTTTATCAAAATAGAAACTTTCTCGAATGGTTGGCGACTAAAATTTACCCCCTCACTTTCTCTGGTGCCAGGATGGTGGTTTGCAACCATGTAGGATAAAAAATATAGCCTATTAAGGTCAGAAGAGCTCTCGATGAGTCAACAGGCAGCTAACGAGAGTTGGTGTCTCAATGAAAATACCGTGGAGAAGGCAACCGTAAACCACTCCAATATCAATCTTAAGAATAAGCAGCTTGGCCATAAGCAGCATAAATGTTAGAGATAGCGGCGTGAAGTGGGTAAAGTCCACTGGAGATAGCTTTTTGCCCGGCAAAGGAAGACATGTATGGTAGCTGTTACCTGACCGTCATCCAGTGACTAGTGACTGTTCCAAAATGAATATAAAATGATAAGACAGTAAAAATAGCTAACAGAAATAACTATGATGTCAAGTATAAAGATGCAATTATGTTCTTTTCTGAATCAGAATTTTTGCGTTCAGTTCCACCAAAACCCAGATCTTTGGATACTGATTTTCAAGGTAGAAGGTCAGCACTTTTCCCGTTCTAAAGTTTAGTACAGCAGAGTTGTAGGATCCGATACATGTATCTATCCCCGTATCAATATTTATTCTCTTTTCTATGCCTTTCATTCATTCATTCATTCATTCATTCATTCATTCATTCTTTCTTTCTTTCTTTCTTTCTTTCTTTCTTTAAAGACATTAGTAGATATTGGTATGATGCCAACCACAGCTGAAAGCAATCAGCCCTCACTCCTCAGATACTTCTAAAATTTCTCTGCTCCCTAACCGCCCATCCTTGTCCCCCTTCTACTTTTCATTTTGAAGACATTCTCCCTTCTAACTCTGATTTCTTCTTCTTGATTACGCCTCATGTCTCCCTGACCTTGCCAATCAAGGATGTAGGTCAGTCGATCGTCCAATTGCCAACCAATTAGAAACACAATTAGTCACGTGCAAGAATCTTTCTTAATTGCGCATTTCTTTTTTTTTTTTTCTTCTTGCCGGAAATGAGTCT
Organism: Acanthosepion pharaonis; assembly: GCA_903632075.3. NCBI lineage: Eukaryota > Metazoa > Mollusca > Cephalopoda > Sepiida > Sepiidae > Acanthosepion > Acanthosepion pharaonis. The sequence goes on from CAHIKZ030000802.1 coordinate 170,737, forward strand.
GTATCTCTTTCGGCAATCATTCTTCTTTTCAGATGCCCGAAATCCATTTGTCTCGATCGTTAGTTTCTTGTAGATATGTATGTATCGTTATTACTCCCTCATTTTCTATTTTGCTTTCAACAGGCTTCTTTCTTTCTTTCTTTCTTTTTCTTTCTATCTATCTATCTATCTATCTATCTATCTATCTATCTATCTATCTATCACCACTCCTCTTCATTTCCCTTTCTTTTCTATCTATCTATCTATCTATCTATCTATCTATCTATCTATCTATCTATCTATCTATCTATCTATCTATCTATCCTACTTTTCTTTTTTTTTATTTCTTTCTTTCTTCACCTCGTTTCTCTTATCTATCTATCTATCTATCTATCTATCTATCTATCTATCTATCTATCTATCTATCTATCACCACTCCTCTTCATTTCCCTTTCTTTTCTATCTATCTATCTATCTATCTATCTATCTATCTATCTATCTATCTATCTATCTCCACTTCTTTTTTTCTTTCTCCCGCAAACTTTAAAAAATCATTTTCTAATCTGTATTCTTCTTTCCTTATTGCCCTTTTCCTTTCTTAATCAGTGGCTTTTATCTTTCCTTCTCTAAATTTTCCCACAACCTTTCTCTTCCTCTCCACTTCTAATATTTTTTGGGGCTTTCTTCTTCTTTTCTCCTTCTCTCCATTTTATTACTTCTCATCCATCTTTTTTCCTTCGTTTCTTTCTCTTCTTTCAAACGTTTCTTTAATTCATCGCTCAATCGATTCATATAGGTAATCGTAATTATTATGACGCCAACCAACCTTCTTCATCTCCAATATAATGAAGATAATCATCATCGTCTGTCTCTGGCCTGATTTGACTCCGGCCATCAACTGACCTATTTATTTACCTCGGCCAACACAATTCATTTTGCTGAGTAAACAAATGTCTCCAGTCAATTTTAGATTGGTCAGTTAGATTCATCGAGAATATAAATATACTCATTATGCCCGGACCAAACTATTCTACGCATTCCAAATTTTATATAATAATAATAATAATAATAATAATAATAATAATAAAAACAATTGATCATCTTGTATCAGGGTGCACAGTATTGGCACCCACTGAATATAAAACCCGGCACGACAGAGTGGGCCAATATCTGCACTGGAAAATCTGCAACTTCTACGAAAAGGAAACTGAAAAAAATTGGTATGAACACCACCCAGACCTGATCACGGGGATAGGACCCATAACAATTTTATGGGACTACACAATACACACAGACAGAACCATCAAAGCTAATCGCCCTGACATCATTATTAGAGACCGCAAACAAAAAAATAATTCCTCTTTATTGATATGGCAGTACCTGCAGACCGCAATATATCTTCAACAACTATCAAAATACAAGGACCTTGAAATCGAAATCTCAAAAAAAAAAAAAAAAAAAAATATGTGGCACACGAGAACATCAACAATCGCTGTTGTAGTTGGAGCCCTCGGATTGGTTGGAAAAAAATTCAATAGGCTCATTGAAGGGATTGCAGGAAGCCCATGTCTTAAAGAAATACAAAAAATACAGCCCACAACTTACAAACGGCTTTATCTATGAAAAATATTTTTTTTTAACAGTGAAAATGTCATGATGCCATTTTTGACCTTAGATCTCTGGACGGCACCCGGAAAGAAATGAGTACATACCAGAAATCAAAGGAAATAAAACAATAATAATAATAGTGTTGGATCATTGCTAGAGCGGTATCAGGTGAAGTAAGAATGGAAAAGGAGGAGGAAAGGTATCAAGGTATTACATCTCATTTTTTTCATGAAGTAGTATTTATATAAAATACAGATTTTATTGTGACATAATTATAATGATAATGGATTATATGCAATATAGTTGAATAATTCAACTAGAAAAAATGAGAATAAATACACTGTATCTAAATACAAATTAGAGACATGTCATAATAGATCATTCCATATTAAATAAATCAACAATGTTTTGTAGCAATTTTTAACATCAACTTGAGATTTTCTTTTTAAAAAGTTGAATAATTTTAGCACATGGATAAACAATACAGAATTTTATATAGTGTTTTTTGGGGACTTAATATGAACAAAACAAATTCACAGATTCAGACAAAAATGTCACTAAAATGAGGTCAAAATCCGTAAACGATTTTTCACTCTTTAATAGTCAGTTGTGATTAGTTTAATTTGTAACATATATTAATGGAGGTAGAAAAAGAAAATGTTGTTAAGATAGCGATGGTCACAAAGCACTGCCCGGGGCCCCCAATTAGGCTTGACCATTTCCTATGACACGCCACTGATTGTTAAATTATGGTTTTCTGTTCGTTTCACTGCAATTTTGGGCTTCTGTATATTCTTCGCTTACTCTGTCTGTATTTACATTATTTACACGCGGACTATTGTCCTCATCTTTGTTGTTATTATCGCAACATTTCGACAGTTTTGCCCTCCGGACTTCATCAGGTGCTTGTCGATCAGGGGAACCTGCAAGAAATTTCGAACTAAACCCTTTATTTAATCTAGATTGTAGATTGTTTTCGTTCTACTGCCCATGTCTTATTTAGTGTTGCTCAGTTACTGCTTGTTCCGTTTTCACTGGGTCCGAATACACACTGCCTGGTCCAGGGATTGAACTCACAATTACTATGCCACCAAATTCACGAAGCAACGCTTTAATCAATGAGGCTATTGCCCCGTGGGCCTAGTAGAAATGCGGAGAGTAATAACTAACTAGAAAATATTTGGTAAAAAGTCGATTAGCAAAAAGGCGCCGATTGTTGGAGAATTTAAAAAGATTACTTGGTTACTTATTTTGGGATACCATTTTACTTAACATTATTGCCACATGATGCAAACACTAGTCAGTACTTTCTTTGTATCACATCCATTCCGGATATTGACGATCATAGCTCTCCACAATCTCTTGTCCCTTGTAGAATTTTTTTTTTGCTATCACTCCTAAACACTGTGCTGCCAAACATCTATTTAAACAAATTAGCCATAAATAATCAACATTACGTTTTTATAGCCATCTCTCATTTATATTATGTCAACCGAAGACCGTTTTTACATTTATACATATAGTGAAGTAATCGTTTTAACTAACACATTTTTTTTACAATGATGCTTGCACTGCACAAGGCTCAAGAGCCAGTCGAGGCAGAAGATTATAGAGTAAGAAGCACAGTTTTGGGGGATATGTGTCGAAAATAACGGTTAACCCTAGACTTGAACAGGTGAAGACTGTAACGATCGGTGAAGCATTCTCTTGGGAGTCGGTTCCACAAAGCAGCGGTTTGTGAGAAGAAGATGTTCAACTGAGTGAAATAATTTATGAGAGGGTAAATATCTAGATAAGTTCTCCTGACGTCTGTTTCGTAGGGAATATGTCTAATTCGCAAAATGATTTAAGCGCTTTTGCCCCATATTTTTGTATTTTCCATGATAAAAGAAAAATAGAAAAAAAAACCCAAACAAAACAATTGGCAATACTAAATACCTAGCCTATTACTTTTGGCACATCAATGTATTTGTACGTGTATGTATTTGTACGTGTATTTATTTGTACGTGTATGTATGGCTGGCCACTCGTATTCGAGGATACCTGTCTACTAAAGCGGCTAGCCAATCCCTATTGCAGACAATTTCTCAGGCGTATTTATGTTTATTCAACACTCACAGATCCCACCTGTGGTTTATACTGCAACTATGCTGAGCAGACCTTAGTTACAGTTTCTGGAAAAGAGCGTGTTATTTGGCGTGATCAAGAATTTGAAAAAAGACAAGCACCTCAGACCCTCGGCCACGATGACTTGTGACTACGTGCTAGCACAGCTATCAACGACTTCTAAGGGTTCTGTCTACCCAATTTCCCTCACAAGGTCAACCAGTGGTATGGTTTTCAGGTGCTTTCCAAAGGTGCCACACACTGGGATCGACACCTCCCTTCCGATAACATCAGGAAGTCTCCTTCCTGACAAATAACCATGGTGAGATTCAAACTCGGGTCTCATGGTCAGAGTGCAGACGTTCTAACCACTTGGCCATTAGGCACCTAACTTATCACTTTTGGCACATCAGTTGTTTACGTAGGTAATGTCTAGGCTAATTCTGTAGCATCTTATTTCTAATCTTAGGATTCTTCGCAGTAATTATGCTGTTAATATCCAAGAATCACAGACCGACTGAACAAGTCAATGCATGCAACAGTCTGATCTTCGAATTTAGGTAGATATTCTTGTCTTTCCAGATAGTTTTGTGACAGCTGCTATTGTTGATGCCACTTTTGAAATGATTTCTATTCTGGATTAATTTTCGCTGATAATCGAGCCAAAATATTTGAATTGGCTATTTTAAGTTACTGACCATCGATTTTCATCTTGGTTGAAAGCCTTTTCTCATTAAAAAAATTATTAAATCCTCAACTAAGCAAAATAGAATTGATTTTTTAAAAGTAATTTGAATCAAGTTCTAAAAGAAATAAAGTCGACAAAACATTTTTGCTATCCTTTCTGGATGTAGAACTTTACAAGAACTCTAGCTTTACAAAAGCCACATCAGACCGAAAACGGAGTGATGCTGCCAAACATGGACAGCAGCTGAATAGTATTACCACGTCTTTAGGGGGGGGGAATTATTTTCTACCCTACAACCCTTTTTCACACAGACGAAACGTTGCAAGTCTCTTGCTTTTCTATCGGTATTTTCATGGAAAGTATTCAGTCTCACCAGTCCTAATCTTCACAGCTAGGACCCACCATGTCACGCGCATTGTAGCGAACCACTCTGATTCTCTTTGTATTCCATTGGTAAGTTGCAACTTTTTATCTATTATTTTTTTACGGCTTATCAACCTTTTGCAGGTTACTTAAAGACGAAAAATATTTTTGGATTGTAAGAATTTGGGGGAGATAATAATGATTTTCTGATACAAGTCTTACTGTTTAACCCATATCTGGGACGAGAAGAGCTGGAATCATACCTTTCTCAAGAGTATTTGCATATAAGTGAATAAAAATAATTTAACTGGAATTCGAACCAGGCTCTCTTATTTCTCATCGCAAACATTTATCTACCACACCATCCGCACATCCAACCTTACAGCACATGGTTTTACCTAGCGGTCACCCATCTAGGTTCAACATTGCTTAACTTCGGTGATCGGACGATAACCGGTGTTTCAACGGGGTATGACCGTAAGCCAAGTTCAACTCGAGAAACTTTTTCCTCCCGAACATCTTCTCTGTGAAATCGATTCCCAAGAGGATGCTTCCCTGATCACTACAATTTTATCCTGTTCAAATATAAATTTAACCATTATCTTCCTCACACATACCCAAAAACCGTACCTCTTACTCTGTAACACTCTACCTCAAGTGGCTCTTGGGCTTTGTACCATGTCAAAATCATTGTTAAAAAAGAACTACAAAGCTACAAAAAACTACGAAAAAACTTCAAAAACTAAAACAAAAATAAGAATTACAAAACGTTTTACCTTCCATCATCATGGCTAATGCTAACCATCAGGGAGTAACTTATTGCACCTTCTCGGACTAACGTTTTTCGCTGACATGAAAGAGAATATTGAAAAAATTGCTAAGTCTGCATCTAGGAAAGCTGATTTCAAAGAAAAATCTGCAATGTTATTGGTCTTGAACTGGCATCTTGACTTCAGTTCTTTTCCTACCGCCCTAACATAGCTTTCCTGTGCCTTTTCTATAAATAATTATTTTGATGAACTTACCTTTTTGGCAGTTAAACTTTATGAATGTGTTATGGTCCGGTTCCTTATACTACGGTGATAGTCCAAGGTAGAACCAATAAAGAAGAACTCGAACACAGGTATGGAATAACACAGATATATTACAAACAGGAATACATACAGAGAGGTAGAAAAGTGTTAGTACGAACAATCAGGTTTAGTAGTAATTGTCTGAACGCCACTCTGTTTCAGACTACCTATGACTCGACTGACTGACTCGCTCGCTCTGACTGACTGACAGACTTCACTCCAGACTTCAGATTGAACGGTATTTAGTCACCCCCCCACGAGAGCATCATGTGGCACAAGGCCGGTTTAGAGTGGGATCTCCGAGCCCGTGGGCTCGGCCAAAAATATGCCCATTGAACCCGTATAAACGGGTTCAGGGTCGGTTTACCTCCCCGAAAGAGACCCCGCCCTTCGGCGTAGCCTCGTTCGGGTTCCTCCCCGCCCGAAGGAAGAGAGTTCAACCGATCAGCCTGTCGCCCGACTTCAGACTGAACAGTATTTAGTCACCCAAGGGCACCATGTGGCACAAGGCCAGTTCAACCGATCAGCCGGTCAGCCGGTCGCCCGACTTCGGACTGAACTCTCTGTTTCCTCTTGAGGCGCAGTATTTATTACGTATGGAATAGTCCATTATGTTATTATGGGTAAGGTACCCTAACAGAATGTAAGTGCAGTACTAGATTGGTGGAAAGGTCTCATCATTTTACACTTGAAATGTCTATATGTAACCGTAAGTTCTATGTTAACTGTTTCTTCTATTGCACTTCATGCTTCTGGAACTCTCTCCAGGCTTCTTGCTTCCCAGTCAACTTTGATCTTTAAAAATTTAAATTCAATGTCAACTTTTATCTTCTTTCTTCTTCTTGTTCTTTTATTGTTCTTTCTCCTTAATAGTATATTTTTCAGTAGCCTTTTATGTCTTAGTGGCTTTATTACCTAGCGGGGGTAAAAAAAATCCCTAACAATTTTAAGAAAATAGTTTGCTTTTCGTACATGAAATGAATTCCTTAACCTGCTTTGACAACGAAAGCCTACCACCCACTTCTGATTTTATCTTAAGAAGCAATCGTGATTAAAATGTTTCGCTAGAGGACATAGAAACGTATATTCAGGATTCTCTTAAATAACGCAGAATAATTATAAGTTGCCGCAACTGTCATTAACATTTTTAATTAATTCTGGTGATAATATTTGATAGAATTGTTCAAATGAATGATTCTAAAACGAACTCTAACACTGGACATCAATGAGAATCGCCTACAAGAATAGGAATAGATGTATCTTTTGTAGCCTCATCGTCTTTGTTTAATTAATATACCCAAATAAAAAAAACGTCCATAATGAAAATAGAATTCCGCATTCTTTCAAGATGAGGTGATGTGCTTAAACACAAAATTCAGGCATGAAGATTTCGGTTAAGCAAGAAACAGACTATCAGCACCTTGTTGATGATCTTTCTCTTTCTCTTTTTCTCTCTCTCTCACACATATGTATGTATATAATATCATAAATAAAATATAAGCTGCACACTCTAATATATATATATATATATATATATATATATATATATATATATATATATATATCGATTGTATAAAGGTCTAAAGCATGTTTGCTCATTCATAGGAATATTTTTTGTTAAACAAAAAGTTTATTGTTGCAAGAAAGGAAAAAAAAAAGTTTATGGAAAATAGGAACTAAAATGAATTTTAAGAGTTTCTTGGGCGCACAATAAAGCAAGAAGGCTTGGAGAATCTAGTCGTCTGAGGATCGAGAGAATATGAAACTTAAATAGCGATTCAAGTTGTCCTTCGTTGAGTGTTGACACTGTGAAGTGTTTTTGGGTCTGTCTAGATATTCTAGGCGTTGAACACTTTAATTGACTGCGGACGTAGGTCTTTCATTATTTTAGAAACTAAAAGCAAATTGAAGAGTTCTGGGGCACATAATGAAGAAAGAAGGCTTGGAGAATCGAAAACTCATGGGTCATAATTAAGCCAATAGATGTAAGGAAGAACATCGAGAAACCTGCATGACATGTTTGTATGACTGGATGAAGGACAAGGCGAAAGAGTTATGGTAAAGCGTCAAAACAAAAACAAGAAGATGTGGAGATCTATGTCCACGTTTGAAATGACTCAACATATAAAAGAAGTAGAATATAAATTTACAGAGGACTAGTTGCTTGTACGTTAAATGTTTTAATGCTCATTTACATATCTCAATTGAACAAATGCGAAAGCAGAGATTGAACCTAGGATCTCTTCTTTTTCAAGCTTTTGTGAATATTAAGCTATGCTCTATATCAGGATAGCCTAAGGGTGGTACTAGTAACCTGCTGCATAGCCGAGTCATCGGCGAATCACCCGGTTTTTGGTTGGCTAGGCTCAGCAGGGTTAAAAGGGCAGATGATAAGTCAGCGGCCATCTTGCATAATGGAGTAGACCGAGCTTCATAGCTGTGCACGCAGCCAGAGAGATGATGACACGTATCGCCGAATGGAGGGCTTCCACGACAGGGTGAATGGTTCCCCGAAGAAAGCAACAACCAAGTGTCTGTGAGCCTTCAAATTGGAGGATATCGGATGTGGCTTAACCTGGAGAGTGATGAGCGCCGCCAGGTCTACATGTCAAAAACACGCTATGCATGAATTTATATCACTCCAATTTTCAACCCAGGTGTGTGGAGGGAATTGGTCAGGTGCTCAGCTGCGCAGTGATCCAACAGCTGGCCACGGGACAGACAATGATGATGACGATGCTACTCAGTATTATTTGTGTAAAAAATGTTACAAATAATTTCGACAACTTGGGCCCGAAATGCAGTTGCCTTTCAAAATTTGACAGGAAAATTTGTTACAGTTTTGACTTTCTTGATGTCAATTGAAATCATTTGATGTCTCTTCTTCTTCTTCTTCTTCTTCTTCTTCTTCTTCTTCTTCTTCTTCTTCTTATTCTTCCTCCTTCTTCTTCTTCTTCTTCTTCTTCTTCTTATTCTTATTCTTCTTCTTCTAGTGTGTTCACCACATTGGCAAAAAGAAAAACAAAAAACAAAAAATATATATTATTAGAACAGAATATTAGTTTAAATCAGGGTGATTGATTGAATTCAGAAATGTACTTCTGTTGAATTGGCTCTACTTTTCAAGATATTTCAATTATCTAATTTTCTCCGAACATGCTAGATTTGCTCTCTCTACTCGTCGCGTTGTTTATGTTAAGGGAGATAACTCTACCTTACTTTCGCAGAGAATATTTTTGGACAGGGAGAGAAACAAGATGGCTGCTGCTTAAACACATGCACATGGATTGATTTTAATCCTTTTCCATCCACCTGCATCAAGTTAGGTGAAACAAAAAATAAATATTGATTGTATTTAAAATACAATTACTCTTTTATTGTATTTTTTGTTCATTCTATTAGCCTGGGATATAAAAGTTTACATTCTTTAAAATTCAGGATTTGTGTATCAGGTTCTGCTAGTGACCTAGATTCTCTCTATTTCACATATACAAAACGTTAATCATAAACTCTGTGTCATTCTGTGTTACATATATGGTGAATATATGGTAAAAGGACATCAGTTCAATGTTTGAGATTTCACTGGAAGAGAATATCAAGCTTACTTTGGTGTGAAGAATGGGGATCAAGATAAGTCATGGGCTCCTCACAAAGTTTATAAGAATTATACTGAAACCATTTGCTTGTGGATCCAAGGCAAAGTCAAGTCAATGAAGTTTGGGGTACCAGTGGTGTGGTAAGAGCCCCCAAATCATTATGACGATTGCTACATCTGTATCGTGAACATGTCAGGAGGCAACTGTCACAAAAAGTAGTCACACTATCCTGATATTGAATCTGAAAGTTCAACATTGTAATGGTGTTCCCATTCCAGTTTTTACTTCCTTGTCTGATTTTGAGAAAGATCATGACGCTATGAATATTTCAAAAGCAATGGATGAAGCTAGCAACAGCAGTTGTATTTATCATTTGAATTTGGGAGATTTTCAGGCTGTAAAAGTGAAGCTTTTCACACAGTGTGAACTGAATGACTTGGTTAGAGATCTAGCTTTATCAAAAGAGGCAGCTGAGATTTTGGGCTCCCATCTCAGTGAGCATCGTGTTCTGGATTGTGAAGCTAAGATAACATTTTGCTCTAACAGAGACAAGGAACGTGTTTGTTATTTTGCAATATCAAATTTTTATCAATGGGACTGCCTAAGTACAATCCAGCTGAATGGCATTTATTTATTGGTAGCTTTAAACAAAGTTTGAAGTGTGTATTGTTGCACAATGGTGGCAAGTTTGCTTGTATCCCAGTTGACCTTGAAGGAACACTACATGAATGTAAAGATTGTTCTACAAAAACTGTGTTATGATGAACATAAGTGGATCATAAAATAGTTAAACTTTTATTAGGGAAGCAAGGTGGTTTTACCAAGTATCCATGTTTCCTTTGTCTATGGGACAGCAGAGCCAACAATCAACACTGGGGAAGGAATAATTGGCCTATTCATGAAGAGCTTGTTGTAGGGATGAAAATGTTATAAATGAACCTCTGGCTTATCGTGATTGCATCATCCTACCCCCCACTACATATCATGTTGGGCCTAATGAAAAAATTTGTCAAGGTATTAGATTAAGATGACACATACTTCAGTTATATCTGCTCAGAATTTACTGGTGTGAGTAATGAGAAACTGAAGGCAGGAATTTTTGATCGAAAGAATTAAGAAAACTGATTAACAATGAAAATTTTGTCTCCCACATGACTGAGATTGAAGCTGCCATGTAGCTTCTTTTGTTGTAGTTGCAAAAGGCTTCCTGGGAAAAAAGAAAGTGAGCAACTACCAGGAACTAGTCAAAGTGATGCTAAAAAACTTCCAAGCTCTTGGAACAAGAATGAGTAAAAAAAAAATCCACTACCTATTTAGCGATTTAGCCAGATTTCCTGAAAATCTTGGTGATGCAAATGAAGAACAAGGAAAAACGTTTCCACGAAGACATCAAAATTATGGAGGGACAGTACTAAGGTCAACGGAATACCAACATGATGTCTGATTACTGTCTCAACAAATATGTCAAAAAGATTTGTTGGTCAATACTATCTATCTATCTATCTATCTATCTATCTATCTATCTATCTATCTATCTCAGTCTGTTCTTTATCTATCTATCTATCTATCTATCTATCTATCTATCTATCTATCTATCTATCTATCTCAATTTGGATCCTTTAAGTTTGTATATATTTACTATTAATTTATTTCAAACGACTTTTATATTAACACTAACCTATAAGTATACGTTACTGAATTTTATATGTTTTGTAAACATAACATGTATATTTATACGTTCATAAGTATGTGCGTATATTTCCATAGCTAACTGAACAGAAACAACTTTGACCTGCATATAATGTCATCAATTTTCTCCTCTCGCTTTATAAAAAATCGTGTCTATTTATTGGCATTTACTATTTTCAATGATTTGGAGAAGGCAGTGTTCTGTTCAGCAATAAAGCTGCCAAAGATTGAATTCAAATGTGACTCTGTTAACTTGTGAACTTGCTCTGTAAACTTTAGAATGATGACCCGAAATATAAGAATTATTGGGGGCAAGGTAGTGGTTGTTTGGAAGATCACTTTTTCTCCTTCTCGAAGGTCACTTGTAAGATAATGGAAAATAGCCTGGCAGGCAGGGTTCCAAAACAAAAAGAAAAAAGAAATAAGTTTCTCCTCATCGAAGACTAAATATAACCAGATTTTCGCGTAAAAGTACTTAATAATTTTAGATATAAGTGAAACCAACGTTTTACTGAGAAATGTAATTTATTAAGTCAAAATGAGCGCTTTTATCGCATATGATTGTTGAGAGGATTTGCCGTAGAGTGATTGTTAGCAAACTCATCTAATTAGAATATTTTTAATTGAATTTACCCCAGGGAAAGCAACTAAGACATAGGGTGTTACTGGGTGTGAAAGAAAACAAAACATCGAGAACAATAGAAGAATAATCAGAAACACAGTAATTACTTCAAACGTTATTTTTAGGAGATATCCGTATTTGCCTTTATGTCAAACAGTAAAATTCACCAACGAAAATGTTCCCTCCGGGATTTTTCCACAAGTACGCAGGCCGGTAGACAAAATAAATACTGTTTGAAATCAACAGAGCGTCTACTCAGATACGGTTATCTACTAAAATAATGTTTGAAGCAATAAAAATATGGAGGATTAAGAAAGCAAATACATTAATTCTTTAGATTTAGAAAATATTTCTAGTAAAGGCAGAGGAAAGTTACGTTACAGCGGTTGGTAAAATGACTGAAGCCGAGATGACAGGTCAGCACTTTTTTTCTTTGATAACACTAAAATATGATAAACTTGCTTCTTTGTAGAAGCACCAAATATCTTTAGTCCAGGGTGTAAATTTCACGTTTTACTTAGTATTTTGTGGAGTGAGAGATTGACCGGTTTTATGCAGATGGGGAGTTGTCTTTCATTTCAGTTCTTCTAAACGTTGGAGGACACAAGAAGAACCGTTTTACGTTTATGATTTCTAAATTATCATTCATTTTATTTCAGTGCAATATGCGTTCAAACATATTGCTGTCTTTAATATTACTCATATAACTTTACTATTAGTGATACCATGCAGCAGGAGACCCCACTTCTTCTATTCTTATAATAATTTCTCCCAAAACAAGGTAATAAAGCCACTAAGACGCAAGAGGTTACTACGTGTGAGAGAATATGAGAAAAAGAAAACCTTATTAAGGAGAAAGAATAATAAAAAGAATTGGAATTATGAAGACAGAAGATAAAGATTGACATTACATTTAAATTTTTGGCTAGAAAGCATGAAGCAGGAAGAAAGTCCAACAGGCAAGGAGTGCGAGAAAGTGTTAGCATGGAACTTAAATTTACATTTAGCCAATTCAAATGTAAATTGATGAGACCTTGTTGCCAAACTAGTCAGTCAGTTATGCGCCATGAGTAATACACACTTAGGCGATCATGTATCTTTCGATACATGACTGACGAGGCAGATTTTTCCCCGCAGTAGGTTGCCGTTTTTTTTTCTGGTAGACGAGTTGCCACCCAAGGCTATAGAACCCGGTCTGTTCTGCTATTTACCCATAGCTAGAGGGAGAAGAAGAGGATTCATACCTTTTCCAAGGGTATTAGCATGTAAGTAAATATAATGGATTCGACTGGAATTCGAACTCGGCTCTCCAATTCTTCAATCCGATCCGCTATCCATTACGCCACCGTGCCAATCTAGTAGCACGCTTAAATTCATAAAGTCTAGGTACCATAGCGAAAGAGCTTAAACGAACAATTAGCATGAAAGTATTTATAGAAAAGGCTCAAAGAATTAACTTTATGGCGGCGAGAAGATGTCTAAATCCGAGATGCCAGGTGAGGACCAATAATATTGCTGATTCTTTGGATTTTATCAAGAATCTCTAAATATATAGCAGGAACCGAGAATGTTAGCCCGAGAAGGCGCAACGAGTCAGTCCCCTGGAAGTTAGCATTAGCCGTGCTAATAGGAGACAGAAAGGATCACCGAAGTTAAACAACGTCGAGCCTGGTCAGTACTTAGTTGGATGACCAGATGCTGTAAGCGTAGATGTGCGTGTAGTATAATGGATGCCGGCTCGGAATTGGAAATCGGAGAGACCAGTTCCATTTTCAGTCGAGTACGTTATATTCATTTACGAGCAAATACTCTGGAAGAAGATATGAATCAACTTCGTTTCACCCAGCTATGGGTTAATTAGTAGGAGTTGTACGAGTAGATTATTATTATTATTTCAAAAATATTCTTACAATCTAAATTGTTTTTACTGGCTTTAAATAACCTGCAAAAGGTCGATAAGCCGTAAAAAACAAATCAATTTGCTATTCTTTTCGTGGGTGTTTGGTTTATTTTTATTGTCTCATTTGTTTATAACTCGGTCTTAAATGTTTGCATTTTACACTCGTGAAATTAAAATATATAGTTTCTGTCTTTTGGATTTCTATCTTTGTCCATCTTTATTTTATACTTGCTTTATTTTTATCTGGTATCATCATAATTGTAGTCGTCATCATCATTACGATTGCTACAATGATAACTTTCCTTTCTCTTGGCCAACCAGAGACACAAACATTTTGGTAGAAGTTAAAAGAATATGAATTTCTAGCTCATAAGTAAAGGCAGCCTGTTGCAACATGACGTGTGAGTAAATCAGCCTTTTGTAACATGACGTGTGAGTTAATCAGCCTTTTGTAACATCACGTGTGAGTTAATCAGCCTTTTGTAACATGACGTGTGAGTAAAACAGCCTTTTGTAACATGACGTGTGAGTTAATCAGCCTTTTGCAACATGACGTGTGAGTTAATCAGCCTTTTGTAACATGACGTGTGAGTAAATCAGCCTTTTGTAACATGACGTGTGAGTTAATCAGCCTTTTGTAACATGACGTGTGAGTAAAGCAGCCTTTTGTAACATGACGTGTAAGTATATCAGCCTTTTGTAACATGACGTGTGAGTTAATCAGCCTTTTGTAACATGACGTGTGAGTTAATCAGCATTTTGTAACATGACGTGTGAATTAATCAGCCTTTTGTAACATGACGTGTGAGTAAATCAGCTTTTTGTAACACTTGTTTTCCTGTTTAACGACGGATAAAAGACATGTGAGAAAATGTGTATGCTTTATTAGCGTGTTCACTTTCTAAAAAAATAATAAATAATTTAAAAAGAATGAGAAATTTAATAATAGTGATTAAAACAAACAAAAATAATAGAATAATAAAAAAGGAGTAACAAAGGAGTTTATATTACTGTGAAGTGGCAATATCGAAATGCGAAAAAAATGCAATGATAAAAAAAAGCTTAACTTCTTTATCGATCCTTTCTCATCAGAACTCAATCGAGGACTTGAAATGTGCCCAGCGACTAAAATTAAAAACTACAAAAACGGGATATCAAATGTATAAAAATCGAAAGGTTAATTAGACTTAGGCCTAATAACTAATAAGCATGTGTTCCATTTACAGAGAGATGGCTGGTAGGACTTAATATAAATTGACTTTAAAACTATAATGTGAAAATCAGAGTGAGCCTTCCGGTGTTGCTTGTAGTACCGGCCACAATGATGTTTGTTTAATAGATTTCAACTATTACGGAACAAGTTAACACACGAATATTGGCCGGTATGTGTTAATTAGTCCTTGCTCCCAACCTCAGATCCGATCTACCTATGTAGTCAGCGTCATTATGTAGTAGATAAACCTTTTGTAACATTAGTTGAACAGTAAAGATAATTTATGGACTGGCAGAGAGATAACAGTTTTTGACGCGCACAGAAATCTGCCTCGTAACCTGGGTATCCACATCACTAGTCCATGATATACGTAAGTAAACTGGGCGTTTCGGAGGGGCAATCAATTAAGGTTTTATAAATTGTGGCGTTTCTGGCTGAATTCCAGGCTCTACAATACCAGGCGGATATTTATTTTCACTCAAAACCGTCTTAATGAATTCAGTTTCTAGATTTAATTTTTATCTCTGAGCAAATTACTCGGTCACAACGGACCAAGGTTATAAGACTTATCTTTTGCAGTCTTTGAATGGGCATCAGTGATGGTTGGTTTCCGGCACATTGATGTAAAAAATAACGAATCCAAACAATGTGTGTGAAGACATCCAAAAAGGAAAGAATATAGTTGTTTTCATTTTCACATGTAAATTGTAAAGACGAAGGCAATTTGTTTAGTGCTTTACGAGTCTCAACCTCTCCATTGAACACAAAGTAAATGTCGACATAACTGAAATAACAATTGGATTAATACGTGTAAGTAAATCTAGCTAGTAAAAACCAGCAAATATACTGGTCACCATCGGGTCCCCAAAACTTTTTCCAACTTCTTCTGGGTAGTTTTTATTTTTTCAATTTTTTTCTTTTTACAATGATGTTCACTTTGTACAAAGTCCCCGAACTATTCGAGTTAGAAGGTCACAGAGTAAGAGGCACAGTTTTTTTTTGATACGTGGGGAAGATAACAGCTCACCCTAGGCTTGAACAGGCCAAGATGGCAGTGATCCGGGAAACATCATTTTGGGAGTCGGTTTCACGATGCAGCGGTATATAAGAAACTATTCGAGTAGAACTTACGTCTCGCCAATGGAGTACGAAGGGAATGAGGGTGGTTCGCACAATGTACGTGGCATGGAGGGTCTTAGCCGTAAAGGTTTGAAATGGTGGAATTAAATAATGTGGTTCGCCTGAACAGTATCTATGAAAATAGCGACAGAACTACGAGAGGCAAGCGACGTTTTGTCTCTGGGAAATGGGTTGTAGGATGGAAAATAAGTCATCACCTACAAGGCCATGTAGGCGATTTTGAACTCTAACGAAACTGGAAAATGAAAACTGGGCAGCTGTACTCTATTTTCGACCTGGTCTGTCTCTTGTAAAAGAATAGGATAGTAGAAGCAGTCAGTTTCTTACTGGAGCGATACCGAGATTATAAATATTTAAATAAGGTTACACAACATATTTTTGGTAACTCAGGTAAAGTGAAATAAAGAAATTTTCTTTCTTTCTCTCTTTCTTTATTTTCGTCATAGTCGTAGTTACCCTCACCATTACTATTGTTTTCTGAACACGATTCCCCCTATTACATTGGTAAATAATTTTAAAACATTCATGATGTGTTGGGTGGATTTAAAATTAAATAAGCTTGCCTCCGAATAGGTCTACATGCATACAAATGCACACACATAAAAATGATATCAAGAGTAATAAGAACAACAACAACAAAAAAACAACAACAAAACAACCCCCCCAAAAAAAAAAAAAAACAGAAAAAACATGTAACATAAAACGAAGTGACCCTGAATTTTTCCTTCAGCTATTTTGTTCATATTTGCCCAATAAATAAATAAAAATTAAAACAATGATTTGTTTTTTTATTCCATATCTAGCGGCGTGTTATGAAAATGAGTTATAGGCAATGGGAAAAAAAAGCAATCAATATATATATATATATATATATATATATATATATATATATATATATATATATATATATATATATATATATATATATATATATATATATATATATATATATATATATATATATATATATATATATATATATATATATATATAATAGAGAAAAACGTTAAAATTCCTAACTTTCTAGCGCGCGATCATGGCCTAGAGGTAGATATCTAGCTAATATCAAATCATTCGGGTTTCGATCCCGGTTTGAAGCAATTGGATCTCTAGCCTACTGCGAAACTGTCTGTCTGTAGTTAACTATATATGTCTGAGGTGCCTGTTTTTTACTTGTGTACGTTTACAAATATACTATAAAATAAGAAAATGTATATTCCCGCTGGGAAACACGTCGTAGACAACAAATTTAAACGATACACAAACTGGAAATGCTGCTCCAATAATGTAGGTCATTTTTGTCATATTGTTATTAGGAAATCGAGATGAAGGCAACATTTAGAGTCATTCCTATGGCGCAACAAACAGATAATCATTTAAAAAGAAATGGAAAACTGAATTTTAACTAAAGAACCAAACGTATACAGAAAATTTAATATTATGGCGGGATCATTGGTGCTGGATGGGTGATGTTCTTTAACAGTAATACTTCTTCACGACGTTAGCAATCAACTGTCCCCATCTTCTTCTGTAGATCTAAGCAATGTTAATCTCGTTATTATCCCATTCAGTCCCTGTTCTGCCATTGATTTACACGCGACCGCTTGGCAGATTAATCGCTGTTTCCATCTGCTCCTCTTGTCTTCAATATGTCTTGTGAGTGTCAAATTTTTCAAACCATCTACTATCTTTTTCAATCCCTGTTCTGCCATCTATTTACACAAGCTTGTTTGTCAATATCCCCTCTGTCGCTATTCCTTTCAATATGTCTTATGAGTGACAACTTCTCCAAGCCTTCTTTCCGCATTATGTTTCCAAAAAAAAAAACAAAAAAAAAAAACAAAAAAAACAAAAACAGATTCTTTCTAAGTACGAGTGTCCTTTTTGTTTCCATTTTCCTTAAAAGTTCTTCGCTGTTCACGTGTACCATACACAGCATTCTCACTTTCTTCCGTTCAAGTTCCATTGCTTCAAGTCTTCTTTTCATCTGTTAAGAAATTCTTCAGCGTTCAAAGTCATATAGGAGGAATGATATTACGTAGGAATCCAGGATTCCTTTCTTTGTTTACAATGAAATTTTCCTGTTTCTTAATACTCTGCTTAGTTTCTGGGAGGCACATTCACTATTCCAACGCAGTCTCGCATTTCTGTGGCACATTTTTTGTATACGATTTCGTAGACATGTTTTATGTATGATCACATAGTTTGTCCCATTCTGCTATAACAATACTAGCAAAAGTACTCAACCAGTTTTGTATTTTCTAGAGGAAGGATAGGGATAATTCCTGGCACCTGAGGTATCTCCAAATGAAAATTACCGAGGGAACTTGAGCAAATTTTTGTCCTATTTACATGCACGCAAATGATTTGCCCTTTAATCTCAGCTTTTTCCCTATTCTGTTCGACTTGGTGACCACTTATATTTACATACGATCTATATTTGATATTATCCATAAATATAGCATAACCTAACCTATATTTTTATACATATACCGATAATATACATATACAGGATGCGATAGATAAATTGTCGTCTAAATTACGCAAAAATGAAAATAACACTGACATCTCATTTTAACAGATATATTTACCAAAATTACACAAAAATATCTTGAAATACTAGAGAGTAAATTTATTAAATAAAATCGCCATTGGCTTCAACCACAGTCTTCAGACGACTCCGGGATCTTCTGCAACTCTTCCGGACAATCATTTTTTTTAAGTTAGAGACTTCAGTCATAATCCTTGTTTTCCGTTCAGCTTTGGAGTTACAAGGAGTTTTGCTGGTCTCTCGCTCAACTGAACCCCACACATAATAAGCAAGGGGGTTGCAATCAGGGGAGTTAGTTGGCCAGATGTTAGGAGTGATAAGGTCGCAGAAATTGTTTGACAGCTATGACTGTGTTCTCCTGCCTCCTGGCAAGGTACAGAGTTCTGTTGCCAGACATAGGGTCTTCCAGAATCGGAATCGGAGGTTCCATGCATCTGCCAAACAGTACAGCGTGCTGTTTCCAAATTTATGGTCAAGTGAATTGCGTCATGTTGCTTTTTTTTTTTTATCACAGACAGTACTCAATCAAAAACAAATAACGCGCATGCGCGAAATGAAAAATATAAAATTCCGAAAAAAATGGCTACAAAAAAAAAAAATAAATAAATAAATAAAATGCCGACAAAAATACGAAAATTGGATGGCTGTATCAGATTGTGTTTCCGGACCGAAGGCAGCGAAGTCATCCAACTTTTGCTGCTGCTTATCGTCGCGAGGATGTGACAGGATCCGTGTCACCACAAAATTTAGATCGAAGAAAACCGAGATACGCTCGTACGCCTGACCGCAAATAACACATTTTACAGGCTGTCGGAGACGATTCAGGTGTTAGCACGCGTCAAGTGGCCCTAGCATGCCGTTCATATCAAAATACCGCATGGAGTATACTTCAAGTGCAGCTCCTATATCCTTATCGTTTGCAACGTGTTCAGAGTCTTTCGTCCTCAGAACTTTTGCCGATGGTTTATTGTACAAACTGCCGACCCTTTGTTTGTCTCTTCTGTCCTGTTTACGGATGAAGCAGCATTTGGAAAAGATGGAATAACAAATTTACACAACCAAAATTTGTGGGCGGATCAGAATCCCCATCAGGCTAGCCTGATGGGGATTCCTGATGGGGATTAGTTTACGATTAATGTGTGGGCTGGAATTGCAAGTGCCTGTCTGGTAGGCCCATATGTTCTCCCAGTACGTCCTACAGGAGCTGTCTACTTCGAAAACACTTCCAGACCTGCTAGAAGATGTACCCCTGCTAATAGGAAGACGCATGTGGTTCATGCATGATGGGGATCCAGCATATTTTAGTCACATTGTTCGCGCTGCACTGGCTGGCATCTAGCATGAAACATGGATAAGTAGGAGAGGAACCGCTTCCTCCTATTTCAAACCTTTGGATTTTTATCTGTGGGCGCACCTTAAAAATGGTTTATGCAGCAGACATTAATAATGCAGAGACGCTTCAAAAACGTGTCATAGGAGTTTGCAAAATCATTTGACACCGTGTGTGAGTATTTGAAAGGTTCCGCCAGTCAATGATCCGACGGGTGCATGCGTGTGTAGAAGCAAGTTTGTTATGAGTTGCTGAGTTGAAGTACAACGATGGTCTTCTGGACATCTGTTTATGTTTTAACTTGCTTTTGGTTTATATATATATATATATATATATATATATATATATATATATATATATGATTGTCACTTCTTTGCAGAAGAATACCATCTCTTCGCTTTTTAGCTTTTTTTTTTATTCAGAATTTTGTTATTTCCAACATTTATGCCTGAGTTAACGCTCTGTCACGGGCCCGTAAGTGAGTCTTAAGGATTCAATTTTACAACCTCCCTTACATAGGTGGCAAACATTTGTCTGTGTCACCCATGTTGGAAAATTGTCCGTCCCTGTATACAATCATGTGACGTTTGAGTACCGCAACAGACTTACAAGCCTTGTTACAACACTTGTACAAGTAACCTGAACGTCTTTCTGGTAGGGGTGCATTCATAGCATTTTACCCTTGATCTCTCTGGTGTGATCTCATGTGAAGGTGATTTTTACACAAATAGTACAAGTGAGTTGGTATCCTAATAGCATTGGGACAGATTTCTATTTCTTCCTTCCTAATGACGCGCATTTTTCTGGAATGCTTAATTCTCTTCTGCTCAAAATTGTTGCATCGTTCCCAAATCAACCATCTCCAGTCAGATCTATCTCCAGCTCCAAATCTTCAACATTAAAGCCAAGAGTCTTTAGATTACATCTATCTATCTATCTATCTATCTATCTATCTATCTATCTATCTATCTATCTATCTATGCGTGTATGTGTGTGTGTATACGCATATATATATATATATAAGTGGTTTGGTTTGGTTTATTTTGTTTTACGGCATATGAATTTCAATGCCACCAACATTTTCGAATGAACAGAGTACGTATTCTATGTAAGAAATCAGTTTGTAGATCAGTTTTCATTGACGTATTTTTGTAAAGAGTGTTTTTGTTGAGATTGAAATGTATTGCTGGTAATATTTCTTTTCAAACATGTATTGCTGGTATTTTTAGAATAAAAATCTGCTTTTATACTTTCATAGTCTTTTGACCCCAATTTGGGAGTTAATTATTTACCAATAGCTGGGAGCCTGTCAGCTACTACCACCCAAAGTCAGCATGGACTTGGGAAGAACAGCAATTAAAAAGTGGTTTTACACTCCTCAAAACCTTCTGATTAGAATTCTTGCTGTCTGATGTAGTTTATCGTTATACCGAGGAATACATATATAAGGCTGCCGTTATATATATATATATATATATATATATATATATATATATATATATAATCGTGAGAGCGGGAAACTTGAGTAACGATTCTGGCTGTCTTTTAATTGTTGACGTTTTGAAGCGTTTTTAATGATAAAATGCAGATAATGCAACTATAAACATGAATCAAAGAGAGAGAAATGTTCAACATGGGGATAGACATATAATAAGTGCAAAAAGAAAAATCACTTTCGAATCGTATATAGATGACAAATTTAAGGAAATCACAACAATAAACTCCCCCATAGGATTACTTAGATAGTCCCGATTACCATTTAGAATTAATTCAGACATCTCAATTTTTCAAAAAGCTATGTAAAATTTGTTAGCGGGGAAAAATAGAAAATATGGTAATATATTAGGACGATATATGTTTAGGTGCGACCACTAAAGAAGAATTGAAACGAAAAACTAAATTTGTAATAGATAAGTTGAGGAAAGTAGGAATGACGATAAACGAAGATAAGTGTATATTTAATTGCAAAGAATTAACATTCATGGGTTACTAAATTTAAGAAAACGGTACTTTACTGGACTCAACGTTAATACAAAAATATTAAATGTATCTTCTATAACTAATAAAAAAGAATTGGAATCATTTCTCCGATTAGCCAATCTTTATAGCTAATTCTTGTCAAAATATTCTGAAAGAATTGAATCATTTTCTGAGTTGCGAAAGAATAATAAGGAGTTTGAATGGACGAGTACACACCAAACAGCCTTCATTAAATTAAAAGAAGCTTTATCTAAAAACCCGTGGTCAAGATTTTTTACCCTAAAAAGGGCGTTACATTAACTACAGATGCGAATGGCCAGTGATGTATCTTTCCAGGTCATTGGCACCAGCAGTATTGAACTACTCTAATATTGAAAAGAAAGCACTTGCGATTTTATGGAATATAACCAGAGTAAGACAATTTTTATTAGGAAAATAATTTTTGTTGAGATCCGATCATAAGCCTTTAGAATTTATATTTCATCCTCGGAAGGAATTGCCAAAAGTTACAACATCCAGGATATTAAGATGGGCTATGAAGTTAATGCCTTTTCATTATGATATAAAATACGTGAAGGGAAACATGATACCACATGTAGATGCATTGTCCCGACTACAACATGAAAAAGAACAAAATGAAAAAACATAAAAAAGTTGAAGATGGATTTTTTGCATTGGGTGGAAACGGATGGCTTGCCGCCCATGAATAGACTAGTTATGGAGACGTTACAAGATCCAATATTAAGTCGAATTTTATCTAGAATAAAGAACAATAAATGGAGTAATTGTTCAAAAGCAGAAAGACCATACAAAGAATCCTGACACAACCTACCAATAGAAAATGGTTCAATTTGTAGTGGGGATATAGTCGTACCACCGGAAAAATGTAGAAAAGAAGTAATTTAAAGTGTATATGATGATGCACATTGTGGAATAATTGCTACACAAAACTGCTTAAAACTGGAAGTGTGGTGGCTGGGACACACCTGAGATGTAGAGAATTATGTACACAAATGTCCTAAATGTGCTGAAATAAAGGGTCTTTGCCACAATGTTATATTCTTAGCTTAAGGGAAGAGAAACATGGTCTAGAGTTCATATGGATCACACACAAGTTAATGGGGTAGGTTTATGTCTATTACTGGTTGACGCTTTTTCCTCTTGGCCTGACGTTTTCCGAGTTCAGGATGAAAAAATCTTTTATCGTAAAACAAATATTACACATAATATTTGCTAGAAATGGAGTACCAAAAACATTATTAACTGATAATGCTTCCAATTTCTGTGATGACTGTCTATGCTCATGGTTAAGGAAGATTGGTTGTGTTCGATATAAAACACCTCCATACCAAATGTGATTGCTGAATGAATGGTCCAAAAATAAAGATGGGATTGAAAGCATTTTCTTCTCAGCAAGATTGAAACTTTCCTACCAAGATTATTGTTCAGTTACAGAACGATACCACGTGCTGACAGATTAGAGAGCCCATCTGCATTAATGGACAGACAGATAAGAGCTCCATTAACCATGTCTTAATCTATTCGTAAAAACATATCGGACAAAAGAAATAAAGAAAATGAGCCAGAAAAGGGGAATTTCATAATGCAAAAAGGATACAACACGGCATTAATATTCAAGAATGGTAAAAATATTGTTGCTCTTGCAGACCAGTTAAGTTAAAAGCTAACCAAAATTACAAGGAAGTACAAAGTGAAGCTCGTTCGAATGACTATGTAGATGAACAAGAAAGCAGAGCAGAGGAATCAATGGATGATCAAAGTTCTTCGGAAGACTCAGGGTACGAAACATGGGACACTGTCAATAAAAGAACTTCATCAAGGTCCCCCATAACGAGAAATACTTGTAAAACCAGTGAGACATGGAGGGAATGTAGGAAAGGTCATAGATCTACGCAGGGCGTGAAACCCAAAAGATTCAGGAAGATGTAATGGGATTGTTTTAGCTAATATGTAATTATCATAAAGAGCGCTATAACTATACCACAGAGGCAACTTTGAGTCAGTGTACGTGGAGCATCATGTTGAGTCGTAGTGGGATTTCTCTTTTCACAACCATTTTGACACGTGCTCAGTGCCTAACTTTATGTTTGCTGCTCCAATCTTGAAATTTTTGTTTTAAACTCTGACGTTTACGTTAAGTATTAAAAAGATGGGCTCTTGACAAATAGCAAAGAACTACAGAAAGTTGAAAGAAGAATTGTGTCAGTCTTTGTGGTGGACAAACGTGTGCGCAAAATTTGTCACTGCACAAAAGACACCATCATAAAATTGTTGACGTCTCTGGGGGTTTAACCACAGAGAGTCATTAAAGAAATAGAATTTTTCATGTGGGACGTACTGCTACACACGCCTGCCGATTGCTAGAAGTCGAGACCTTATAACCAAAGATCTTACTTTGAAGACAGAAAATCTAGGCTGGCGTCGGACCATTGTTCAGTATATGAGGTCCCTCCTCAGATCGTTGGGGAGCCCTTGGCTGCTTATCTGTACCAATTCGGACAGATACTCAGAGCTTACTCTGACGAACTGACCGGGGAATGGCGCTTCGAGATAATGATTGATCGTAAGGCTTTCGCCTCCATCCCCAACTGCTTAAATGTACAGGGCCAGAAAATGCCTATCGTCACAGGCCGTAGACCAACTTGTTGAAAGTACGGAGAGACTGGTCACCTTTCCGCTTCCTTCCCAGAGAAGAAGGCCACTGGAGTTCGCCCTCCCCCCGCCAACCCAAACCCCCTCAGGTTGAGTCTGTTGTTTCCATCTCGCCTGTAATGTGCATGCTAGCGAACGGGACTTGTGTGGTGAAATACCCGGCTGGGTCTTCCATTCCCTGAAAAACCTTTGCCCGCCGCTTGTGCGGTTGCGGAGAAGGAAAAGGGGAAATGGCAGGTCGTTGACAGAGCTAGAGGGAAGCTCGGGACAGCGGGACCTCGTTCCATAGAAGCCTCTAGGAGTAAGGACACAGCCCAAATCTCTACCAGTTCTAAGGTGATTCCCTGACCAGCTACTCAGATCAACTTAGGCAACAGAAATTAAAATGAGCCCTCATTCGAGAAAGCGGAAAATTTACAAAAGCAGAAATAGGCTCTTAAGGAGAATCGTCTCCCTAAAAAATGACCCTTCTTGGTCGGCACCATCTTCTCCATCCACAAAACAACACTTCATGGCTCCTACTCCAGTCCTGAGATCCCTATCTCTTACTCTCTCTAAAATGACAACCCTAAAAAGGTCCCTATTCCCAAATCATCTTCCAAAGACTATCCCACCACTTCCAGTATTTCCAATACTTCTAAACCATCCTATGTCCAAACTCCCACCAGCACACCTACAAAGTCCAAGAATACTAAACGGCAAAGAAGTCCATCGCTTGAATCGACAGAAGACCAACCTAATCGGTCCGATAATAGCACTCTGGTTAACTAGTGTGAATTTCCCGGGCCTGGGGTCACAGTCTCGCAGGGTGAGGTTCTCTCGTGATCTTCAGGGTCTCTGGGTGGATGTTTGTTGTGTGCAGACCCATTTTTAAACTCGTGATTAGGGCTTTTTCTTCTATTCAGCATGTTTTGATGGTCGCTCGAGAGGAGTTTCCTGGCTGGTAAGCAAGTTTTTGAACGCGATGAGTGCTGATGTCTTCGCAGATCCGGCGGGCAGGCTTTGTGTGCTGGGCGTTACTATAAAGGATAAGGCACTTCATCTCATTGGGGTTTATGCACCCAAAGTCCATTCTGTTTTCGACGACATCTCGTCGGTTACTTTTAGCGGGTGATTGGAATGCCGTCCTTGACCTCCAGATAGATCGTATAGGGCCAAGATCGGTTAAAGCAACCGCGGCGTGAAATAATATCGGGATTTTATTGATGAGTTTGATCTTGTCGATAAATACCGTAATGAACACCTTCGGGAATGTGTCTGAACGGCGGCTAAAATGTGTGTTCTGGCTACATCGATTCTTAGGAGAGTCAATGTACGATTCTTAGGGTATCCAAGCGCCCATCATATAGTTTATTCGGATCATAGGCTCGTCCGGGTTTGTGTAAACTTAGACAAGCGTAAGGATAAGCTGACTGATTACTGGAAACTGAACTCATTATTTGATGAGTAAGATTTCCGGAACCCCTACTACTCAGGAACTGACGGGAGCTGAGGTTGTGAATATGTGATAGGAAAAAATTAAAATTCAAGATCAGGTCGTTTGCTGCTGAATATAGTCGTCGACTTTATCTAGATAGATTGGCGTCGCAAACAGCATGTGAGCAAAAAGGTGGTCGGGCAGTAAAATCCTGTAATAACGGGGTCATAGATTTAGCTATGTCAGGGTTGGTCTCCTTACTTATCAAGAATGATCAAGCTCTGGTAATTAGCGATAGGTTAAAAAGAATGTCATTCGCGGTAACGAATATGGCCGCTGAATTGTGTGCAAAAGAGGTAATGCATCTCAGTGACATATCGCGTGCGTCACATTGACGGATAATCGGACCATGACTACCACCTCGGCCAGGTATTCCGCCTATGCTGACGACGTTTCGGTTCATTTGTCGAACAGAGCCGAAATTGACGATGTCAAAGAAATCAGAGGGTATTACGGTGACAGGGGCCAAGATCAACCGCGATAAGTCCGTTGGCTTGTGGTTGAGCGCGTGGAAGTGAGTTTCTCTTCCCGAACATTTTCTCTGGGCTGACGGGCCGGTCAATATACTCGGCGTCTGGTTCGGTCCCGATCTCTTGTTTGAAATGAATTGGTTGGATTTGCAGGAGAAAGCCGAGGTCGCAGTTCGACTGTGATCCTGGCGGAATCTTTCCTTAAAGAGGAGGGCGGAAATATGTGCCTCTCACATCAATCGGATTCTCCTTTATTGACTCTCTGTACTTCCACTCCCGTTTACCATACTAATTTCATTAGTAAGGATCTTGTTCTCCTTCTTGTAGGGAGGCAAGTTCGCTAAGGTAGCTCGCGAGCTTACCCATACCCTTCTGAAGGCGGTTTGGCTATGCCTAGCGTTGAAACTCCTCAATATACGCTTCGCATTGCCTCACTAATAATAAGGAATCACTCACCTGGCTGGTGGTTCGTGGAGCTCTCTGGGTCGGCAAATGATTTTGCTCGGCGGGTTTGGGGAATCTCCAACCTGTGCTCGCTGTGTTTGGGAGATGGAGATTCTCGGTCACGCCTTCTTTCATTGTAGGCTCGTAGTCCCGTTGTGCAAGTTTGTTGAAGGCATCATGGTTCGCATGCTGCGCGGAAGGTTCTTCGTCCTTGAGGCCATTTCTGTCTGTA
Organism: Acanthosepion pharaonis; assembly: GCA_903632075.3. Classification (NCBI taxonomy): domain Eukaryota; kingdom Metazoa; phylum Mollusca; class Cephalopoda; order Sepiida; family Sepiidae; genus Acanthosepion; species Acanthosepion pharaonis. The sequence goes on from CAHIKZ030000802.1 coordinate 197,871, forward strand.
ATAATGTGGTGCCGCCGTTGACGAAGGCTGGACTATGTGTTCTTTTGATTGCTAGATGTTATGAGAGTCGTGATATGGCCGACACGCCAGAAGGGATTCTATGAGGCGAAAAGTTCACTTCTTTCCAAATGAGCTTGTTCTTTAAGCACCAGCTTAAAGTCAAGATTAGGACGGAAAGGCGGCAGCTCTCTCCATCAGAATTTGGCAAAAGTTGGGCGAGTCTTGCGCGTTTGTGTCAAGTAAGAGGAGCTGATTTTGATGCCGGTTAGGTATCAGGAGATTACGCTATCTGTGTCGAACATTGGCAACCCTGCCCGAAAATAGCTTAGTTTAGGGTTGTTTTTCGTCTTTTAGTTTCTTGCTGTTAGTTAACTTAGCGAATGGATGTATGCTTATTCCCACCTTTATTTCTGTCCCCTTTCTTTAGTTTAATTCTCCCTCCCCTCTCCTGTTGGGTGTCCAGTTAGTTCTCTGGTGAATGCGGAACGCCTTTCGATTTCGGGTGTGTTTCGTATTTGTTTTAGTGTTTGAATGAGTGTGTCTTTGAGTGAGTGGTTTTGGACGAGTGAGTGTTGTATATTATTCAAAGTTCCGCATTGATTTCGTTTCGTTAATTGATGTTTCTGCCACATTTAAGGATTGTGTTTTTTTTATTACTAACACTATTTTGTCTATATTTCTGAGATGAGGTTTTATGTACACTATTTACATTATTCGGACTATTGTCCTCATCTTTGTCGCCATGTTTATCACAACGTTCCGGTCGTTGTACGCTCCGGCCTTCTTCAGTTGGAATGTCGAACTGAACCCTTTATTTCGCTCAAGGACACATGGAACAGTGGATAAAGGGTTAACTAGATCCAGTGATAGGGACCAAAGAGTGTGAGTTCAATACCTGGTTAAGGCAGTGGAGAACATTCGGAGGGGAATTAACAGGAGATAACTAACATCCATTAAACATGGCACGTGGAACTAGAACAGTCTACCCCAGTGAGCGAAATAAAGGCTTCAGTTCGACATTTCAACCCCCTGAAGAAGGCTGAAACGTTGTAATAAATATGGCGACAAAGATGAGGACAATAGTCCGAATAATGTAAATAGTGTAACACTATTTTATTTAATTTCTTGTAAATAAATTTTTATTTATATTATAAATACACATTGGGGTTTAGATCTTAAATTGTTGTTATTCCCCCCCCCAGACAAGAATTGTACATATGAGGACATGTTAGGACTCTATAGAGACATTGAGGTATTATAGTGGTTGTAGTAAGAATGGTAAGTAAGTGCGTTGTTTTGGTGTAATACTGTTCCTTTTTTGGTTAGTGTTTGTAGCTAGCTAAGTATAATGTTTGACAGAAGATGACCGTTCTTTTATCCCATCCCCAATTTGGCCTTGTGCCACATTTTGTATATGATATACGAATAAATATTGTGTACGTAGAATATCTACGGTTACTATAACAATATATATATATATATATATATATATATATATATATATATATATATATATATATATATGTATATATATATATATATATATATATATAAGGCTGTTGTCCTACATTTGTTTTAAATGTACCTTGGAAAATGCTATTACGTTTGGGCAACTGATCCTCTTTTCCCATTTCTCGAGAGATAACCTGACACATTTATAACGCTTGATACGGAGATAGAGGAGTGTTTTATGAGCGTGTTAACAGCTTTAACCTTCAAAACCGGCATCATGACAACTTCCGGCAAATGCAGGTAAGAGAAGCAGAAACGAATCCGCTAGTGATGTTGGCTGATGTTAAGAATTACATTTGAGATCATTATATTAAGTAAGCTATGAAAGAGTTAAATAATAACAAGTATAAATAAAATTGTTAATCCTGATATATATTACCAAATGTATTTCAAATAGTGGCTAAAATATGATATGAATAAAAAAATGCAAATTGACTGAAGTCCATAGGACAGGAAATGGAAGACATAAATATCAATAAATGTCACTAACGGCTTCAGTTTTGCTTCTCTAACAGACATTGCCGGAAGTTTTGATGATGTTGTTTTCGTGGGTTAAAACAGTTAACTCACGCATAAAACACACCCCCTATCGACGTATCAAGCAAAATAAATGTGTCAGATTATCTCCTGAGAAACAAAAATGGACGACAAAACCCATATATGTTCGAGCGATATATACGGTGCGATGGATAAATTGCCGTCTAAATGACGCAAAAATGAAAATAACACTGACATCTCATTTTAACAGACTTCATATAAGCCGCCAGAAGCCTATATATTTAAAGCCCGCACAAAAATTATTAACCCTTAGTCTGATTATCGTTTCAGGCGTGATACTGAAACTGAAGATGCTATACCTAAACTTTACACTTTACGCAAATAAATTACGTAAAAAATGAAAATAACACTGACATCTCCTTTTAACAGATATATTTACCAAAATAACACAAAAATATCTTGAAATACTAAAGAGTAGACTTATTCAATAAAATCACCATTGGCTTTAATTATAGCTTCCAGACAACTCCGGAATCTCCCGCGTCTCTTCTGGACGATTTCCTATTTTAAGTAAGCGAATGCTGCCATAATCATTGCCTTCAGTTTCATCTTTGGTGTTACAAGGAGTTTTGTTGGTCTCTCGCTCAACTGCGCACCACAAATAATAATCAAGGAGTTTGCAGTCTGGGAAGTTAGGTGGCCAGATATAAGGGGTGAAGCGGTCGCAGAAATTATCTGACAGCCATACCTGGGTTCTCCTTCTTATCGGAAAGGTGTTAATTCCTGTTGCCAGACATAGGGTCTTCCGGAAGCCACCCTTTTGGCCCAGGGCAGCACTACCTCCTCATGGCACTTGATGTAGGCCTCCTGGTTGAGTCTGAGGCCATGTGGAAAGATGAATGGATGCATAACGTCGCCATCACTAGTCATCACTCAAAACATGGGCGCATCGTCTCGCACAGCCTATGATTTCTATTATTACTATATCTACACTATACAGGGTGCGATGAATAAAATGTCGTCTAAATTACACAAAAATGAAAATAGCACTTACATCTCATTTTAACAGATATATTTACCAAAATTAAACAAAAATATCTTGAAATACTGAAGAGTAAATTTATTCATTAAAATCGCCATTGGCTTCAACCACAGCCCCAGACGACTTCGGAATCTCCTGCAACTCTTCTGGACGGTCTCCTATTTAAGTTGGTGAATGCTACCATAATCCTTGCCTTCAGTTCATCTTTGGCGTTACAAGAGGTTTTATTGTTCTCTCACACAACTCTGCCCCACATATAATAATCAAGGGTATTGCAGACTTGGATTTAGGTGGCCAGATATAAGGGAAAATTGCCTGACAGCCATGACTGGATTCTCCTGCTTGTGTGACATGATGCAGAGTCCTGTTGCCAGACATAGGGTCTTCCAGTAGCTATCCTCTTGACCCAGAGCAGCACTACCTCCTTAAGGAACTTGATGTAGGCTGCCGTGTTGAGTCTGAGGTCCTCACTAATTAATTTGAAATTTATTTCCTTCTCAGAACGAGCAGAGTGAGTTTTCCTTGCTGCCGTACCTTCGTGACCACTACCATTAGACTAATCCAACTCTTTCCGAATCATCTGCACTGTCCTCAGATTGACACCCAAACACTCTGAAATGTTCGTATTGGATCTTCCGGTGCAAATGCCAAGCAATACAGCATGCCGTTTCCAAATGCTCTTTTTCTCACTGATGGTGCCCAACTAACCCTACTATACTTTGCAGTCGACAAAATCAAAAACAAACAGTGCGCATAAGCGAAATGAAAAATATAAAATGGCAACAATTTATCCATGGCACCTTGTATATTCGTCAGCTTGTCGTCTTCCATGAGTGGTGTTTTCGTACAATCTGTGGTTATACCCTAGAAGTCAAAACATCTAATATTTACCTGTTTTCAAGTCCTAAATTGGAGGCATAGGGATATTTGTTATGTAATCGGAACTCCGCTGACATGGTCATATTGTGATGAAAAAATATCGACTGCCTGACGGTTTCTGGAAGGTCAGACGACGTCTGTTGAGTGATAAGGATGAAATCATGTAAAACTTAAATTCTACCGGCGTCTCTTCTTACCGGCGTCTCGAGTGGAGGAGCGTTGGCAAAGATGGTATAAAAAAGTGTTGAGAGATCAAGCATTGGATATCTGCGTATTGCAAGGCCAACATCGAAAACCACTTCATAGACAAACATCTTGGTTAATTAACAGGATGTTCTTTGTTTGAAAAGATAATAAATCATGTCTATTCCGGAACGGAAGTCTATATAAACAGAGTACACACGCGCAAGAACCAGTAGAGTTTGTGTAATGTTCGAGAGACTTACACAGACAAGTTGAAAGCTCACAGAGTAAACCGGCAGCCCTGCCTTTCATCGTGTATTAGAGAAAATCCGTCGAAGAACTTATTTACTGCAAAAACATTTGCGGCAACAGCATTATCTAACAAACAGACGTCTCGCACCGCCTCAACAGTAGAAAAGAAGTGATTGAGACAAACAGCCCCATAACTGTTTTACGATTTTAAAATTTCACCTTTAATTAAATTTTTGATAATTTTTCAACAACGTCGTTTCTTCTGTTGGGCCGTTTACAACTTTTTCAGCAAGATTGCCTGACGCCAATGAAACAATGGAGGCACAGTGGAATAATGGATAGCGGCCGAGTTTGAATTCCTGTAGCGTTCATTAAAATTCAGCTATGAATAATTATCCTTGAATACATCTATTCTCCCTCCTTCTATGGGTAAATACCAGGTCAGACGGGGTTCGACAGCTTTGGGTGGCAACAGGTCTAGAAGGAGGACAAATCTGAATTCAAAATTTCCAACTATGTGTAAATAGTAGAGTAATCTGGGCTCTGTAGCCATGGCTGGCAACCAGTCTATGATAAGGACAACTATGAATTCAAAACTCTATGTAGCCCTGGTGAAGCACATACTATGCAGCAAAGGAAACTATCGTAGAATTCGCACTGACTCGTTGGTCCCCGACAATAGTCGACCGCATCCATAAAGAAAGGGTACGATCGAAATCTCGCCTAGATCAACAGAGCAACGGCCTGATATTCTCTCACAGGCACGCAACGACTAAAATTCAATATACGACACAAATTCTGGTGAAGGAACTGAATCAGCAATATTGTTTACATTGAACACAAGCCACCAATTTCCTGTACGATATTCGAAACCTAGACAGGTATGTTGTATTTGATGACCAGAGCAAGTACTGGTTATGTCTAATGGTTACGGCCAGAGTTCATGTTATACACTATGAAACTGCAGTATTTGTGATTCATTTCGCAATACAATAAATAAATACGCTTCATTTTGTGTATGAGAATCCACACGCCAAATAAAGAACAACAACGGCTCATTGCAGTGAAGCAATGATTCAGTAAGCTATTATTTCATCACAAACAAGGCGATAAGCTATTAAAACGCAAGGGTTTACTCTCAGTGAATAGGAATTAAAAGACTTTAGTGAGGATAAAGGACAATAAAAGAACTGGGTTTAGGAAGACAGAAAAATAGCGATTAGCGTTACGTTAAAATTTTTGAAGGTCGTAGTTGTTAGGGAAGCAAGAAACCAGAAAAAGGCGAAAAGTGCGAGAAAAGAAACTATCAGAATAGAACATAAGGTTATATCTAACTCGTTTGCTTAATAAAAACGATGAAACTTAGTAGCCAATTTAGTCGTTCAGTTAAGTACCATACGTGATACACGCCTGGGCGATCATGTCTCTTTCTATTCATGACTGTCTAGGCAGAAGATTTTCCCGCAGTAGGTTGCCGTTTATTTCTGCGCAAGATTGATTGCAGCCTAAGACTATAGGACTCAAAATGTCCTGCTATTTAACCCATAGTTGAGAAGAAGAGATGGATTAATATCTTTCCCAAGTGTATTTGCGCGTAAGTGAATGTAACGAACCCGACTAGAATTCGAACTCGGCTCTCCGAGTTCTCATTCCGAGCCGCTTTCAATTACACCACCCGCACATCCTACAATCTAGTAGTATACTTATATCCATACGAAAGGTATCAAAGAGGAGAACTCTTTAGAACAACTGCTATGGATTTATTTGAAGAAAAGACAGAAGGAAGCCACGGTGATGGGAAAGTGACTGAAGTCGAGCGAATACTATCATGTAGTGAGTTTGGTCCTCATTAAGTGTCCCACGCGTATTATTTCATGTCAAACTAAGTAAAAGCCTATTCTAAGATACCAGCTATATAGCGAAGACTGTTATGTATTTTTCGTATTTTCGAACCTGATTTCAATTCCATATACGGAAAACGTTATTTGGAATGTTGACTTTCAGGACAGGACAATTTTTACTACATTTGAGATGTTGGCGCTAAACATGTTTACTTCAGTTCCATCTTCTATTTGGTTTCTGATGTTCTTAGCTTATAATGACCATAATAGTAACAAGTGTAATCTGATTGTTAACAGTTACCTACTGTAGTGAGTCTCCTGACTCACTGGGTGCTCCATTAATGTTACCTTGTACGGAAGTCTCAACAGCAAGAACATGGATCACACACACAGACACAGACATACACACAGACACACACACATACATACATATGCATACAAACACACACAGACACACGCGCAAAAAGAATATTATGGTATCTAAACAGAGGATTTTATCTTTCTTTCAGCATATCTCTCTGACAAACTATTTCTGTCTGTCCATGCAAATTTATTTATGCATATATGTATATTACGTTCTCCGTTTATTTGTAGACCGCCTCAAGGGTAAAAAAGAAAAATGAATCTAAGAAAATTACTTGCGGTGATAGGCTAAGAAAAAATAGCAAGTAAGAATCAGAAATTAAGTTTGTGAAAAAGAAAAGAAAAGAAAGAAAAAAAAACGAAGGAGAGAAAAAGAAAAAGAGAGGAAAAGAAAAAAAATTGCAGAACAAGCCAATAGGAAAATCAATATGTAAGGATTCTGAAAATATGAATAAGTGATGTGTGGAAAGAGAAAGAAATAAAAATAAAAAACTAAAAAAAAAAAAAAAAAATCTTTTATATGTAGTCACCGGAAACCGGAAACAACGCCATTTTGTAAAGGTGGTCATTTACGGCACGAAGATTTGCTGTCTGTGAATACGTAGAAGACTGAACAAGAAAGAAAAAAAATGGATGAAAGTCAGGAGTAGAAGAGAATGATATATTAAATAAGAATGAATTAATGATAAAAATGAAACGAAAGGAAACGAAGAAAGAAGAGAAATAAGATGAAAGTGAAAAAGAAGTAAATACACAAAAATATACAATGAAATGCGGGTGGAAAGAAGCGGGTGGTAATGAAAGTAAGGTGGAGTAGGCATATTAGAAACGGAATGAAGAATGTTCTCTGGCATATATGTAACACACACACACACACACACACACACACACACACACTAATAGTGGATACATTGGCCTGTCTCATATCCAAACGAGTTACATATTGCGCTATAACAGCAGAGATCAAGATTCAAAGTCAAGATTCTAGAAAAACAACCAGATGGGTAAGACTTCCTGGGAAATCGAATCCATTTGGTTGATTGGCGCAAACTAATTCTCTTACCTTTATTTACCCTTGTCTGGATTTGTGCCGTGTTAAATTAGATACACACAGAAGCACACAGTGTGGACATAGATGTCAACACTATGTTTTGACGTAAAGTTTCACACCTTAAATGATCATCAAGCAATTGTCTTAAGGCGTGAAACTATCAGTCATCATAGAGTTGATTTCTATAACCGCATTGCTTATATCTACAAAGGGTTTTTGCAGCTTATCTCTTCTCTGGCCTAGTCTAACGAGCTCAATGGAGAAATAAGTTTCTTCTATATTTTAGCACCTCAAAAACCGAGTTTTCTCCGCTCAATTTGAACTGTTCCACTTCCAATGAATTTCCATGCTTTGAACGTCCACTGAGTCACTCAAGACCTCAATTGGATCTCATTTTCCACCCTACACCCGTCGGGAGTCTCTTGCTGCTCTATCGCTATTTACTTGGAAAAGATTCCGACCAACTACATTCCTTAGTTCTGCCGGTTTTTATTTTAACGTCTAAGGCCCGCCATGCCAAGTACATTTTTCGAACCATTCTGATTCTCTTCGTACCACGAACCGCTGTTCTGAGGAATCGATTCCCTGAGGATGCTTCTTCGATCACTACAATATTAACCTGTTGAAGTCTAGGGTTAACCCTTATCGACCCAACATATCTGCATAAACTATGCCTTTTACTCTGTACCCCTCTATCTTGAGTACCTCCCGGGCTTTGTAAGTTAACATTATTGTTATATTGTTAACATTATTATATATATATATATATATATATATATATATATATATATATATATATATATATATAAAATCGAAAGTACTTGAACAAAAATAACAAAATATGAACTCCGGACAGTTTATGCACAACTTTGCGCAAAATACTCAACACCTTATCCGAAAATTGGAAAAATACTTGCTGCTTAAATATACTTTATATATATATATATATATATATATATATATATATATATATATATATATATATCGATGTGGTGTAATGGTAAACAAGCTTGTCTACTACGAGTGAGTAGTGGCCTTATTGAGTGTTCCATTCTTTCGGCCATGTGCCACATCTAAGCTTCACTCAGTTAATCACTATATATATATATATATATATATATATATATATATATATTTGAATAAAAGACAGACCACGTTAAGATTCCATGTAATAAGCTATTTCACCATAACCCCTTTAACAGGGTTCTGGATCATCAGACTTTACTTCCAAAAGTTGAAATGAAAAATGAAAAGAAATTCACACGTTTTTACGGACCTCATCAAGTATACGCAAAGTTAACGAAGTGAGGAAGTGAGGTGGGGAGAGGATATGAGTGTGTCATATGTATCATTTTAGTTTCCTATTTTAACCCCAGTGTGTCGGCTGGATGTTGCTCAAAATTAACGCGTCTCGTCTCTAGATAAAGGTGGTTAAGGGGTGAGCGATAAGGACTAAATTAAAGGGAGACGTTACAATAACCCCAATAAATTACACGACAGGTTTCATTTAAATTCTTAGACGCTGTCAGTTCGCGTTACTTTAACGTGCATATTTGGGAGGTTAAGGTTTGATAAATATCCAAATTTTCAAACGAAGAAATTAATTTGAAATTTTGTCTATGAAGAAATTAATTTGAAATTCGGTGGAGTTTTGGGTATTTTCTATGAAGCAGTCGATTGGAAAATCCATAGACAGAACATTGGAAGAGTAATCCAATTTATATTTAGTACTTTTTTCCACTAAAACTTTTATCTTATAGCTTGTTAGGTTGACATTTATTCGTTTGATTTTTGTTCGTTAAGTAAACTCGTGATTGTTTTTTTTTTTTTGTTCATTAAGTAAACTCGTGGTTGTTTTTATGTATCCAGTTATCAACAGTTATTCCCATTTAAATAATTTTATTTTCCACATTGGGGTAGTGTCTTTCAATCTCAATTAAAATACTAATCTAAAACTTTCCCTTCGTGCTATTTAAAATTCACTTCCAATTGGAGAATATTAGAGGAGAAATTTGGAAGAGATGTCACTAGCAGAAAATTAGGCCCTTCTTTTACAATTTCTTATCTACCTATGTCTTAAACCCCTATTTGTAACCACATCCCTATATCGTCTTATATGCCTATGAGTTCCTATATACATCTACACACACATTCACACGAAACGATATATGTATATTTCCATCTTTACACATATACACCTGCAGAGAAAACGCACTTCCACATGTCTCCATACCTATCTCCATGTATACTTATACTTACATATATACATATACACACACGGACATCTGCATATCCATATATACTCATACGCACATATATATATATATTTACACATCCATACGTATACACATATACACATACATACACACACCCATATATGCATACATACATACATATACATGCACACACACATATGCATATGCATACGCAATATGCAGAATATCTACATACCCACATATGCGTTAATTTGCACTTACATATATCTACCTACGTATTTGTCCCTATCCTCATGTCCACCCGTGCATCCACTTATGCCTGCGTTCGAAGACTATCTCAGTATTTAATTACATTATCTATATCTTTACACATATAATATTACCCGATCTTTCATATTTATGGCAAAATATATAAGTACCTATCTAATTGTACATCTCCACACTCACAAAAAAAAAACAAACAAACAAAAAAACAAAAACAGTATGCTTCTTTTTTCCGTATAAAAACATATACATGTACATATCAACATGTGTCTCAGTGTGCAAATACATTATCATAGTTGTATACATATAGTCATGTGTTAGCGTTCACGTGTGCATAGTAATATTTCTAAAAACAAAGGGAATATAAAACATTCAAAATTGCTGTTCCTATATGATTATTTCTTAGTGTACTTGCTTAGGTTTAGGTTGTTTTTGTGTCGGCATTTAAAAACTAGTTCATTGTGTCTATTTAGTAGTATGTCTAGATCTTTATGTTTGATTATGAAGATTTTCTCCTTCAAACATAAGTTGCATCTGTCTCTGAAGTTTTTGGGAGTTTTGGCTCTTGATATTATTCTCCACTTTATTTGTGGTGTTAGGCCACTCTCCAACAAAAACCAATAATGATTTGATAGTGCTGTTTGTTTTTTTTTACATTTATTTTTGAAGGATTGGCGATGGTTGTATAGTCGGTGTTTCCAATCTCCCGCTGATATTCCAATGTATATCTTTTTCTCTTCAACCTTTTCTTTGGGGAAAATTGTTGCTTCATATATTGTGTTCTCTGCCATGCATATTCTTTCAACTGGGCACTCTGATCCTGTCCTTCAGTTGCATGTTAATTTTTCCATTCGTGTTGTATCCTGATTTTGTCTTAGATTATCCTGAAGGTCTCTTAAAATTTTACTGTTGTGTGAGCTAATAATTCTTTCCATATTGTTCATGCAAGAATAGCTAATCTTTAGATTCATCTTGTTGAATATTTTTTTCAGAGATGCATTTTTGCTAAAGTGTTTTTCTATCAGTTTTATGAAGTATTTACCTATGTTAATATTGGAGAGGTTACAAAAAGGTGGGTTGAACCATATAATTTTCCTTTTCCTATTTTTGGGTTTAGTGGATTTTTTACTTACTGACTTATCTATGTAATTTAGTGTTTGCTTAAAATTGCTTTTTAACAGGGCTTTATTGTATTCCCATTTATTTTGGTTAAAAATGGTTTTACTGGAGGAAAGTTTATTTATTCTAGCATTTACTGTATTTGGGATTTTTTAAATTATTGATTTCGGGTGATTGGAGTTGATATTTATATATAAGGGTGATTGGTTTTCCTTTTGGAAGGGTTTATAAGTATTATTGTTCAGATTAAATGTAACGTCTAGGAAGTTTACTATTTTTAAATCTCGATTCTAAATCCTAGAAATTTGAAGGCCCTAATTATTTTCTTTTGTAGTTGGGATGCTAACGGACCATTGGTATTAGGTACAGCAACTAACCCGTCATCTCTGTATAGTCCTATATTTTGAGGGTCAAGGAATCTACTTAGGATATCTAAAATGTATATACATATTAGGTCTGCTATTTGAGCTGAATCAAAAGATCCCATTGGGACATCAAAATTGTCTCTATCTTTTTTAATCCAAGTAGTGTTGTTCAGTTTTAGTATGGTTTTAGTATGGATTGTCTGGGGTTAAAATAAGAAACTAAAATGATACATATGACACACTCATATCCTCTCTCCCACCTCACTTCCTCACTTCGTTAACTTTGCGTATACTTGATGAGGTCCGTAAAAAACGTGTAAATTTCTTTTCATTTTTCATTTCAGCTTTTGGAAGTAAAGTCTGATGATCCAGAACCCTGTTAAAGGGGTTATGGTGAAATAGCTTATTACATGAAATCTTAACGTGGTCTGTCTTTTATTCAAACATATCCGCTCTGAATTTTACATTGAGCTCTCTGGATATCATCCTCCTCAGGTCTACCCATACGGATTACCTAAATTTGCATAAACTATATATATATATATATATATGACTACCACACAGAGGCCATATCGGTTCTTGCTAATGACTGCGAAAATCAAAAGTACTTGAACAAAAATAACAAAATATGAACTTCGGACAGTTTATCCGCAACTTCGAAAACAAGACTCAACACCTAATTGGATAAATATAATAGACAATTAAACCGACAGACCTTACTGGTTCTTTTAAATCAAACTTATTTGAATATATATATATATATATATATATATATATATATATATATATGGCTAAAGATGCTGGAAAACTATTTCATTCTTTCTTTCCGTGAACTATCCGATATCATTTATCATGCTTTATCCTTACAAAAAGTCATATTGCACCAAAAAATGGAGTATTGCTGTCATATCTCTGCTGGAACTGCTCAGTTCTCACATTCCACCCATAACAGAGTTCGAAATCGTTTACTCTGTGTGCGGGAAGGAAGACTTATTTTCCACTCTGAAACCCCACTTTCCTACAGACGCAACATGCCCATCGTTTTGTTACAAATGTTTAGATGACCTCCACTCTTTAGTTCGACTGGTTCAGAGCTTTACAGCAAGGGCACGCCACTTCTACGGAGTCGAATCATCCGTGTTCTAAATCTGTAAAAAATGTTCCACTCTATTCTCCTATCCACACAAAGGATTATCTATCTTCTCTTCATGATCTGCACATCTTGCTAACTTCACTTTCAGTGATATCACACTTTTCATTTATCATTATCATTTTGACTGTAGGCTTCCTCCTTGAGCGGCTCTCAAGACTTGTTGAAAAAAAGAAGAAGAAATAAGTAAATAAATAAATAGGTTAAGGAAGTATAACAGTTGGATAAATGAATATTTTTTGGGACTAAGTGCCGCCCGGAATTGTCATACCAGTGGGGATTTTTCATTTTATAAAATAGGCGTGTCGGTGAAAATAAATACACCTCAGTAATCACACACACACAGAGAGAGAGAGAGAGAGAGAGAGAGAGAGAGAGAGAGAGCGATGGATAAATTGTCGTCTAAATTACGCAAAAAGAAAAATAACACGGACATCTCATTTTAACAGATATATTAACCAAAATTACAAAAAAAAAATATCTTGAAATACTAAAGAGTAAATTTATTCAATAAAATCGCCATTTGCTTCAACCACGGCCTCCAGACGACTTTGGAATCTCCTGCACCTCTTCTGGACGATTTCCTTTTTTTCAGTTGGCGAATGATGTCATAATCCTTGCCTTCAGTTCATCTTTGGTGTTACAAGGAGTTTTGTTGGTCTCTCGCTCAACTGTGACCCACACATAATAATCAATTGGGTTGCAGTCTGGGGAGTTATGTGGCCAGTTGTAGGAGGTGATGTAGTCGCAGAAATTGTTCGACAGCTATGACTGGGTTCTCCTGCTTGTATGCCGAGTCTTGTTGCCAGACATAATGTCTTCCAGCAGTCACTCTCTTGACCCAGGGCTGCACTACCTCCTCCAGGCACATGATGTAGGCCTACGTGTTGAATCTGAGGCCATATGAGAAGATGAATGTAGGCATAACGTCGCCATAACTAGTGATCACGACAAACACCATCATGTTGACTGGATATATCTTCCAATTCTTTCCAAATCCCCTGCACTTTCCTCAGATTGACACCCAAACACTGAAATATTCTTATTGGAGCTTCTGGCGCGAATGCCAAGCACTACAGTATGCCGTTTCCAAATTTCTGGCGGAGTGAATTGCGTCATGGTGTTTTTTTTTCTCACAGACGATGCCAAATTGAGCTTACTATATTGTGCAGTCAACAAAATCAAAAACAAGCAACACGCATGCGCGAAATGAAAAATATTATATGGCGACAATTTACCCATCGAGCCCGTATATATATTTCTAAAGAATTAATGGAATTATTTTTAATCCGACATTTTTTAATCCAACATTTTATTACTTATAAAAGTTATTATATATATATATATATATATATATATATATATATATATATATATGAGAGTGGTTACGGTATATATATATGTGTGTGTGCATATATGTAAAATTCAGAGTAAATTGATCAGGAACATTTGTTAAATAATAATTTCAGACAATTATTTTTTAGTGGCTGTTTATTTGGCGCAGACCTTCTGAGGCTGACCTTGGGGTCAGCTCGTAGACAAAAATAGGGATGTCGATTTTGATTGGCTGAGCATAATGTAGGAATAGAAAGTGTTTTCAGGGAGTTGTTTTACACGTCGAAAAGATTAGACGTAGTTATTTTGTGTCTCAGGGAATTTGCTCCTCATTGCCGGGGATAGAACGACCTCACTGGCAAGTTGAAAATGTACACGTCGATGTGATGAATAAGGTAGATATGTTCAAAATGCCTTTTGTTGAAGTTCTCATTTGTCCTCCGAACAAAAATATAGCGATCACCCGGCCGAGAATGCAGCTTCGTTATGGAATCAAGACCGTCAACCAAAAAAGACTTCTACAGAACGAAGGGAGTATACAACGAATTCAATTGTCTTCAAAGGTAGTTTATATAGTCTATCCTTTGTTTGTTTCTGCACACTGCCTCATAAAAGATGCCTGCTCACAAAATAGAGCGTAAAAATCCATACCACATTTAGTTTGTATGCGCTGTTCAAATTGTCATTTCTCTATATAGAGAATATGATTTAAAAAAAAAATCTGTAATCTTTTTATCCGTTCACAAGTCTGTAATATTGCATAACAAGTGTAAGATCGCAGATATTAGTAACATGGATAAAATGGTATCGGAAATAGGAAAGCATAAATGAAGTGTAGAAGTCGAGACAATAATTAGCAGTAAGAATGGTGGATAAAAACGCAGTATCTGTGCACTTTGAAACAATTATTACATGTTATATATATATATGTAATTATTTAAAAAAATGTTTCCTTCGCTACAAAAGAGTTCTCATGTTTCAAAAACAAGAGCTTCCAAAATTTTCGCTTGAGGATGAAACAGGGCTTGATACTTTAACTCAATTTAATTTTAATAATTATATTGAGGTTTTTGGCTCTTGTTTTTGAAACATGAGAACTCATGTAGCGAAGGAATCATATTTTTTTAAAAAATAATTATAATTTAAGCTCTACTTCTGTATGGAGCGCTGTTTTTTTTTTTTTAATAATAAAACAAAAAAACTAAAGTACTCCGGATTATTTACCTGACGTGTTCTTTCCTATTTTTCTATATATCACACACACACACACACACACACACACACACACACACACACACACACACACACACACACACACACACACACACACACACACACACACACATATATATATTATTAATTAAACCTTATTTTTAGTGGATACTCATATTTGAGCTTTGCTTGATCATAAGTCCCTCCGTGGCTGAGAGGTTGATGTACCTAAGATCTATTGACGGTTTCTCTTAAGGAAACGCTAGTACGAATCCTATTTTTCTAATAGGATTTCTCGAATCATCAGGCTGGTAGATGTAAATAAATAAATATACTGTTTCATAAATAAACAGAGTATCTGCTCAAATATAGGTATCTATTAAAAATAACGTTTAAAAAATAAAATATGTCAGATTAATATGTAAAAATCAATTCATATATATATATATATATATATATATATATATATATATATATATATATACTCAGTCGTAATTGTTCTAGCGAGACAAGCATGCTAACCATTACACCGCCTCGAGGTTACCAATATATATATATATATATATATATATATATATATATATATATATAAATATGATTCCAACACGCTACATAAGAGTTCTCAGGTTTCAAAACAAGAGCCGAAAAACTTTCTTTCCTATTTTCTATATATTTTTCACACACACACACACACACACACACACACACACACACACACACATATATATATATATCTGAAAAGAGAAACATTCAATTTAAAAGTGGGATCAATAGAAAAGTAGACCAATATTCTTTATCCTGTCATGACCTCTTATTTTTGATTGCTTCTTAATTTTCGTTTCTCCCCTTACTTTGAATTTAGTGTTGGTCATTTTGATTGGTGGATTTGAATAGAAACAAAAATCCTGCTGCTGTCTCCTCCCTCTTCTTTCTTACTCTTTTTCCTTATTCCTCTTTTTCTTCGGAAAAGAGATTGCATCTTGTGTCTTTCTTTCTTACTCTTTTCCTTTTCTTGTGAAAAGTGGTTGTATGTTGTTTTTAAATCTCAATAAATAGTCTAGTAACCAGCCAGTCAATAACCGCCTGAGGAGATGTGTTAATATACATCGAAACATGATTGCATTTGTGTAGCGGTTTTACATGTATCTGTTGTAATATCCTCAAGTAAAGTATATATATATATTAACTGGGCAAAGTCCGATAATTATTTTAAGACATTTTTATGTTTATACATTCTTTTTTATAGATACAAATATTTAAGTAAATGCTCTGTTTATAATAAACAGTATTAACAACATTTACCGGCATAAATGTCTGAGAAATTGTCATAGAAAATAAGCATCCTCCGACAGGAATCGAACCGATATCCTATACAGAACCGTCATATAGCCTGGCGTGCTTTTACCGATTTCGCCAAAGATGAGTGTTTCGGTTATCAAGGTCGATTTTATTGTTTTTAAACTACAATTTTACATGATTTTTCCCCCGTGCATTTACCTGCTCGCTGCGTATCCTAATGTAAACAAATGACGTCACACATTATGAAATGGACAAAGGCCGACAATTATTTCAAGACATTTTTATGTTTATTATAAACAGAGCATTTACTTAAATATTTGTATCTATAAAAAAGAATGTATAAACATAAAATGTCTTAATATATATATATATATATATATATATATATATATATATATGTGTGTGTGTGTGTGTGTGTGTGTGATGTGATTAATTTATTCTCGGAATGGCTATGTGAAAGCAAAGCGGGCTTACTTGGTCACTACTTTCAACTTCAAAGAACTCATTGTGAAATTAAACAGTATTTCAAGCGATGATGCCATTGCTGGAATCATTTTCATGTAGTTCCCGTGTCGCTGGATGTCAAGAAAACTTTGTCATTTCAGGGCAGTTTTAAATTTTGAAAATAGTCAAATAATCACAAAAGGCTTTAGTCCGGTAAACATTCGTCAGTATTTAAGGCGCCATCTTTGGGAAAACGTTTCACATTCCAAGATCCTATGTTAAAATCTATCGTACTTTTTTTTCTCTATATATATATTGTTAGTATGCTATTAGTCGTACACTTCGTCTTTGATTTGAATGCACCAAAGTTTGCACTATTGTCCATATTTGTGTAGACCACTTCTTGCTCTTCCTTGAACACACCGTGCTACTCAAAAACAATCGTTTACTTCATAGCATAATCACTGTAAGCTATTTGATATTCCGACGGGTGCTGATAAATTATTAGCACGGCTCGGCCCTCTTCTGAATGAAAAGGAAAAAATAATCAGTACTTCCCTGACCAAACAGAAGATTGGGTTTAGGAAGTTAGACAAGTCCATTTTTGCAGCATCGTCTCGTATGTGGATTATTTGAACTTTGTCATCATGACGATGATGATTATTAAGGCCTTCAATGCACACATTATTGTTTCTTTCCCCATGCAATCCTCACTACCAACCAACACCATAGACATTGTCGTTGTAATTACAGTGATATGAATAACTTTGCATGAAGGAGGCACAGATGACGTGATTAATCGAAGAAAGCTGGAAATAGAAATTATTAAAAATGTTAAAAACAATAAGAGGCAAAAGAAGAGAAAATAATATTTGAAAATGAGAGGCGGACGAGAAGAAGAAGGGAGGAGGAGGAAGAATAAAGAAAAGACGAGTAGTAGTAATAATAATCAGAAGAATCTAGGAAAGTTTAAAATTTTAACTGGAAACCATTTTGAAAAATGAGGAGAGATCGGAAGGTAAATGTAGGCAATTCAGAAAAAAAAAAAGAATGAAATTGCGGTAGAAGTAGAGAAGTAGTAGGAGGTCGAGAGGGAAGACAATAATAATAATAATAAGAGTAGCAATTATACTAATAATAGTAATAATAATAATGATAATAATAGTAGTAATGATACTAATAATAGTAGTTGTAGTAGTAATGATAATAATAATGATGAGGATGATGATGATAATAATAATAGTTGTATTAGTAATGATAATAATAATAATAATAATATTGGCAAAACAGAATGTAGAATATAAAAGAAAGGAAATAATTTTCTGTAAATCTAAAAGAACATAAATACTGAACAGAAAGGAATGATGACAGTGAGAAAGAATAGAAAGAGAATCCGCCAGAAACAACAACTGCAGCAACAAGACGCTGGTGGTGGTGGTCGCGGTGGCGGTGGTGGTGGTGGTCGCGATAAATAGAAAAGGGTAAAAAAGATTGCTGTTTAATGAAGAAAAGGGCAAATTATTATTACAAGAGGGAGTGGGACGGATAAAAAAGGATAGAAGTAGAGAAGGGCTATTAGTTGAAGAGTAGTAACAGTAGTGTAATGAAGGTAGTAGCAGAACTCCAAGTTTAATACATGAAATTAAAACAAGTATTCGTAGTAGTAGTAGTAGTAGTAGTAGAAGAACAAGTCGAAGAAGACGAAAGAATACTGAAGTAATATGAAGTAGAAATGAGAAAATACCGAATGTAAAAGTCAGTAAAGTAAAATTGAGGGTAGTAGATAAAGACATATGGAGATGGATAGATAGACAGACAGACAGACAGATAGATAGATAGATAGATAGATAGATAGATAGATAAATAGTTAGATGGATTAAATAAATGAGAGAGAGAGAGAATGAGAAGAAATTGGCACAGGAAGAAAAGCGAGTGGGTAAGTAAAGAAAGAAACATTTAGTGTAAATTGAGAAGTAGAAAGAAATTGAGATTAAGTGTGAAGTAAGAAGCAAAGATTATGACGATAGAGGAAGAAAGGAAGAAAGAAACGAAGTAGAAAAAATAAAAAAATATTGTAGTAAAGGAGAAAGAGGAGAATGTGGAGAAGGCAAAAAAAAAAGAGGAAACGAAGTGATTCAGCGAAGAAAGAAAGAGAGAGAGAGAAAGTGGGAGAAAATATAGAAAGAGAATGATGACGATAACGAAGAAAGAGATAACGAGTAAGTGGATGTGAAAAAAGAACAGAGAAAAGAAAAGAAGAATGAATAAGTGAAAGAAGAATAAGAATGAGGCGGTGGAGTACGAGGAGGGAGAGGAAGAGGAAGGGGAGGAGAAATTACAGGGTAGCGACGAACAAATTAATGCAGACGAAGAGAAAGCTGAAAGAAAAGAATAGGAAGATATCTGGAAGAAGAAAAAAAAGGGGGAGGAAGAATAAGGAATAAGAACGAAGAAAAAAGAAGTAAGGAGAAAATAAGAAGAAAAAGAATAACAATAAGAAGAGATAGGAAGGAATGATGATGATGATGATGATGATGATGATGATGATGGGAAGCAAGATGAAGATAAGTAAAAAGTGAAAGATTAAAGGAGAGAATAGATAGCAAGAGAAAAAAAGTTGAAGAAAAACGAAAAAGAAGGAAGAAGATAAAGAAGAAGAAGAATAAATAGGAAGGAATTATGGAAGGTGATAAACAAGAAGTTCAAAGAATAGAGGAATGAGTAGATAGGAAGATAAAAAGAAGGAGAAGAAGGAAGAAGAAAAACAAGAAGAAAAGGTAGAAGAAAGAAAAAAAACGAAGAAGAATAAATTGTATTACTTAGTAATAATTATAAGTAAGAACTGAAAGATTAAAGGAAATTATAGAGAAGAAAAAGAAGTAAAAGAAAAAAAGAAAAAGAAGAAAAGATAGGAAGGAATTAGGATGATGCTAAGCAAGAAGTGAAAGATTAAAGGAATGAATAGATAGGGAGATAAAAAGAAGACGAAGAAAAAAAGAAGGAAGAAGAGAAAGAAGCAGAATAGATAGGAAGGCGTTAATG
Source organism: Acanthosepion pharaonis (assembly GCA_903632075.3). Lineage (NCBI taxonomy): Eukaryota > Metazoa > Mollusca > Cephalopoda > Sepiida > Sepiidae > Acanthosepion > Acanthosepion pharaonis. Next base: position 217,938 of record CAHIKZ030000802.1, read on the forward strand.
ATGATGGTATGTAAGAAGTGAAAAAATAAAGGAAAGAATAGATAAGAAAATAAGAAGAAGAAGAAGAAGAAAAGAAAACGAAACAGAAAATGCAGAACAATAAATCGGAATGAATTACTGATGATGATAAGCAAGAAGTGCAAGATTAAAGGAATGAATAGAGAAGAAGATAAGAAGAAGGAGGAGGAAGAAGAAGAAAAAGAAAAATGGAGAAGAAAGAGAAGAATAATAGATAAGAAGGTGTTAGTGGCGATGATGAACAAGAAGTGAAAGATAAGAGGAAAGAATAGATAGGAAGATAAGAAGACGAAAGGAAGAAGAAGAAGGAAGAAGAAGAAGGAAGAAGAAGAAGGAAGAAGAAGGAAGAATAAAAAGAAGAAATAAGAAGGAATTAAGGAAGATGATAAACAATAAGTTAAAGATTGAAGGAATGAATAGACAGAAGAAGAAGAAGAAAAAGAAGAAGAAGAAGGGAGAATAAAAAGAAGAAATGGGAAAGAATTAGGGAAAGAATTAGGGAAAATGATAAGCAATAAGTTAAAGATTAAAGGAATGAACAGACAGAAAGAGAAGAAGGAATAATAAAAAGAAGAAGAAGAAGAAATGCGAAAGAATTGGAGAAGATGATAAGTAATAAGTTAAAGATTGAAGGAATGAATAGACAGAAAGAGAAGAAGAAGAAGAAGAAGAAGAAGAAGAAGGAAGAATAAAAAGAAGAAGGAGAAGAAGAAGTAATGCGGATGAATTAGGGAAGATGATAAGCAATAAGTTAAAAATTAAAGGAATAAATAGACAGAAAGCGAAGAAGAAGAAGAAGAAGAAGAAGAAGAAGAAGAAATGCGAAAGAGTTAGAGAAGATGATAAGTTAAAGATTGAAGGAATGAATAGAAAGCGAAGAAGAAGAAGAAGAAGAAGGAAGAATAAAAAGAATAAATGGGGAGGAATTATGGAAAATGATAAGCAATGTTAAAGATTGAAGGAATGAATAGAGAGAAAGAGAAGAAGAAGACGAAGAAGAAGAAGGAAGAATAAAAAGAAGAAGAAGAAATGCAAATGAATTAGTGAAGATGATAAGCAATAAGTTAAAGATTGAAGGTATGAATAGACAGAAAGAGAAGAAGAAGAAGAAGAAGAAGACGACGACGACGACGACGAAAGAGACTTAAAGAAAATGAACAGCTGAGAGGTATATGGAATTCAGAATTAATGCAAAATCTGGTAAAACATTTAAGAATGATGGTTAAAATCGAAAATCACGGAATAAAATCCAGCCAAAATACTTAAGAAGCTAGCAGAATAAAATGAAAAATATTAAAAAGCAGAAAACGAGAATGGAAAAGAAAACAAAATGGAAGAAAACCCAATTAAGAAAGTAAGGACTGAATATTGTATTACGGAGAAATTTTAGATGAAGAAGATGGCGAATCGGTCGAAAGACAATAAACAAAACAAAAATGTTAAAATGATAAAAAAAAAGAAGGGACATAGAGAAATAAAACGATTTAAAATGATAACGCGAAAACATTTATCGAAAAATATCAGCATAAAAGGCTTGTCGGAATAGTGATGAGTCACGTGACTGTCCCCAGTTTGAAAGCCCGCGAAACATTGAAAGTGGCATTGAACGAACCTCTTTCCCCAGACCCGACCGTTTTTTTTTATCTCGCTGTATCGGATTTCTTTAAGTAGGTAGTGTAACCATTTTGGCGATGGGAGTGGAATCTTGAGGTTGATACCAAGGTTTCGTCAGAAGAGATGACACGTACGTATACATGCACGAACGCGCTTTGTTTTTGGTTGGGATTGAATATAAAATGAGTATGAGCGAGCATAACTGGGAAAACGCTTGTAAATAGTTTTCGTTTTTTCATATACCATGTCCTTTTAGGACGTGAGCGACCAAAGCTCTCCACAACTTCCTGTCTTTGTTACTACAAGAAACTAATCCTATAAGGAAAAACCATTTCACTTCAAGCAAATCAATGAAAGCCACTAAGATGCATTGGGTTACTGAAAGTGAAATAGAGAGGACAATGAAAGAACACGAGTCAAGGAAAAAGACGATGATTGATAATGCATTTAAAATTTTGAAGATCGTCTTGGTGTAGGAAAATGAGCTTTAACATTTAAAGTCTGTGCTAGAATAAGGTCTATGATCGACTTCGAAATTAATTTAGATAATAACTGATTAATGAAAATATACTCATTTATTGTTTCTTGCGGAAGTGTTAATATTAGGCCAAGATGTCGGACCGTGGAATAATAGTAATAATAATAATAAAAATAGTCGTTTCCTTACATTAAAACATTTGGCAGTCATTGACCGAAAAGCCAATGCTATCTAATTACGCTTTTCTTCACTTCTTGGTCATCAGGCTGAGATCAAAATGTAGTATCTGTTCTTCTTATCTGTAAGTATGATAGTAGGATTAACCATTTCCTTACAATTAATTGATTGATTCGTTTTCCACAGTTTATAAACTCTTTGAAGGTTATTGAGAGCCAGAAAATATTTTTAGATTGTAAGAATTTTCTTAGGGAGATAATAATGATATACTGACACAAGTCTTGCTAATTAACCCATAGCTGGGGAGACAAGAGGTGAATTCATACCTTTCTCAATGGTATTTGCACTTAAGTGAATCTAACGAACCCAACGGGAATTGGAACTCGGGTCTTCTATTAAAAATTCCGAGCCATTATCCATTGCACCACCAAGCTTACAGCACCTGGTATTCCCAGGCAGTCACCCATCTAGGTACTGTCCAGGCTCGACGTTGCTTAACTTCGGTGATTGTATGGTAACCGTAAAAGGAAAGAATTGCAATTTATGAGGATACATAGGGAAGATATAATCTTGGGAATGAAAGTTTTATGGGAAGAAGCTGTTCGAATGGAAATTCCTTCGAGCTTACGAAATACAAAAGGAATGGGGAGGATTCGACTTGATGCACGTATCATGTCGAATCTTAGCTGTGAAAATCAGAAATGGTGGAACTAATGAATGTAGCATCGTTTTTTCACCCCAAGTAAGGCGATAATGCCACTAAGGTACAAGGCTTTACTAGGAGTAAAAGAGAATGAGAATACTTTTATAGTGAGGAGAAAAAAAGAAAAAAAGAAAAGAAACCAATGTTTCAATGTGATGTCGCTGAAAAGGCTGTTTCCTTATAAGGAAACATTCGACATCCATTGACGAACACTCAGTATTACTGCAGGTTGAAATTTATAAAATCTTTTTCTTAAAACAGTTTTCAAGGTTTTTCAAGTTTACTGGCTGTTATCGCTCTTTCAAGTATTGATGAGGCTTTATTTCCTAGCCTTTTGTTTAAGGTAGCGTGGAAAGTTAAGATCTTGATTAGGCCATTATTTTCTCTTCGAGTAATATGTACTATCCATTTTGGAAGCTTACCAAAGTCCTTATCCCTAGTCTGCGGGGCCAGACGAAGTAGAGTTCTTATTATCGCTCGAAGCCATTTTTAATCATTGATCTGAGAAAATGGTTGTATATAGCTAATAGTTTAGACATTTCTGAACGAGTTGGTTACCAAACGTTGATATACGAGACTCGAGATCAGACGATACTAAGAATATTATTCAAGTTCTTATGTTAATGTTTCGGTTTTGTCTCAAGTTGCAGTGTTTGATAAAACTACAATAAGCACAGCCTATTTTCTGTTCAGTTTCCTATCTTCTTCTTCTTCTTCTTCTTCTTCTTCTTCTTCTTCTTCTATGTGCCGTGTCCCTTCAGTACGATCACGGCTCGCCACAATTTCTTGTCCTTGTTATAGCTCTTAATAAATTTTGTCTATTTGCCATCTCCCCTAAACCCTTCTCTGCCATCCAGTCACTCAAGCACGCCAGCTAGGTTATGCATTGTTTTTCTGTCTCTTTTACCTTCAATGTGTATTGTGAGTATCAATTTTTTCAAGCCCTCTTTCCTCATTATGTGCTTCAGGAATTACAACTGTCTCTTCCCGATGTTAAATAGAAGTGTCCTTTTTGTTGCTTTTGTCTTTAGAACTTTCATCGTTGCTCGCATGTTGGGGCGATGATATTCTCAGCAACTTTCTGTTTCTTCAAGTCTCTTCTTCATCTGCGACGAGATTGTTCAGCATTCACTGAATACATGAGGACTGATATTACATAATAGTTAAGTACTCTTTTCTGTTTCTTAATACTCTGCTCAGCTTTTGGAAGGCATCTTTCTCTATCCCAATGTACCTTCGGATTTTCGGGTCGCACTTTTCGTCCTCTGCTACTACGCTTCCCAGATATCTAACCTGGTGAACCTGTTTGATTTCGCCATCCCCAATCTGTAATTTGCACGTTGAACTGTCACTTTTGTTAACAATCATACGTTCTGTCTTCTTGTAATTGATCTTTAGTCCTTTCTTCTCGCTTTCCCTTTGCTACCTTCTGTAAGAGTTCTTGTACTTTCCTTTCCGTATCTACGATCAACACATTGCTATCTGTATATCTTATGTTCTTATGATTATGGCCGGCAACAATAAATCCTAGTGGAGCTTCTAATTATCTCAGAATGGTCTCGCTGTATAAGTTGAAAAGGTATGGTGAGAAGACACAACTTTGTCTTAGAACACTTTTTATTTTTGTATATTTACTGAACTCATTTCCTATCTGTATGCAGGCGGTTTGTTGCCAGTATAATTTCGGTATTATTCTAATATCCTTTCCATATATGTCAATTTTACGTAGCAGTTCCAGCGTATCTTTGTTGGTTTGGTTTGGTTTGTTTTGTTTTACGGCATATCAACCTCAATGGGTCATTTAATGCCGATAATTTTTTTTCCAGGTAATATTTTTGTTTTGTCACAAATCTATTTCTGGTAATATTTTTATTCCTCAAAAATGTATTGCTGGTAATGTTATATTAAAAAATGTATAGCTAAGTAATATTACTTTAAAAAATATATTGCTGGTAATATATTTTTTTCAAAAAAGTATTGTTGGTAACAGTTTTTTTCTTCAAAAATTTATTTCTGGTAATAATTTTTTACAGAGTATTTCTGGTATTAAAACCTATTTTTACACTTTCATAATGCTTTTTACCACAGTTTCGGGGTTAAGTATTTGCCGATAGCTGGGACCCTGACAGGTGCTACCACCCCGGGTCAGGGTGGAACACCAGCAATTAAAAGGTGGTTCCACGCCCCTAAAACCTCCTGATCAGAGGACTTGCTGTTGGATATAGTTTATCGTTTTACCCAAGACGCGGATGTAGTTTATCGTCATACCCAGGACGGCGTATCTTTGTGATGTATTTTATCAAAGGCTTTTGCGTAATCTATAAAACAAAGCTTTATACTTTTGCATTTGTATTGCTGTTTCTGATATCATTCTGAGCATAAATATTGCATTCCTTGTTCCAGTGTTTTTAATGAACGCATATTGTTCTTGTTCTATTGCCGGTCTGATTTTGCTGCACACTCTTTTCATCAAGATACAGATGATTATTAATTGACTTATGAGGCTGAGTGTTCGATGGAGTTAACATTTTTTTTTGCATCTGGCTTCTTAGGCAGTGCTATGAAAACGGAACTATTTAGATCTTCAAGATCGCCACGGTTTTATATTTAATTTATTACGTCTGTAATCTTGTCAATGATGAAATCATCTAAGGCTGCTAGCATCTTTATTACGATTCCGTCTTGCTGCGTTGTTTCTGTTCATTTTCGTCATTGCTGATTCCACTTCAGATTTCAATATTTCTAGTCCTTCCTTATTCTGTGTATGGTCGGTTATATGATTTTACCATCGGAGAGTCCTTTGGTGTATTTGTTCTATATCTTCAGTATTTCTTCTTTCTCTAATATCAGTGACCCGTCTTTTTTATGCATCCTGCCAATGAGCATGTTTTTTTCCTGCTATTTTTATTTATTTATTTATTTTCTATTTTTTATTTTCAATTTTTAAAATATTTTTATGCATATTTGGTTTCTTTATCACCTATACTAAATTTGTTACAACTGTTCCATACACCGAGATATTTGAAGTCTTTAGTCTTCATATGAAATGTTTAGTCTTTATTAGTGCCATCACTGCTTTCACTCCATTTCCAGGACATAGTTTCTATTTTGGAAAGATTTATCCTAAGTCCTAATTTCAGAGAATAATTTGGAGAGAAATTAAATAGATTAAGACTTTCGTTTCCTCCTTGTTCTCCTGATGACTTTTGTAATGATTCAGTGTCTGGGTCTTCCAATATATACGGTTTTCTGGACCGATATCGTTTCTTTATCATGTCGATGCGTCCAGTAGAGTCAGAGGTCGGAAGACAGTTTCATGCCTTTTCTAAGGGAATGTGTGTAAAAAGGAAACTGGTTAAGCCCTAGGAATGGCAAAAACAAGAATTAATTTTTACATTTAACTATTTTGATAATATTATAGGAGTGAAATCGACTTCTGTTTGTCGAACATTTTTAAAATCATTTCACCCGAAGCAACACAATAAAGCCACTAAGATGCAAGGGGGTTTACAGAGAGTGAGAGTATATGCGATAAAACATTATTAAGGAGAGAGAGAACAATAAAAGAACAGGAATTAAGAAGAGAGAAGATATAGACATTGCATTTAAATTTTTGAATATCAAACTTGACTGGAAAGAAAGAAGCTGGAAAAGAGTCCCACAAGCGAGAAGTCCGAGGAAAAAAAAACTGTTAGCATTGAACTTATGGTTACATGAAGTCATTCCGACTGTAAAATGATGAGACCTTGCCGCCAATCTAGCACTACGTTTAAATTTATAGTGATGGAGAAACGTTCATGCGAACAATTATAATGAAAATATTTATAGAAAAGTGACAGGGAAGCTACATTACGGCGGTGGGGAAGTGACTGAAGCCAAGATGCCAGGTCATGATAAATAGCATTGCAGATTATTCTTCGTATTTTATCAAGAATCTCTAAATGCATAGCAGAAGCACTAGACCATATGTGGCTGCAATATTCAAGGCATGGATTTATAAATGTGTCAGATTCCAGCGAGAAAAAATGTCTAGCACGACACAGTGAACCATTTTTCTCAACAGCATGATACGAATCTTCGTGACTATAATGGAACTACCGATATAACTGATTTCCATCCATCGATCTAACCAATTTGAACAGAAAGAGAGACGTGTGCCTAAATGGCGACCTCCAGACAGACAATTATGCAATTATAATAGGTATATACCTTTAGCCAATAGGAAGAAAGCACAAGACGGAAAATAATAGAAAAATATTGTGTAATTAAGGAAAAGGAAAAGAGAATTGGAAGGCGAATGGAAACTAAGTCAGACATTTTAAGATTCTATGTCAAGGACAAAGTTGTATATATTATTGGAAAACTGAAAGGGACGCTGGAAAGAGACAAACTGCAAAGCCAAATAAAGAGAATAAAGAGGAGCAAATTGAGATAGAAAAAAGATTAATGGATCGATAAATAAATCTCCAAATATATCGTAATAAATAAAATTAAATATGCATTTATTTTGCCTCTACTCGTGGTTTCACAGAGATTACCTCCACTCTTCAGGAAACTTGATTACATCGATTATAAAGACTGCTTGCTTTTGAAATCTTTAACTTCCATAACTAACTTGATCGAGTCGACTATATATATATATATATATATATATATATATATATTAATAAGCGAGGATTTTTTTCTACTGGTGATGGCCATGCTGGCCGAAACTAATCGGCGAACCTAATTGAAATGATAAAGCAAAAAATTATTAATATATAACCCAGTGTGTCTGAAAATTTCAATTCTTTAATATTTTTCATTGTTCAAACACACACACACACACACACACACACACACACATATATATATATATATATATACACACACACTTTAACAATGTTAAATCCTATGAAAGAATCGTTCTAGTCGTAACCCGACGCGGTCTTCAGACAACTTTTTTGTTCGGTCTAGGCAATCTAGACACCGAGCACTTTACTGAGTAGTATTGTCGTTCTTATTCAAGGCTGTATCTGGATAAGAGTTTTAGGTTTTGTTAAGTTGCCCTTTGGTTCCATCAACGGGGTTTCTTTAATATATATATATATATATATTACAACAATTTTTATCCTGTACAAAGCCCAAGAATTACTCGAGGCAGAGGGTTACAGAGTAAGAAGCACGGTTTATGGGGATTTGTGGGAAAACTTACGGTTAACGATAGACTTGAATAGGCTAAGATTGTAGTGATCGGAGAATTCGTTCCACAAATCAGCGGTTCATGGATATGTCGTCTCGTATTTCGTCTCGGATGCTACCTGAATTTTACCAAAAACAAAATAATTCCCATATACAAAGATGACTGAATGTAAAGTCGAAAGTACCTGCGTATTTAAGGAAGGCCTAATACAGTTTATAATTTTAAAAAACAAGGATCATAACATTCATCGAGTGATTGGTAGGTTAATGCATCTTTAAAAGTTTGTTAGCAAAGGGATTTCGCCATTTTATATCATGAATTTTACTAATTTAGTTTTTGTATGAATGATTCATTGTGATATAAATTGAACTGCATCACAAATTTGATATATATATATATATATATATATATATATATATATATATATATATATATATATATATATATATATATTGTCATCCACAGACAGACTATTTTGCTGTATCACAGCTCATCAATGTGGCTAGGCGCCCGGTTACCTCTAGCTAGGATAGAAAACCCGGCTGAATTGGCGTCAGTCGGAGATTCTACCCCTAAGCCATTGGAACACGGCAGGGATGAAAGTGAATTTAAGCGTATTTATTTTTAGATAAACACACAATGACTGAGAGAACTCGACTTGCTCTACCGAAGAGTCTTGAATTATTAGCAGTAATAGTCACTGTTTACAAACTCAAGAGAGCTCAACCGAAATAAATTTTTCAGGACCATATATATATATATATATATATATATATATATATGGCTCAAACATTAATATCCCATGGTTATATTTTTTTATATTGGAATCCTAATCACGATCCAATTTATCAGACCTACAAATTCATAAAGCTTCTCGGATTTTTAGGTCTGATGAATTGGATTGTGATTACGATTCCAATTTAATAAATTATAACCATGGAATATTAATGTTTGGGCCTTTTATATTATATTATATTCTTGCTGTCTTTTGTACATTGAGCTCTACCTGGATTTTATCCTCTTGGAAATATACATATGTATACATTGACCACTAATATTATCTATCTATCTATCTATCTATCTATCTATCTATCTATCTATCTATCTAATATATTTGTGTGTGTGTGTGCACGCACCTGTGTGTGTGTGTGCGTGCGTTTCGTTTAAAATTTGCTATATTTTGCGGGGAAGAGTTCTCAATATCAGAGAGTGATCGTTTATAGATATTGAAAGAGTTGACATCGGTGACTATCAGTTCAATACATTAATGCGATCATCAGATCATTGTTTTACGGTAAGTGTCACTCTGTACAAAGTCCGGGGGCCACTCAAGGAAGAGGGTTAACTTAAGGGGTAGTTTATATGGATAGGATGGGAAGATAACGGTTGACTCTAGAATTGCTTAAGTGATTGGGTTAAAATCCTCTTAGGAGTCTGTTCCACAGGGCAGTGGTTCGCAGAAAGAAGCTTTACTTTTATCTCTTCACACATGCACACATACAAACACACACGCGCACATACATACACACACGCATACACACATATCAGGTAAGTGATAAATTTTATATTTGTATTAATCATATGTATATAATCACGCACACACACATACACACACAAACATACATACACACACACACACACACACATATATATATATGACGATTGCGTCTAGCATGAAACAGCCTCTCGCCTCTAAGTGTTGACTTCAATGTTCAATTTTATATATATATATATATATATATATATATGAAGAAAAATATACTGAAAAAACAAACAAATATCCTAATATGCGATTATGCTGTCTTTGTCATGTTGAATTGTATATGGTCTATGTTAATTATGTTTTATGAATATGTCCTGAAGATGGTCTATTAGACCGAAACGTCCGACGTTGATATTAAACATTAAAATAGCATAATCGCCTATGAGGATTTTTTTTTCAGTATATTTTTCTTCATACTGTCGGATCTATATCCATATATTTGCTTACACACACACACACACACACACACACACACATATATATACATATATATATATATATATATATATATATATATATATATTATTTAAAATATGATTCCAAAACGCAACATAAGAAGTCTCATGTTTCAAAACAAGAGCCGAAAACTTCAATATAATTATTTAAATTAAATTGAGATAAAGTAAGCTCTGTTCCATCTTCAAGCGAAAATTTTTTTGGAATCAAAATTTCGCTGATTAAGATATCTCATCAATTGCCTTTGTAATATATTTTTTAAATTGTAAAGAGACTTTATGAACACCCTGTATAAATGAGGAATTGCCTGCTTCTCCTTTTGATCCACTTCCTAAAACCTGATCAAATAATTAAAGAAGAGTTTTTGCGTTGGGCCAAGATTTTTTCAACATCGGTGTAGTAGCCACTTTGCATACGTACTTGTGAGGAAAAAAGAATTAATGAATTTTATCTGGCCAGAATTATTTTGCTTATTACCTTTCTATATAAATACTTGTAGGAAGTGAAACATTATGGAAGCTCAAAGGAGAAAATTGAAAGAAATAAATTGTTCATTAAACTAATTATTCAATTACTGCTTTTATTGTAGCTAATTCATTTATCAAAAGGTGCATATTTTTTGTGTTTTTCTTTACATCCATCATCGTTTAATCACAACACATTTTAAATTCGGAGACAGGAACCTAAGTATATATATATATATATATATATATATATATATATATATATATATATATATATATATCCTGCAACATTATTTCAACATTTTGTTCATCTGTGATTTTGCTATCCTGTTAGAAGTTTGAAATGTCAATACTTCCTCCACTGATTTTTTTCTATTGAATAAAACAACCTCTGATTTATTTATTTTTCTTAAAAGATAAGCCACACAGACTTCTAAATTTTTACATGTTTCGTTTAAATAGTCTAAGCAAATCAGATACCATAAGTATATAATATTTCTTTTTTTCTCTAATGTAAACAAGTTTTCCTTCTTTTACTCTTGTAATCCACGGCTTTTTTCGTATATGATCTCAAGCCAAAAAGTATTAGACCAAAAATGGAGTACTACAGGCATATCTGGGCAGGAAACTGTTCAATCCCCACTTTCCAGCCTTGATAGAATTCCAAATCCTTTCACGGTCTTATGAAGAAAGACTTATTCTACCCCCACCCCTCCATGCAGGCTCTTTCCCTACAGACGCACAATTATCTATCTGCTCTATCGCTATTTTCAGAGCAAATGTTCAGATGAGCTCCATTCACCAGTTCAGACCTTTGCATCTTGAACACTACTTCCTAGGAATCGAATTGCATTCATTACCTGCGTGTTCCAAATGCATGAATTGTTATTTTGTCGAACAGACCCCTTATATCGATGCTTCCCTGAATCCTAATATCTTAACCTCTTCAAATCAAGAGTCACGCTCTTATCTTTACAATCTTCATTTCCTTTCCACGTTTTAATTTATATCACATATTTCATCCACCCTAACCATTGTAACAGTAACCCTCTACCTTGAGTGGCTCTAGAGTATTATATTGCGGGAACATTAGTATATAAAAAAAGACTAATTGTCAAGATTTAAAAAAGAAAGTTTTACATAAAATTTAACAATATTGTCTCTATTTTTTGTCTTTGCTCCTAAATTTGCGCACTATTATTGAAATAACGATTACCGGGAGATAGATATTAGATTTGTGACTATATTTCTATATATGTATTGGAGCAATGTAAAAAAAAATTTTAGAGAATTGGCCAAAATTTGAAATTAAACAAATCGACCTTATGCAGCGGAGGGAGGATTGATTTTACTACATGTCAAACAGCGTCGATTTGTTTAATTTCGAATTTTGACCAATTCTCTAAAAAAAACGAAATCAGTAAATACACAAAAATAGAAAGGGGCGTAAGACAAGGATGTGTCTTCTCACCAGACTTATTCAACATTTACTGTGAAGCAATCCTGAGAGAATTAGAAGTTCTTGAAGGATTCATTATTGACTATCACAATCCTAACAACATTGGATATGCAAATGGCACAGTATTGATAGCAGACAGTCAAAGGAAAGCAAAGAAACTTCTACAGAAGGTATTAAAGGAAAGCGAGAAAAAGGACTAAACATCAACTGTAAGAAAAATGAATGTATGGATGTTTGTAAAAAAAGATAAAAATAATAAATAAATAAATATATCCAAAATCGGAGATACGAAAATTGAACAAGTGCAAAAATTTAAATATTTAGAAATCGTTTCAACAGAAGATGGAAAATGCGACACTGAAATACGAAAGTGTATTTGGGATAGCAAAAGACGATTTCCAAAAGTTAAACAAAGTATTAAGAAAGAGGAAAATTTTATTGGAATCAAAGAAAAGAGTACTGAGCTGTTATTTAAAATCGGTACTCTTATATGGCAATGAATGACGTACCATCTTATCACAGATGGAGAATAGACTTGAAGCAACAGAAATGTGGTTCAACAGAAGGATGCTGAGGATACCATGTACTGAAAACGTGAGCAATGACGACATTTTGGAGAATGAAAACAAAAACGACACTTATCCTATAACACCTTCTGTCAGCACATACGCCCGGTGGTGTAACCAAGTTTTATTGGTCCGGTCTTCTTGGTCTTAGAACGACGTTTTAACCACGGAGCTAACTCTGAGCTGTTCAATGCTGACGCAGGTCCAAGCTGGTTGTTGATCGCTGACCGCTTCGATCCACACCAACGCCGTCCACGCTGTGATATTGATCTCAGACCAGTGGAAAATCGAAGGTCTTAGTCTCGCAGCGCTTGTTCAAGCCGTGGCGGGTGCCATGTTAAGGAAAAAATATCTTCACGTCAAAAAAATAGAACGTAAGATTCATGGGGTTAATCTTCAATTGGTCTATATAGCTCTTGGTACAAGAAAAATTAACCTTTCCTGCATTAGTCTCTATAGGGACACTGGGCCATGTCTAAACTTCTGGAGGGCTGGGTTCGAAATCGTAGAACCAGGAAATCTGGTTGGCAGCTGACGTGCATTTCATCTCAATGCGGAATCTCAACTCTGAACTCCCCAAAGTCATCAGCTTATATGCACTTCGGCCCCAAACTGGCATGGGGCCGAAAGATTCTGGGGATTCCCCAATTTTCATTAATTCCAATGAAGGTTTCCTTTGTTCTCTACTTCTGCTTTCTTAATCAACTTTCCAAATTTGGAGGATTATCCACCTTCCTTGGGAGTAATCATAGGATTTGCTTCTCCATTAACTCCAACTTCACATCTCGCACCGCTACTCCGTACAGGCGGGGCCAAATTCTGACCCTTCCTCCTTTCTTCTTGGTATTCTTCTCAGGGCTGGCATAGATATCTTTGTAACAAATCTAAATTTTAAAATGAGCAGAAGAAAGGGCGTGGTTTATTCTTCTCATTAATTTAAATTTTCTGACTCCATTCCTGGAACCACTTGTCCAGCGAAAAATACAACCCACATTACGTTCTCATTTTAAAGATCCGAACGATCGATAAAAATTATTTTCCAAGTTATTTTCGTCAATGAAAATATATTTGTTTACCTAAATTCTCAACAAATAAGTACACTGGTTTCGATCCTTGGGCCCGTCGCCGTCTTAGCGAAAAAATAAACCAGATCACCTGCCTGTTATGACGGCTTGATTTTCATAATCCTAAAGCGCACAGTGGGTTCATTCTCTGTATTCATATCTCAATTCGTTTTCGCTTATGAAAATATAATTTCCGGCTGCTTCTCTTTTCGCCAATGACATGTGATTTTTTTTAATTTCCCACGAAAGTGATAAAGACATTTCACAATTTTCGATACATAAAACAAAGTAAACTCTCGGTACATCATTCCAATTTGTAGGGGTGGGGCAACCCAGATGATCCTTTCTTCACTTTCACACTACCAGGGAAAATGTCTTCCTTTCTCTCTTTCGATATCTCTTACTAAGGGTTACAAAATATAGAAAATTGTGGAGAGACATTATCACCAACGTTCTTAAGGGATATGGAACATAAAAGAAGATTATGGACATATATTTCCATTCTATAAGGAGCAAAAGTTGTTTAGTTCCTCACACTCAAGTCTCGCAGATGGGTAGAGTTTAGGTTACAAATTCGCCTGTGCATTGAATACTGTTGCCATATTTAGTCTGGGGCTCCTGATATACATTTCGAGATTCTTGACAAAATCCAAAGAAGGATCTGTAATGTAATCGATCCTGACCTTGCTCATCGGCTTCAGTCACTTTCTCACCGACTTGACGAGGCTTCCCTCTGTCTTTTCTATAAATATTTTCATGGCAGCTGCTCTGACGAGCCTTTTCCCTGTGCTTCGACTACATTAATTTAAGCGTTTTACTAGATTGGCAACTAGGTCCCGCCATTTTAATTGTTGAAATAGCTAAATGCATCCGCCACTTCTACTCCAATGATTTTTTTTTCTTGCAACATCAATCGCCATCTTCTGTTGTTTAGAACCCTTTTTTGTCATTTCCTCAATGTCCCCTATTCTCAGTTTCTCTTTCACTTTCACTCCCTGTAAATACTTGTTTAAAAAATTATCAAAAAATTTAATTAAAAGTGGAATTTAAAAATCGTAAAACATCTATGGATCTGTTTCATCACATCAATCCCTTTCTACCGTTGAGGCACTGAGAGACGTCCGTTTGTTAAATGCTGGTGCTGCTAACGTTTCTGCATGAATGACGGTGGATTTTCTCTAATACACGATGAAAGGCAGGGCTGCCGGTTTTCTCTGTGAGCTTTCAACTTCTCTGCGTAAGTCTCTCGAACACTACACAACCTCTACTGGTTCTCATGTGTACTCTGTTTATATAGACTTCCGTCCCGGAATAGACAAGACCTATTATCTTCTCAAACAAAGAACATCCTGTTAATTAACCCAGAAGTCCGTCTATGAAGTGGTTTTCAATGTTGGCCTTGCAATACGCAGAAGTTCAATGCACGATCTCTCAACACTTGTTATGCCTTCTTTGCCCACGTCAGTAAGGAGAGACTTCGGTAGAATTTAAGTTTTACATGATTTTATCCTTATATCTCAACAGAAGTGTTGTGACCTTCCAGGAATCGCCAGGCAGTCGATGTCCTTTCATCACAACATCACCAGGCCAGCGAAGTTGCGATTGCATTAGAAATGTCTCTATGCCTTCAATTTAAGACACTGAAAACCGGTAAATATTAGATGTTTTGTCTTCTAGAGCATAGCCACGCATGGAAGACGTCAAGCTGACGAATATATAAAGTGCGATGGGTAAATTGTTGACATTTTATATTTTTAATTTCGCGCAGTTGAGCACCGTCTGTATGAAAAAAGGCATCATAACGCAATTCACTCCGCCATAAATTTGGAAACCGCATGCAGTATTGCTTGGCATTCGCACTGGTACCTCCAATATGAACATTGTAGAGTGTTTTGGTGTCAGTTTGAGTTCAGTGCAGAGGATTCGAAAAGAGTTGGATAAGTCTAATAGTGCTTAGAGTGGGGTAAGAGAGTGGCTACTGGAAGACCCTGTGTCCGGCAACAGCACTCTGCATCACGCCACACAAGCAGGAGAACCCAGTCATGGTTGCCAGACATTTTCTGCGATCATATCACTCCTTACATCTAGACAGATAATTCTCTATTACGCGTGGGGCGCAGTTGAGTGAGAGACCAATAAAACTCCTTTTAACACCAAAAATGAACTGAAGTCAAGGATTATGGTAGCATTCATAAACTTAATCAAGGAGACCGTCCCGAAGAGTTTCAGAAAATTCCAAAGTCGTCTTGAGGCCGTGGTTGAAGTCGATGGCGATGTTATTGAATAAATTTACTCTTTAGTATTTCAAAATATTTTTTGTTGAATTTTAGTAAATATATGTGTTAAAACGAAATGTCAGTGCTATTTTCATTTTTGCGTAATTTAAAGGACAATTTCTCCATCGCACTATCTATCTATCTATCTATCTATCTATCTATCTATCTATCTGTTTTGAATACAAAAAACAGTAACATTCTGAATAAAACTTTCTATTTTATTCGCCAATAACAAAAAATAGCGCAACGCGATCCACGTTTATGTAAACGTTTTTGAGAAAATCTATTTATTCAGTATCCAAGGAGAAAGAAAATTCTGAAATCCTGCTAAGCACAACAGCGCAAAAATAAGTCGAAGAAATTCTTCACAGTCTTTTTTAGTGAATAAGAAAAATCTGACGATGAAGGGAAAAATAATGAATTCAAACGAAAGGCGAATGTCTGTGATTGATTTTGGCAGCAATGATGAAATGCTAAGTGGATTTTTATGTCATCAGCAAATCACGCAGTAAAAATGGTTTTGCAAACTTTTAGGCTTCGTTTCTTTTGTGGTTGGAGATGAAAAATATATTCAAGTCTCTCGTGTTTATTATTGATCAAAGGACATCTATCTATCTATCTATCTATCTATCTATCTATCTATCTATCTTCTTACCTCTTTATCTGTGTATGTTTTTCAATCTATCTATCTATCTATCTATCTATCTATCTATCTATCTACGGGGGTAATTCAAAAAGTTGTAAGCCTCACCTAGAAGAATTTTGAGAAACGAGACAGTTTTTCACTATTTTTCAATATAGTCCCACTTGACATCAATGTATTTGGTGCAGTGATGCTTAAACACTGCAATCTTATAATGGAAGACGGTGGCGTCACAGTCCTTCAAAAACTACTACTTAACACATCTGACCTCATCATTGTTTCCAAAATGGCAACCACGCAGGTGGGGTTTGAGTTTAGTTCATAGGGAGAAGTCGGATGGAGCTAAGTCTTGTATGAATGAGGAATTGGGTAACAATTCAAAGCCACAGTTGGCTACTTCAGTGTGAACGGACACGTTATCCTGGAGCAAGAGCACATCTTCCCTCCGCTTCCCTCTGCGGTTTGAATTGACTGCTCCATTAAATTGTCTTAATTCTGATACATAACACTGTCCATTAATAGTTTTTTTTTCCCTTTTCAATGTAGTTTATCATGATTACGCCTTTAGAAACAAAAAAATATCACTTTGCCAACAGATGTTACCTTCTTGGACTTCTTCAGGTGTGGAGAGACAGTGTGATTCCACTTTTTGCTTTAAATCTTTGATTTAGGTTCGAAGTGGTGAACCCAGGTTTCATCTTGAGTTACTAATCTGCGGTGGACATTGTCAGAGTCATCGGGAAACGAGTCAGAAGTGGCCTGGAAATGTCAACCATTTTTCAGCTTCTGCTCTGCTGTCAGTATTGGCATCCATCTTGCAGACAGCTTACTCATCCCATAGATTTAAGGTAAAACTCTATGTATTGAATTAAATCTACTGTCTATGAACTTGGCTCTCTGCTGGACAATAAGATATCTGTTATCCAAAACCATACGGTGAATGACATCAATTTGTTAATCAGTGGTTGAGGTTTTTGAACGACCTAACCAAGTGTCAATTAGTGTACTATCCCTGCCACGTTTAAGTAGCCCAGAAGAAGTCCTCAGCAAGTGTTTATAATATGTCCTCATTTTCTTGGGTTTTTTTTTCTGGGGGCTCTGTTATGTTCATTTTGAGATTTGTCGCACACTTTTTACCTTTCTATGGGCTTCACCTGCACAGGAATTAAGACAGAAATCTGAATTAGTTCTTCTAGTTTCATAAGAAGATGTAGTGTGTCGCTACAAGAAAAATGTTCAGCGATGGCTCTTCTTTCTGGGTGAGGTTTATAACTTTTTGAACGGTCATTGTAGGATAAGGACAAGTCTGAATTCAAAACCTGAAGGCCTAGGGCCATATTTCGTGATTTGGAGAGATGTCGGCCGTCGGCCGTCGGAAAGCTATCTGAATGTCCACTGAAAAGATCACGATGAAGAATCAAATTCTGTTTTTTTTTCTGCCCTCAGATCCATCTCCCAACGATTGAATCAGTCGAGAGACTGATGATGAGGGCGATACTGAACAACGGTATATTGGCAGTGAGAGGTTTACATATTGGGGAAGGAGGAGGGAATTGGATTTGAAATTAAACTTACAATTACTATTATGTTCATAAAACGGTAGGGATTTTATAGGTTTACACTTCTTTCCAAGAGAATTAACGTAAAATTCGTTGATAGACTTGAGTTTGCAACAGTAGAATTCATTATAGAACCAAATCTAAGTTTTCTATAAACACAAGTCGTTAGGAACAATCATTTTGCGTTAGAATTTTTTTTATTATGAGAAAACAAAGCTGAAAACTTTAATCAAAGAAAGACTTGCTTCTCAAAGGCAAAATATTGGATTCTGTGTCAAGGGTTGCGTTGCAGGAAAACTGAGATAAAATCCCCAAAAATATGCGATAGAGACAGTGATGTAAAGGATAGAGAGAGAGAGAGAGAGAGAGAGAGAGAGAGAGAGAGAGAGACAGACAGACAGACAGACAGACAGACAGAAAGGGGAGAAATTACTGGAAAGAAGGAGATATACATAAAGATCATAAGAGATGAAGGGAAAAGAATAAAACATCAAATAAAAAAATAAATAAATAAATAAATAAATAAATAAAGAAAGAAAAGGTAGGAATGAAAGAAATAGAAGAACGAAAAGAAAAGAAAGAAAAGGTGCAAAGAAAGAAAAAAACGAAAAGAAATGAAATAAGAAAGAAAGAATGAAAGTGAATGCAAAAGCAAGAAAAGAAAGAAAATAAAGAATAGAAAGAAGAAAAGAAAGAGACAGAGAAGAAAAGGGGAAGGAAAACTGGAATGAAAGAAATAAAAGAACAAAAAGAATAGAAAGGAAAAGAAAAAAAGAAAAGAAACTAAGAAAGAAAGCAAAGTAAAAAGCAAAGAAAATAAGAAAGAATGAAAATAAAGTGAAATAAAAGAAAAAAGCAAGAAAAGGAAGGAAACCATTGGAAGAAAAGAAAAGAAAGAATAGAAAGAGACAAAAAAGAAAAGAAAGAAGAGAAAAATGACAGAAAAAGATAGAAAATCAGAAAGAAAAAAGAAAGATGAAAAACAAAAACTATGAATTTAACAGATGTAAAGAGAAGTGAAAAATTATTGAAGAAATTGACGTGAAACAAAGAAAGCGATGGATGAAAGGAAAAGAATGGAAAAAAGGAAAAGGAGAATGGATATGTGAGAAAGAGAAAGAGAAAAAGAAAAGAGAGAAACCATAGTAAAAGAATTAGAACTAACCGACATAGGAAAAGAGACGTGATAACGTAAGGAAACATTTTAAAAATGTATAAAAGATAGAAAGAAATACAAAAGGGAGATAATTCATGCAAACATATGAATGAATAAATATCAATGAAAAGAACGAAAAAAAAATAAGTGATGAAGTCAAAACTATTGCGAAGTAAAACGATCAGAACAAAATCATGAACGAAGCAAAGTAATAAGATAAATACGAGAAATGTCGGGAAGTAAATAAACAAAAACAAAAAATAATTCCGGTTTTCTTTTCTGTTATCGAATTTAAAATATATTTCCTATCAAGTATGATAGGTGAATCAAGCATGGATGGGAGATAAGAGGCGTTCCTAGTGACGCCAAATGGATTTTGAGAGAAAGCATTACAAGAGCGGTGTCTAGGCAAACGCCAGTGAAAATTGATCCAAAGAGCCTAAGATAACATGATTGTCATATAGAAACATCTTGAGCGGATAAAAAAAAAGAAAAACCCTGCCTCCATCTACTTTAACTTCCCCGGTTTAGAACTGTTAATGTCTTCGATTTTCCTAACTGTTATTCGAGCTCATTCATTTCTGTTTTTCAATGACTAAGAAACACTCAAGCATAAGTACTTGAACGCATTTCTCCACAAACCTGTGAACACATAGGTATATAATGGAATACAAGTCTTTGATACATACATATATATATATATATATATATATATATATATATATATATATATATATATATATATATATATATATATATATATATATATATATATATATATATATATATAAATATATGCTATTAAGTATAACAGACAATGAATGTCTATTATGTCTGATCATGACTAATGTTCGTATGCTTGCTTTAATTTCGGGTAAAAATAAAGACAGAAATTTTTCAAAATTTGTATATTTTTTATTAAGTTATTCCTTGATCTAAGCTTTCGGCTCACATGCGCCATCTTCATACGGACATTTTAAGAAAGCTATTCACCATCGAAGATAATATTTTGTTATGTTGACATAAAAGATTGCTATGCGACGATAAATCAAGGGTCCACTAACAGAACGTTAGCCTGAGAAGGTGCAACGAGTCACTTTCCTGGAGGTTAGCATCAGCCATACTGATGGAAACCAGAGAAATGCCTCTCTGATGTTTAATGGAGAGAAGTTTCATTTTGGATGCATTAAAATTAAGAAGCCAACTTTTGCCCCAGTTAACAACAGACTCGTTTTCGAAATCGGCTGACGCTAGATCAGGGCCAATAATACTGCTGATTCTTCTCTGGATTCTATCAAGGAGCTGACTTTTATATATATATATTATATATATATATATATATATATATATATATATATATATAAAGTGGCCTGATGTTTGCATATAGCGTGAAACAGACTGTCGCCTCTAAGTGTTGACTTCTATGTTCACTATATATATATATATATATATATATATATATATATATATATATAATTGAAGTGAGTGGGTATAGATGAATGTTTAGGGAGAAAGAGAGAGACAGAAAGAGAAACTGGAAGTAAGAATACAGAAGAAAGCGAGGATGGAATATGAACGGCTGTAATTTTGCATCAATTTAATAAAAATGTATTCTGTCTTCCCCTAAATGTAAAGGCTAGTGTCTGTGTATTGGCAGCAAGTAAACGTATGTGCCTCACCAAAGGAACTAAGTTATTTTCTGGAGTAAATTTTCGCCCCACTTGATCGACCTTGTTAAACCAACTTGTTTGTTAATTTAGCACTTTTCCGACCCCCTTTAGTAAAGACCCCCACCCCAGTTTAAAGCATATTATGAAAAATTCTGAATCCTCTAAATTTCTGTATTTGACACCTACACCTTTGTGCAAATTAAGTGAAACAAAATGAATAATTCCCTTATTTACTATTTTTTCGTATTTTTCCAATGTAACATGACCCAGTGCACATGTTAGCACTTCCTATGTCCATTCTACGAAGTCGTTCTTTGCAGATTGACTACAAATTCTGAATTGAATTTAAATGAGGAGAGTTTCCGTGTTGGTCTAGTCCTTTGATTTGTTCACTGGTAGGACTTGTCAGTGTGTTCGTGCAGCGTTACAAATTCCAGTACGCTTCATTGGAGTAACGTCCATCACAGACAATGGTCGTAGGACAACTAATCGATAGTCGAAACAATAATGTCTGGGCATGATAAAAATCTGATGCAATCACGAATGACGCAATATTTTTCAAGGCCAAACAAATTTCATCATACATCCCAAAAATAGATTACTGCGCACCACTGCAAATGACATAAAACTGTCCATATTATGAAAAAAAAAAAAAGGAAACTAAAGCGGTTGTTTCAATTAATTTAGACAAGGATGTAAGTATAAAGGGAACAAATGGAAAAGTGTAAAGAAAAATAAATAAATGAATAACTAAATAAAAATATAAAATGAAAGTAGAAAGAAGTGATAGATATATATTTGCTTCATATTTCCAACTTAAGGAGAAATTCGACTTTACGAATTTAAGTGCAGTACTAGATTGGAAGTTTGGTCTCATCATGATCACGTTAAATATTGTCGTCACATCTGGTCTTGTACTTCGGCTATATATTTAGAAATTCTTGATAAAATACAAAGAAGATTCTGCACTATCATTGGTCCTAACCTAATACATTGGCTTCAGTTACATTCCCACCACCGGACCGTAGCTTCCTTTAGCTTTTCTATAAATATTTTCATGGTAATTGTTCTGATGAGCTTTCCACATTGGTACCTAGACTTTATAAATTAAGCGCAGTCCTAGATTGGTGGCAAGGTCTCATGATTTTGAAAGATGAAATGGTTAGATGTACCTTTAATTCTAAGTCAACAAGTTCTTCTCTCAGACTTCTTGCTTCTTTCTTTCCAGGCAACTTTGATCTTCTAAGATTTAAATGCAAAAATTAATCGTCATCTTTTGTCTTCTTAATTCTCATTCTTTTATTGCTCTCTCTCTCTCTCCTTAATAATGTCTTTCTTTTTCTCATATTCTTTCCTGTTCAGGACCTACCCTCGTATCTTAGTGGTTTTATTGCCTTGCTTGAGTGAAATAATTAAGAAAAGAAATTAAAAAATGGAAATTATGTTTGATGATAGCTTGCATGCATATTCATTTTACATACGTTTCACTATGTTAGCATAAGCTTGTGTATCTCTTTGTATAGTTGTAGATGTGCAGGAGTTTGTTTGCTTCTATGCTTGCTTGACAGCGCGCCTTATTACATTTGAGATCGAAAGAAAGTGAGTTGTGTACTTAAGATGACAACTTTAAAGAGCAAGCGAAAACGAAAGGGATGAACTTTCTTGTGTCAACCTTTCTCCCACTTTTACTATTTTTCTCTCTCTCTCTCTCTTCTCTCTTTCATCTACTCGCTCCAACGCCTTCCATTCACCTTCCCTCTTTATCACTCTTTTTCTCCTTCCTTCGTCACTTTCTTTCTATCAAGCTCTCTCTCTTTCTCAGAGTTCATCTTTCGCCGTGTCACTTTCTATCACGCCATCATACTACTTTTCACTCTTCTATATTCTCTCTCTTTTCACCCCTCTCTGTTTTACACATGTTGCCCGCTCTGTGTCATTTTCTCATTCTCTTCCTCTATCTCACTCATAACTCTCCTCTTACTCTCTATTACCCTTTGTAATTCGTTTTATAGCTAGTTCTCTTTTTCTCTTTCTTTCACCTCTCCTTAAAAAGGTCATAAAATACGTATACACTTCCACAGATAAGCATATAGTCATTTGTTACGCGCACACACATACGCACGCACGAGAGAAATAGTGTCAGATTAAGCTTCAATGAGCCGTTTATAAAGGATTTTGAGATAATATTTGGGCGTGCAGCAACGTATTCTCCTTTAAACAGAACGCCTATTTATGCGTCAATAAATACCCGTGTTTATGCATCTTGTTGGGTGTGTATCGGCAGGCGTGCAATCGTTTTGCACATGAGTATTTGGATATGTTGAACAACCGACCATTCAAGTGTTTCTATTTTACGCATGCGTGCGCACATGCGCGCACACTCTTATGCCTCCGCCTTTCCTCCCCATATCTTTCTTTCTGTATATTCAGCCTGTTGCTTGTCAGACAAACGCGATCACCCAGCCTCTTCCAAGCTCCTTTGCTACCTGATGTTGCTCAAATTCCAAATGGAAAAAATCCCCTTTTCTCTACTCCTCAGTCTGTCTATTCGTTGGCCTGTCTCTCGGTCCGTCCGTTTCTATCTTGGAATCAATAAGGCGAAGAAAAATCCTAAAAGCCAATTTTGAAGAAGGTCTGATGGAGCAAACAATCTTTGATATTGATTTACTTCGATGACAGGGTTGGTAACAACCAGAATTTGATGTGGGTGATAATAATCATAATAATAATAATAATAATAATAATAATGACGACAAAAATGAAGATAATGATGGTTGCAGTTAGGGACGTTTTTAAAGGATATTGATGTTGACAACAACAACAACAACATCTACAATAATAATAATAATAATAATAATAATAACTTAAAACTACGATTACCCGTGGTGCAATAGGGTCATTGCATTTGGTATAATATAGAAGTTTACCGAAAATCATGTGAGTAAAATTCCTGGACATATCAGCATTCCAGAGCTACAAAAGATTATTTTGTGCAGAACTGTCAGTTACTTATGTGCCATGCGTGATACACACTTAGGCGATCATGTATCTTTCGATACATGACTGACGAAGCAGATTTTTTATCCGCAGTAGTTGCCATTTCTTTTTGTGGTAGACCAGTTGCCATCCAAAGCTCTAGAAACCGGTCTGTCCTGCTATTTACCCATAACTTGAGAAAAAGAGTATTCTTACCTTTCCCAAGGGTATTAGCGTGTAAGGGAATTTAATGGATTTGACTGGAATTTGAACTTGGCTCTCCGATTCCTCAATCCGTGCGGGACTGTACATAAGCGAAACCCTCTCAATCTAAATGAAACATTCCAAATGTGCATATATAACTCTTCTACAGTACCCTTTTCGCTCATAGATCCTGGAAGGGATTTGGTAATTAGACACTTAAAATTACTCTCTAGCAAGATGATATCATTAATAATAATAATAATAATAATAACTGAATGAAACTGGTATGAACATCACCGAGATCCGGTTACGGAGATAGGAGCTGTAACAATTTCATGGGATTTTACAATGCACACAGACAGAACAATCCAAGCTAATCGCCTGAACAACCTGATTAAAGACAACAAAAACAGAATGTGTTTTCTTATTGACATTCCACTGCCTCTGCAGATTGTAATGTATCTTTGAAGATCTTAAAAAAGACAATCAAAATGCAAGGACCTTAAAATCGAAATATCAAAACTATGGCACATTAATAATTTCATTTGTTGTGGGAGCCCACGGATTGATTGGAAAAAAGTTCTGATTGACTTATTGAAGGGATTCACAGCAGTTCATCCCTTAAAGAAACACAAAACATGGTACTCACAAGTACAGCTGACACATTCCGAAGAGCTTTATCTATGTAAAATGTAAAATATACGTGATCTTAGGAATTTTTCTTTTACAAAAATGATAAGTAAAAGTTGCCATGAAGCCATTTTTGACCTTAGGTTTCTGGTTAGGGGCCCCGAAAAGAAATGTATATACAATAGAAACCAAAGGAAAAAAATAATGATAACTACCAGTACCTGTGGCCATTTTAGTTTCGGTATTTGATTGTATAAGCTCGTTGCGAGTCCCACGACTAGAAAATACCCATGGAAATGTCCCTATTGCCTTGTCAAATATTTGAGCTTAACAACTTTAACAAAATATTACAATAACAATTATACGTATGAATGCAGGTCTTTATTTTTAAAAAAAAGTAATGAAATGATTTAAAAATTGGTACGTTTTTTTATTTCACTAAAGCAAATGTTAAATTCATAAGAGTGTTATCACCTCTTTTAGAATCTTTTCTTTTTTCCTTTTTTTCTTTTTCTAATTAAAGTCAAACAGCATTTCTGATATGTTTTTCTCGTGATTAATGGAATATTCCATTATTTATGTGATATTGGCAGGGCGTAACATACTAAGTAACAAAAGAACAAACAGAATAATAATAACTAGAAGTACTCGTGAAAATTTCACTGCTTTCCTGTTTTACTTTTGTTTTCTTGCTTGCTTGATTTTCGAAATGAAATCAAATAGCATCTCTGATATGTCTTCTATGTCTTTCCTCGCAATCAAAACAGAAGAGTCTGAGGTATTTATGATGTAATGGCAAGGCGTTCTTTCTATCTTGGTTTCCTTCTTTCTTTCTTTTTTCTTTTCTTTTCTTTCTTTCTTTCTTGCTTGCGTTTTCGAACCGAAATCAAACAACGTCTCTGATATGTCTTTTCTGTCCTTCTTCGTGATTAAAACAGAACAATCTGATGTATTTTTGAGGTATTGGCACGGCGTTCTTTCTTTCTTTCTTTCTGTTTCATTCTTTCTTTCTTTTTGTTTTTCTTTTTGTTTTTCTTTTTGTTTTTCTTTCTTTCTTTCTTTCTTTCTTTCTTTCTTTCTTTCTTTCTTTCTTTCTTTCTTTCTTTCTTTCTGTTTCATTCTTTCTTTCTTTTTGTTTTTCTTTTTGTTTTTCTTTCTTTCTTTCTTTCTTTCTTTCTGTTTCATTCATTCTTTCTTTCTTTCTTTCTTTCTTTCTTTCTTTCTTTTCCGAACCGAAATCAAACAGCGTCTCTGTTATGTCTTCTATGTCTTTCCTCCCGATTAAAACAGAACAGTTCATTATTTATGAGGTATTGGCAGGACGTTTTTCCTTTCTTTCTTTCTTTCTTTCTTTGAGATTAAGTAGTGTCTTTTCCATCTTTCCACGTGATAAAAATGGAATAGTCCATTATTCATGAAAGTACTGGCAGAGCGTAACATACGTACATGCTAAGCAACTAAGTGAGGGACAATAATAATAATAATAGTAATAATAATAATAGTGGAGTGCTGGTGTTGTCAGATAAACAATAACTCTGGCGATGAATATGCAACAGGAATCCGCTGAAGTAGAGAGATTTTATCTGCTTTTTAGTTATCAGTGACAATAGTATCTGTAAGTTCGACATTGATGACATTGCTAGCGTTACCAACTACCACCATCCCATCATCAATTCGTCATCGATCCGTCATTGCTTTTCAACGGCTTCTTCCCCCGACTATAACCACCAATCAACACGCAGCACCTAAAACTTCACTTACATGACAGCTGGGAAATACCTTTTCTTCCATCAATGCTGCAACCGTCACCAGGGCCCACCAACATAATCAATGAGCCTCGTTTTCACAGATTGAATCCGACTCTAACAATCCAGTGCCATTTTTGCCAATTAACACAAGAAAGATAATTTTGATCACTTTAAACATTATTTTTAATTGTATACTCATATCTATGTAGACGCGTCATTTATTTATTAAACAATATATTTTTTTTCGTCTACCGGCCTGAATATTCGAGATATTAAAGAAAATATGCGCTCGCTGTTTTCTTTAATAAGATTTCTCGAATATACTGTTTAATAGATAAATGGCGCGTCTGCTTAAATATGAGTATCCACTAAAAATAACGTTTAAAGCGATAGAAATCTGAGGGATTCATAAATAAAAATCCATTAGAAAAGAAAGACTATTTATATCGCCAATCTCTTAACTGCACGCCACTGTTACTGCTACTGATATGCTCCATTGTTAATAATATTTTCATGATTCTACACCGATTGTAGCGATATTATCCCTGTAATTATCAACTCCATAACAATGCATGTCTATTTTGCATCAAACCCATAATAATTAATGGCGGCAAATATATATGAAGACATTAACTGCTGATGACGGGAATTAAAGTAATCGTTGTTCTTTAGTTCAACTGCTTCTGACATTAATTTATGCCATTGTTAAAGACTTAATATGCATATTTGCATCTGATTATAAAATAAATTATTACACTATTAAAGAATCCATTCTTAATTTTATGTCAGTGCCAGGGATAAGAAAAAAAGAAACTAAACTAAATTATCGGCTTGGTTGGAAAATACTTAACGTCAGAATTCATCAGAATTCATCAGCAACAGATTTTTTAATCGTTTCACCCCAATCAAGGTGACAATGACACTAAGAGGCAGCGGGTTACAAGGAGTGAAAGTGAAAGAGAATGAGAAGATTGAAAATGGGTGGGTTTGAGGAAATGGCAAAAAAAAAAAAAAGAAGAAAGAAGATGTCGATTGAAGTTGCATTTAGATTTAAGATTTTAGTTATCAGGGAAGTAAGAAATCGGATGAGAATTCCACAGAAACTGTTAGAGTAGAAGTGGCTGTTGCACAATTCAACAGTAAAACAGTGAGACCTAATTGCCAATCTAGTAGCATGCTTAAATTCATGTAGTTTAGGTACTAGAAAAAATTATCGTAACTGGATAAACCGTATAATTCCATTTCAGCAACGCTAGATCCACGGACAAAACCATTATCTCTACCCAATTATTTAGATGATTTTTATCTTTACACAGGTGAGTTCTACATCACCTTCTTAGCAAACAATGAAAACTCAAGTTCTGAAATATATGCTGATGGTCAATGTAACCATTTCCATACATCAAATATTCGGCTTTTAATAACCAAAGAGTTTATATTACTGTCGGTTGAAATCTATAGATTTCTTTTATTAAAACAGTTTTTTCTTCATGAAATTAGACTTAAATTATGTGTCATGCGTTAGGCGATCATGTATCTTTCGATACATGACTGACTAGGCATATTTTTTCCAGCAGTAGGTTGCTATTTCTTTATGTTGTAGACCAATTGCCATCCAAGGCTATAGAACCCAGTCTGCCCTGCTTTTTACCCAAGAAGAGGATTCATGCCTTTCCCAAGGGTATTAGTAAGTAAATGTAATTGATTCCTCAATCCAAGCCGCTATCCATTACTCCACTGTACGACGTCCTTAAGTCATAACACTTTCTTGCATTTATGGGAACTTCTTTCCAAATGTTTTCTTTTTGGTATCATGGGAAGATTTAATTAATCAATCTAGTATCCTCATTTTTGTTGTTTCTTAATACCATATTAAGGAAAGGTCCCCTTTTCAGCACTTCTCAAGTGTAAACGTTATTTTTTGATTAGCTGTCAATGTTTAGAGGTAAAATTTCGGCATCAAACTCATTTAGAACACTGAGAAGATTCGAACGTCAAAGATTAACAATCTGTTTAAGAAAATACACAGATCTCTAGTAAATATCCATGCAGATGATACAACAGCGTACACGGTTTACGGCCATATCACGTTGAAACACCAGTTTTTTTTTTCATGCGATTACCGAATTTAAGTAATGTCGAGCCTGATCAGTACCTAGATAGGTGAACGCTTGGGAATACCAGTATCTGTAAGTTTGAATGTGCAGGCGGGGATAAATGGATAATGACTCGGTATTGTTAATCGGAGAATCGAGTTTCAGTTCCAGTGGGGTTCGTTATATTCACTTACTTGCAAATATCCCTGGAAAAGGTATAAATCCACCTTATCTCCTCCCAGCTTTGGGTTAATTAGTAAGACTTGTATCAGTAAACCATTATTATCTCAAAAAAAAAAAAAATCTTGTAGTCATAATATATATTCTGACTTCAAATAACCTGCAAAGGGTTGATAAACCGTCAAAAACGAACGAACAAACCAACCCACCAATCAACAGTGTATGCGTGACCCCCCCCCAAAAAATATATATGACCAGAGTCTGATAGCTGATCTCTACTCCGAACTAGCTCGAACGGCTCAATGAAGGAAAACTGACTTGTAATCCTCAACACCCCAAAACCAAACTAGTGACGTCCCATCATTATCAAGCAGACCTTGAATTTTCCCCTATCATGATGAATATTTGTTCTCTCAAAGAGGATCTTTGCCCTGAACATCCATTGTGCTCCTCGCCCGTTCATATATATGATCCATCATAAAATTGTATCGTCCCAGTCAGTATCTGAGTTTTCTTGCTATGCTCCATGCAAGATCCATATCAGACCAAACACGGAGTTGCCCGGTCTTCACTTTCTAGTCTTGTTAGAGTTCAGAAGTATCAACGCAGCCATGTGCGTGATGAATTATTTTTTCCACTCTACTGTCCCAGGTCTCTCTATAGCTATTTCCATAGCAGGCGTTTTTTCACTGACATGAAGTGGAGTGATTACCCTGAATCAATTTCTAGGTCTACTGCTAGGAAAAGTGGTTCATTGTATCATGTCGGACATTGTTTTACGACAGACTTCATCTAGTACAATTATAAATTCTTGATGAAATTCAAAGAAGGGTCTATAATGTAATCGGTCCTGACCAGGCATCTCAAATTGAGTCAATTTCTCACTACTGTGACGTGACTTCCCTCTGTCTTTTCTACAAATATTTTCATTGTTCTAATGAACTTTCTTACTTAGTGTCTCGACTGGATGGATTTAAGTGTGCTACTAGACTGACAACTAGGTCTCACCATTTTACTGTTGAACTAGTTAAATGCAACCGTAAGTTATATTATAATAGTTTCTTCTTTGTAATTTTTCACCTGTTGAACTCCCTTCCGGTTTCTTGCTTCCCTGCCAACTACAATCTTCAAGAATATAAATATAAATTCAACGTCAATCGTCAGCTTCTGCTTTTCTTGAACTCTGTCCATTTATTTTTCTCTTCACTAAAGAAGTAATCTCATTCTCTTTCACCCCAGTAACCCCTTGCGTCTTAGTGGCATTATCGCCTTGCTTGGGGGTGGCAAAAAACGATCTTCAAACGAACTATATTCATTTGTTCCACCAGTTCTGACTTTCACAGCTAAGACTCGACATGTTACGTACATCGATTCGAATCATCTCCATTCCCTTCGTATTCCGTTAACAAGAAGGTAGTTCCATTCGGACAGCTTCTTTCCATAAAACCGCCACTTTATAGAACAGACTCCCAAGATAATACTTTCGCGATCTTCAAGTCGAGATTTAGACGTTATCTTTCCTGCATGTCCTCATAAACTGCAATTCTTACCTTCTCCTCTTACGGTTCCCGTACGATTACCAAAGTTAAGCAACGTCGATGTTGAGCAGTACCTAGATGGATGACCGCTTGTGAATACCAGGTGCTGTACGCTGGGGCGTACGAGCAGTGAAATGAATAATGGCACGGAATTGTTAATCGGAGAGCCGAGTTCCAATTCCACACACACACACACACACACACACACACATATATATATATATATATAGCGGCTCGGGTTGAGGAATCGGAGAGCCGAGTTCGGATTCAAGTCGAATCCATTACATTTACGTATGTGCTAATACCTTTGGTAAAGGTATGAATACAACTTTTCTCCCACCAGCTATGGGTTAATTAGTAAGACTAAAATGAAATCTCAAAAATAATTCTCACAATTTAAAAAATATTTTCTGGCTTTAAATAACCTACAGTGGGTTGATAATCCGTAAAAACAAATCAATCTAATCAGTTTTACACGCATTACATCATTTGATGTCTATAGGTTGTTATGCATGCCATTACAGATTTGCGCGTCTTAGCGTGGTGTAATGGTTAACGAGCTTGTCGGAATGAACATAACTGAATTCGATCCTCAGTAGTTGCTCCTAACCGTTGGTCTTGTGCCAAGCCAATCAAAGTTTATTAAGTTACAGACTTAGTTCAATCTCAATCATTATCCATAATCTTGAGCCACGAAGGCTGCATCAGTTCTAATTCTGATACGATAACACGAAACCTGATTATTAAAACTCAGAAGCCGGGCAA
Source organism: Acanthosepion pharaonis (assembly GCA_903632075.3). Lineage (NCBI taxonomy): Eukaryota > Metazoa > Mollusca > Cephalopoda > Sepiida > Sepiidae > Acanthosepion > Acanthosepion pharaonis. The sequence continues at coordinate 249,103 of CAHIKZ030000802.1, forward strand.
CGGAAGAAATCGCTTGTTTTTATTGCTCCCCGTTGAATCTGCTTTCCGACAAGTTGAGCCAGGATCCGAATGAAGATAGATTCAATATCGTCGCTCAACTCCCTACGTGTACATTAAAACCGGCACCTCCAAGCCGTTCATCTTTATAGCTGTTCAAATATAAAAAAAAGGGGGACCGTAAATATTCTGTAGCTTTTGTAAGTATATTTTTATGTGTGGACGCCTCAAAAATATCCTGTCGATTTTTCGTTCATCTATTATGTGTTGCCGATAAGTAATTTTTTTTTTTAGCTTTGTTTTGGATGAGAGACGGGGTTGTTAGCAAGATAAGTTTTGATCGCGAACCCGTTCCGTACGAAGACAGGGTCTCTCAGCGGTTTTATTACACTTTACTTTTCCCGATATTTATCACGCGGAGGTTCAGTGAATTTTACGGAGCGGTTTTTCACTGTTTTTCCTTCCTTCCTTCCTTCCTTCCTTCCTTCCTTCCTTCCTTCCTTCCTATCTATCTATCTATCTATCTATCTATCTATCTATCTATCTATCTATCTACCAGTCTAATTCTCTCCTTAAGTCTATATCTATCTATCTATCTATCTATCTATCTATCTATCTATCTATCTATCTATCTCAGTTTATTCATATCTATCTCAGTCTATTCATATCTATCTATCTATCTATCTATCTATCTATCTATCTATCTATCTATCTAGTTTATTAACGTTTCTTTTAAATGTACAAAATATTTTGTCTGTCTAGCTGTCTGTCTGTCTGTCTACCTACCTACCTACCTACAACAGTAATTCTATCTATCTATCTATCTATCTATCTATCTTGTTTATTAATATTTATTTTAATTTTACAAAAATATTTTGTCTATCTGTCTGCTGATCTACCTACCTATCTACAACACTCTAATTCTAATTCTATCTATCTATCTATCTATCTATCTATCTATCTATCGTGTTTATTAATATCTATTTTAAATTTACAAAATAAATATGTTAAAAATGAAGTTATACTCTAGCTTGTTCTATTGATTTCATCTTTTCCACTTGTTACGAAGCCTCCTTTGAAGAAAAATGATATAATGGACTAGAATTGTGTGATAGTCCGAAGGAGCAATCAGTGTGCGGGTTAATATTCGTGTCGATGGAGCATGTGATCGAACATTGTCATATTAAAAGAGAGTTTTTGATTTATTGGTCAAAACCGAATGTTTTCTCTTCAAAAAATATTCAGTTCAAACTCTTCGAATTAATGACTTGATCATCTTGTATTATTTAAAAGCAGCTAATTTGCTTGAAATTTCATTAGTCACTAAACAAAAACATTTTTTCTCTCTCCAAATTTTCTTCTTTTCCTACATGTTCAAGATCCCGCCATTTTATCCAATTGTACTACGACGTCACATTTGTTCTGAATATAATGGATTTATTTGTAGCTATAAGCAAAAACAAAAACAAAATATTTTTTGTTATCTCTGACAGCTGCAATGATGGAGAAGGCATTACCACGCACCATCACCACTGAGACACCCTGTAAGAGCCAATCCTTTTCAGAGGCTCGTCCCTTAATCGAGACGCAATCCCGCCAACCGTCCGAAGGAACACCATCGAGCGTTGGCCAATAACCCCAGAAGTCTCCATTGCCACTGGAGTAAAAATAAATCTGTCCGCAAGAGAAGAATATTTAATTATTTTTTTGATTTTCCCTTCCCGTGCGACAGACGCCGGCTCAACTGCGGACCTGATCAAATTACCGGTCGAAACTGTATCGGCACAGGTCGCATTCTAAATCAATGACTCTCCCCTTCTATAAAGGGGAAAATGGTAATGCCATCCGGCCGCTTTCCATCACTACAGGTTCAATTTGGGAAGGGAACCTAGCTGCATTCAGACCTCTTCTGATGATGTCGTTTATTGCTGCATGCCTTGGAAAGCGGCCTGTACTACGACGACAGGAGAGAGGATGCAAAACAAACACACCAATGGAAGCTCCACAGCTGCATCTGTGACGCGTACATAATTTTAGCGTAAGACGGATCGCGACTTCGACTCGAGTGCAGTCATCTTCCAGAAGGGTACCTGTAGATGAGGAGTGCACTGGGTTAAGCCAGACGCCACTGCTGGGTTGTGAAGCAGATATTAGACAGGCGAGGCGATGCTGATCCAGAGAGAGCCTCAAATTAGTAAAATTGGTCTCGAATTTTATTTTATTTTTTTTTGTTTTGATGTGTCTTGTGAGATAGAAAGTAATTTGTTTATGGAAGAGCATGTATTTTAAATATTAAAAAAATATTTGATAATTTTATACTTTTATTTATTTCTTATTTATTTATTGATTTATATTATTATCATGAATAAGTAATAATAATAGTAATAATAATAATAATAATAATTCTTAAAATGGTACATTTGATAACAAACTGTTTACACCGACATCCAGTGTAAAATATATATGTGTATGTTTATGCGTATATATATATATATATATATATATATATATATATATATATATATATATATATTATATATATATATATATAATTGCTGTAGATGGAACTCGTCAATCCGAGAGGGTAGTCCATCTAAGAGAAGGAAAACTCTGATTTTAAACCTCTGCTGCCTTGCGGCCATACCCAATCATGGAAAAAATCTTCGGGATTAAACACTGAGGACAAATCCGGAGTCCCTAAGAGAGTCCGATATTCTGTTTAACTTTGTTCTGGCGATTCCCGCAAGACTGTCATCTCCATGTGGGCCTGTACAGTCATAACAGACGCTACGTCGCCACCAGCCGCTGGGGCATAACTTTTTGGGCGCAGATCGATGGTCACTTGAGACCGAGGAATGCCACACATTATACTCTGCCCGTACCAAACAAAATGATGTAGACAAGCCCCGTACCCATCAGTGGCTACGTAATGCAGTGTTAAAAGCTGAAACGAAAGGTTTTATCCTTGCTGCACAGGATCAGTGCTTGTTAACTAGAAATTATCAAGCACACATACTAAAGTATAGTATTAGCCCAAAATGCAGGTTCTGTGATAATTACACAGAAACAACCGATCATTTGTATTAGGCTGCACGGAATGGGCACCCACTGAATATAAAACCCAGCATGACAGAGTTGGCCAATCTCTGCACAGGGAAAATCTGTAACTTCTATGAGAAGAAACTGAAAGAAAGTGATATTAACACCATCCAGACCCGATTACGGCGATAGGACATGTTACAATTGGGATTATCCCAATTGTAACAGGTCCTATACAATTGGGATTATCCCAGTTGTAACAGGTCCTATACAATTGGGATTATCCCAGTTGTAACAGGTTCACATAGACAGAACAATCAAAGCTTAGACATTTTTATTAGATATCGCACACAAAAAGGTGCCTCCTTATTGATAAGGCAGTCCCTGCAGACTGCAATGTATCTTTCAAGATCTTCAAAAAGCTATCAAAATACAAGGACCTTGTAATCGAAAACTCAAAAATGTGGCACATGGGAACATCAACAATCCCCGTTTTAGTTGGAGCCTCGGATTGGTTGGAAAAGATTCCAGTAGACTAATTGAAGGGATTTCTGGAAGCCCATGCCTTAAAAAATACAAAAAAAATTGTTCTCACGAGTACAGTCCACAGCTTACGAAGGGCTTTTTCTATGTAAAATATTTTTTCCCAGTGGAAAATGTTATGATGCCATTTCTAACCTTAGGTCCCTGGGCGGGACCCGGAAAGAAAGAGTACACATCAGAAATCAAAGGAAAATAAGGTAATAATGATATTATTATTATTATTATTAATAATAATAATAACGGCATAAATAAAATTCCTAGAAATATCGGGGCGGAATAGCCGTGTCTCGTGGGCAGAGCGAGCTCTTTAGTTTTGGTCGTCCTAGAGGTGGAATCTTGAACAAAATTACTGCTTGGCGGTTAAAGATAAAACGAAAAAAAAATACAAATTTCAATGTTTACAAACAAAGACTTATAACGTATCGGTCGTCACCAGGGTCATCGAGGGGCCGCGTCCCCCAGAGAGGAACCAGTCTGGGTAGGAAAATCTATGACTGAAACAAAGTCTTCCACCAACAATGAGACATCAGGTTACCAAAGCCAGATTAACTCCAACATTGGACTTGGTGACTTAATACCAAATCAAATGGAATCGCGATAAGTATAAAAGTCATGGCATCTTTTTTCACTGCACTCAAAAATCTACAAAAGAACACCACGGACTAGACATGCCAAATATGGAAAGATATGGTAGGAACTAAAATAAGACCCTATCTTGACCCAGATATGCTTGCGAATGTCTGCAGTGACATCATGCGAAATAAATGACTCTCAAATACAGAAAGAGATAAGATAAAATTAAATATAAGACAAAGTACAATTAGACATACCAAATATATGAAGAGACATAAAATATAGACATAAAATATATGGAGAGACATAACCCCAACAAAAATGAGGCCAGAGTGGAAATGGATAATATGAGAGAGGATGAGATACAAACTAAAAAGTGTAGATGTATATTATTAAAAAGGCGTTGAGGTTGGTTTATTTTCAAAAGATGTAGAGGTCTATTTTCAACAGGTGTAGAGATCTCTTTTAAAAAATATGTAGAAGTCTATTATCAAAAGGTGTAGAAATCTATTACCAAAAGATGTAGTGGTTTAATATCAAATGTTCTAGAGTCTATGACTAAAAAATCTAGCGATCTATTATCAAAACGTGTCGATATTTCGAACTATATTACCTATTATAAATAAATTATACCTCCATTATTCTTTATTTAAAGCTGTTCGGTTATGTTTCTATTGATTACTAGTTGCAGGAAATAAGTGAGTCACTTTTTTTTGCACAGAGTTTTTCCCTAAATCTCATTTATATCCAAAATTATAATTATCAATAGAATACCTTAGGGTGAACTTTTTCCCTAGGTAGTCAGGAAGGGGTCTTTATATTAGTAAGATTAAAAATTATTTTAACCCCAAAAACAATAGACAAAAATTATTTTTAGTAAAAATATCAGGTGAGTCACTTTTATCGAACAGCACTGTATGTTTATATTTATCTATATAAGCCTATTTCTATCTATCTATCTATCTATCTATCTATCTATCTATCTATCTATCTATCTATTGCAGTATGTTTGTATCTATCTCGATCTGTTCCTATCTATCTATCTATCTATCTATCTATCTATCTATTCTAATCTATCTATCAAAGTAGAATTTATTTTCGTGTGACACATTTCGTTCTTTAGGGCTTCATCGAGCTAAATTCATGTTCACGCTGATGTGATTACACATGCTTATGATGGAGTGGGGCGTTGAAATTTAAAATCTGAAATTAAAATTTCATCGTTCCGTCTCCTCCATACGCATGTTTTATCACATCATTGTAAACATCTTTTTTAGCCCGATGGAATCCTAAAGGACGAAACGCGTCACAGGAAAAAAAAAATTACTTATAGATTTTCATAAAATTGTTCATGATATATAAAATTTATATATCGTTTTCCGAGATCTACAAGCTGTAATGGGTAAATTGTCTCCATTTTATATTTTTAATTTCGCGCATGCGCACTGTTTGTTTTTGATTTTGTCGACTACATAGTATAGTAGGCTCAGTTGGGCACTGTCTTTGAGGGAAAGAGCACCATGACGCAATTCACTCCGCCAGAAGTCTGGAACACGGCATGTTGTACTGCTTGGTATTCTCGCCGGAAGTTCCAATACGAACATCTATATGTGCTTGGGTGTCAATCTGAGTACAGTGCAGAGGACTCGGAAAGAGTTGGATGAGTCTGATGGTGATTACAAAGGGACGGTAGTTCGGAAAGCTAACAGTAATCGATCTGAGAAGAGACCACTCGAATTTGTTGGTGAGAGCCTCACACTCAACACGGAGGCTTACTTAAAGTACCACGAGGAGGTAGTGCTGTCCTGAGCTAAAAAGTTAGCTACTGGAAGATCCTATGTCCGGCAACAGGACTTTGCACTCTGCCACATAAGCAGAAGAACCCAGTCATGCCTGTCAGACAATTTCTGCGAATACATCACACTTTAAATTTAGCACTTAATTCCCCGGATTGCTACACCTCGATTTTTATGTATGGGGCGCTTTTGAGCTAGAGACCAAAAAAAAAACTCCTCATAACACCAAAGATAAACAAGGCAATGATTATGGCAGCATTCCCCAAATTAAACTAGGTTTACAACGTGGTCGAAGCCAATGGTGATTTTATTGAATTTATTACTCTTTAATGTTTCGAGATATATTTGTGTGATTTTAGTAAATAGATCTGCTAAAAGGAGATGTCAGTGTTATTTTCATTTTTTACGTAATTTATTTGCGTAAAGTATAAAGTTTAGGTATATCATCTTCAGTTTCAGTATCCCATCTGAAACGATAATCAGACTAAGAGTTAATAATTTTTGTGCTGGCTTTAAATATATAGGCAATCTGACGGCTTATATGAAACGTGGTGCGACGTAAAAGATTTTCCCTAATTTTTTGTCTAGGGTCATGTTTGTGGTTATCTATGATCCTCAACTTGAGTTTGTTTATTCTAATTAATTAATTATTTTTTATTGTAAATATGAATATTTTATTTATTATTATTTATTTTATTTATTTTTATATATTTTGTATAATATTTTCGGTTTTAAAGTTTTCTGAATGAAATTAAACATTAGATTGCGGTAATATCTTTTTAGTATTAAGTCATGATGTAAGTATCATACATTTCTATATCCGACTTTTTATATTGGGTTGGAAAGTCCTGCCGCATTAGAAGATGGAAAATGATAAATGTTTCTTTGGTCTTAAATGGTATATTTAATCAAGATAATATTTCCCGTCATTATTGAAAAAATAATCCCATCTATGTAGCCAGTTTTTTTTTTAATTCTCATCAAGTTTCGAAGCACAAAACACTCAATGTTAGTTTTAACTTCTTTACAGTTAATAAAGACAATAAACAGTTTTCCCTCTAAATATATTGCAATAATCTGAAAAGATGATAGTCAGAGGGAGCAAGACCAGGAGCGTAAGGAGGATGAGATATAATTTACGTATTTGGTGCCATGATCTTTCTCTGAGTGACTCGTACAATATGTGATTTTGCCTTATTATGTAAGTGCAATACTATTTTACGATTAACCGACGATGAGCACTTTTTCTGTAAATATTTGTCCAATGCTTCCAGTTGGCAATAATACTTTTCGCATTAAGTTTTTCGTTTGGGATTAGCACATTATCATAAATGACACTATTCAAAATCGACTAAATTCAGGGTATAACGTTTTTCGAGTTTACTGTTGGTTTCGGCATAGATTCTCTATTTTCAGTAGGTAATAAAAAAACATTTTCATAGAGAACCCAACTTTCATCACTGGTGATGATTCTATGCAGGAAACATTTGTTAGCAAATTTACAATTCGTCTGAAGTTATTAAGTAAGTCACATAAGCCACAATAACTCTTTGAACGATTTATTTAAAATTTTAAATAATTAATTTAGACATTAAAAATGTTAAGTTTTTAGGTAGTTTCAACATGTTTTATTAAAGTTATTGCATTTATATTTGTGCACAAAACCAGAAAATTACTTTTTACTTCAATAACAAGGTAATACAATTATCAACAATTGATCAACACCTATAACAGAACAAATGACAAACATATATAAGACTTTGAAGCGTTGACTTCTTAATAAAAGGACCCTTCTTCTAAATAAGATCCAACAATCTATTATCCATTGACTTTGTTAATTTTTTTTACTTCATCAAGTTCAATTTACGGCATGGTGGTTTCAATTGTTACCCATCTGCCAGCTTTGCTGTCATATTGTTTGCCACCTTCATATAATCTCATCTTCATAAGCTGTCTATGAGATTTTCGATAGGATTCCTGGACGTGATGGTGGCCATTTCATTATCTTCTCTCATATAAGTCTTTTACGCTCAATAAATTCGCTGGTAAGCTTAGATACATTAGAAAGAGCACTGTTGTGCATAAATACACATTTCAATTTGAAAGTGCAATGCTGAGACTTGTACCATTCAAAGAAAATTTTGTCCATGAAATCGCAGTACTTAACAGTGTTCGGTTTAACTCGTTCATTGATTTCGAATGGTTCAATAATGGTTTTGTCGAGAATTCCAGCCCATAAGATCACACTGCCGTCTCCTTGTTGCATTCTTTTAGCCACAGCCATATCTGAATCAGATAAAATCCAACCTTTGGTCGATGGAACAAGCCCATCGAGTATCACCCGAGATTGTTCCGTGAAAATTACGTTAGAAAAATCAGTTTACATGTGTTTCTTGGCTTAAATTTTACAATTTAAAATATTTACTTTACTTTGCATAGGAGATCACTTGACTGATCTCCAATTGCAAACTATTCTACAATTTTTCTTTACTTCTTAGTTTCCAGCCTCTTCAAAAATCTGGTGGTTTCGCTTTAAGTCTTTTTCATTGATTTTATATCTCGACTTATAGTTTCAAGCTGTCAATGAGATTTTTAATGGCATTCTGAGACGTAATGGTTACCATTTCATTATCTTCTCTCATGTAAGCCTTTTACGCTCAATAAATTCCCTGGTAAGCTTAGATACATTAGAAAGAGCACTGTTATGCATAAATACACATTTCACTCTGAAAGTGCAAGGCTGACACTTATACTATTCAAAGAAAATTTTGTCCATGAAATCGCAGTAGTTAGTAGTGATCAGTTTAACTCGTTCATCGATTTTGAGCAATCCAGTAACGGTTTGGTCGATGATTCCAGCCCTTATCATCACACTGCCGCCTCTTTGCTGCCTTCTTTTAGTCACATGCACATCTGCATCGGATAAACTCCATCCTTTGTCCATCGAGTGTTATTCGTCTGTGAAAATTGTCATGCATGACTTGGTCTAATTTTGTCGCTTTAAAATATTTGCTTAACTCGGAGGAATTTATATAGGGGATTTCTTGACAGATCACAGATTGCAACTTCAATTCTAGCTTGTTCAAAAATCTGAGCGCTGGTCAAAAGTGGTTGTTTCGTTATAATGTGCTTTGGGCTTTTTACCATTGCGTGTAATTCTCAACTTAGTTATATTTTCAACAGCCCTCATTTTTGTTCGATGATCTCTGCGAAGCTCCTTTGATATCTTCAATATGGAAATTCCCTCAATGACTTTATTATTTTTTGTTTTTGAGCATTTGTTACAGCGTTTTTATTATCCATGTTTCAAGGGTAATGTTCGAGAGGATAATCTCCCGATCGAAATTGGTCAAACCATTGTTGGCTTTCCGTCACTTAAAAGCTTAATTTCCATTGACAGAAGGGATATTTCTTACGGCTTCCATTGCTAAAGAACACTTTTGAATTCATACAGCATGCAGAGTCAGATATGAAACTGATCTAAAATGATTTTAAAAGTGTAAAATCGATAAAAAGTTTTCCTACATAAATATAAAGTCATATACAAAGAAAAAACATATAAAGTCATATACAAAGGTAAACATATAAATTCATATACAAAGAAAAAACATAGGAACATAAAAAAACACTCTGAAAGTGATCTTGTCAAAAGTGTAATAAAACTTTCTTTCCAACTTAATCAAAAACCACTCTACCTTTGATATTGAGTACCCTACCCCTATAACTGTGACAAATTTTACACAATATATATATATATATATATATATATATATATATATATATATATATATATATATATAGATAACAAAGATATTGTTAAATCGGAAATGCTGTCAGTCATCGGAATTTAAAGAAAAGACATTTAAGATAAGCAGTTTTTGTAATAAAGTGTTCGATATCAGAGATAGATCATTAATAGGATTAATACAAATAAAATGTGTCACTTAGCTGATTGATTTTATATTCAGAACCTCGTCTCTAGCGTTTCTGAGTGGGTGGAACGAGTACAAAATGTTTCGTCTATGAAACTCTAGAGTTGAAGTGCTGAATATAACATCAATCAGCTATGTGACAAATTTTATTTATATTAATCCTCCTCCCCGCCCCCACCTGAAAAAATATTTCGGTTGAGCTCTTCGGGGAAAAAGTGAATTTGTAAACAATGACTATTACTACTGCTGATGCAAGACTCTTCATTAAGACGAATCGAGTTCTCCGATGACTGGCGTCTTTGCATAAAAATAAATACCTCTAAATTTCCCTTCATCCATGCCGTGCGCCAATGGCTTAGGGGTAAAATCTCCGACTGATATCAAATTAATTTATATCAATATACTAGTTGATAGCAAATCAGTTCGATCTCGGCTTGAGGCAACCGAATATCTAGCTACCCTGATGACCTGTGAAACAGCGAAACAGTCTGTCTGTGGATGACAATATATATATATATATATATATATATATATATATATATATATATATATATATAGAGAGAGAGAGAGAGAGAGAGAGAGAGAGAGAGGGAGACAGATAAAGAGAGAAGGATTGAAGACAGAAAATGGTGATTGAAGCTGCATTTAAATTTTTGAAGACTGTAGTTATCATGGAAGCAAGAAATCTGAAAGGAGTTCCACAGGTGCCGAACACGAGAAACGAAACTGTTGAGGTAGAAGTATCGGTTGCATCTGGTTAGTTCGGCAGTAAAATGGTGAGACCTAATTGCCAATCTAGTAGCACGCTTAAATTCATGTAATCGGGACACCAGGAAAAAGTGCTCGTCAGAGTGTCTGCCATGAAAATATTTGTAGAACTGGTAGAGGGAAACCATGTCATGTCAGTGGAAAAGTGAGTGAAGATGAAATGCCAGATCAGGACCGATTGTATTGCAGACCCATCTCTAGATTTTCTTAAGAATGCCGAGATGCACAATAGGAGCACCAAACCAGATATGGCAACGGTATTCAATGCACGGACGAGTTATAGATTTATAACTGCGCAAGATGGATTCTGTCGAGAAAATCTTTTTGGGGCGACACAGGGAACCAACCTTTCTTGTAGCAGATGTAGCAGTTGAATCGATATAATCACTCTACTTCATCTCAGTGGAGAACGTGAGGCCAAGAAGGCGTAGAGTGTTCAGCATCAACCATCCTGATGGTAGACAGAAAAGATTCTCTCTGGTGATTAAATGAAAGCAGTTTTACAAGCCATTTCTTGCTCCAGTTAACCACTGATTAGGGGTCTTTTCAAGAGTAGTTGTCAGGTTTACTTTGACGGATCTATTGAATTTTCTACTGAGGCAGGAGTAAATGGTTGTGTCATTTGCATAAATACCTACTTGGGAACTGATAATATATATATATATATAATATAATATAAAAATGGGCAGTGACGCTAAGTGGTGTCACACCGTTTCATGCTTCAACGCAATTTTCACTACACTTATTTTGTTTTTTTGGCTCGACTATTTTCTAGCATTTCTAGTCATCCAGTAAAGGTAGCAACTTATTCTCAGAACTTCTGATAAGTAAACCCGAAAAGTACACCAAATGAATGGTAAGATACTATTTTAAAGAATTTCTACAATAGAGGCTCGGTCTAAGACCACTATATTTCATATAAATCACTGAGAACGCAAGAGCAACAAGAATCCCACTTATAATTCTGCTACAATTTGTATTCTTCAGAATAATAAAGTGAGAGTTTCGATAAAGTGATAAGACGTGACTTAAATTTTCATTAATTAGCATTTCATTTACTCTGGGTTTTATACATGGACCTTACATTCTGTCTGAGATGTGTGAGAGAATGCCCAAACCATCACCGAGGCGGTTGTTTATATATTCATCTCTCCTGCATTCTCTCACGCTTACAATACTGTATAAGGTGTGAGGTCATATCCTTTAGTATCCGGAGGAAAGGAATAACTCCAAATCAACCCTGCAGTACCCTTTGAACAATAGAGCACCCGGAGGCAAGGAATAACTCCAAATCAACTCTACACCACCCTTTGAAGGCTAAGAGCGAAATTTGAGCGTGATGTCTATTCCGGCATAATATCACTTATTGTGAAATTCAAAACCAGATCGAAGAGGGACTGGCTCCTTCAGATTATCTTACCATAGGCACACATTCGTACTGCAGTACACGTGGTGTCCATACAATCTTTAATGGGGCACGTGACCAGTTGTCATTCTATTTATGATAAGCAAGTCTAATATATCTAGTTCCTAGATAATTTTGCGCTGGATTTATCACTTAGATTTGAGATGTGGCATAAAAGTTTAAAAATGTGGTAGGCTGATCATAATATAAAACTGTTTGCCTTGTGTCAGACTAAGTTATATGTTAACCATAACACATTTTCCTCTCCTATTATTCTGGTATAATTATTACTATTCTTATAATATCTAAATTGACAGCTGCATAAAATCTCTTTCTCAGTTCAATGGTTTAAAAATGGCTTCCAGCGAAGAAGCCTATAGCTCTTAGCGACGACTATACTTCTTCGAACCTTGTGGACTGGCCTTACAGAATTACAAAGAAAGAACTGTACCAAATAACAGAAACCACATCATTTGAGAACTTTCAACAGTAGCAGCAACTAAAATGCGTAGTACACGTAGCTCGAAGAGAAAACATTGACATAATCAAAATGCAGACATTCCACACTACTTCAAACAAAAGGTTAGGAAGGAAACCCCCATCAATACTGGAAAGAACAATAACAGCTACTGGACTTGAGAAACCTATTTTCACGGAAAATTGTTTTAAGAGAAAGATTTTATAAATTTCAACCGACAGCAATATTAGCTGCTTGATCAATTAATGCTAAATGTTTCCTTATAAGGAAACGACTAATATTACCATTACCATTGGTTGAAACTAATCCTGTTCATTTTGAATTAATGGCCTTATACCAGACTATGTAAATTCATATAAGCCTCTAACAGTTCTCTCGGGATTTAATTCAGAACTGTGACCACTAAGCCAAATAAGTTCACTGTTGAAATAGTGTACTTTAAATTGGGGTTAAAATACACAGGCCTTGGTAGCTTGTGTAGATTTATCCAAGTTAGTTCGTGCCTATAAAGAGTATTTGACGATTACTGCTCAGTAATATCTCTTCAATAAAACGAGCATATCTATGTCGGTCTGTGTTCCATCAAATAGCTTATACATTAATGTTGCCCATGTCGGACATTGCAGCCGATTGGGCCCCACAGGCCGGGATGGACATTTTCACTTACACTGAATTATCAATAATCATTGGCTCACGTTATCTTCTTTCTTTCCAATTCTTTGACTTTTTTCTTTCTTTGCCTTTCTCACTATTTTCCATCTTTTGGATGATTTCAATATTCTTTTTCCCATATCTCGTCATGTATATCCCTTTCTTTCTTTCTTTCTTTCTTTCTTTAATATTTTCACTTACACGTTTCTATTTTTCTATGGACTTCTTCAACATCCTCTTTTCTTATCTCTCGTCGCCTTTTCTCTCACTGACTCTCCCGTTAATTTTCTTTCTTTCTTTCTTTCTTTCTTTCTTTCTTTCTTTCTTTCTTTAATATTTTCACTTACACGTTTCTATTTTTCTATGGACTTCTTTAACATCCTCTTTTCTTATCTCTCGTCGCCTTTTCTCTCACTGACTCTCCCGTTAATTTTCTTTCTTTCTTTCTTTCCTCAACGCAAATGCTTCTTTCCCCCTACTTCAGTTTTTTTTTTCAATTTTGTTTAATCATCATTTTTTTCTTTCTTGGAATATTTTCCCTTATACGTTTTTTATGAACTTTTTCATCACCTCATTTTCCTATTTCTTACCACCTCTCTCGCTCGTTAAATTTTTTCTTTCTTTCTTTCTTTCTTTCTTTCTTTCTTTCTTTCTTTCTTTCTTTTTCAACATCTCTTCCTATCTCTCGTAATCTTCTCTCTCTCTCTTTAAATGTCTTTCTTTCTTTCTTTCTTTCTTTCTTTCTTTCTTTCTTTCTTTCTTTCTTTCTTTCACGTTTCAATTATTTCAAAACTTATCACCTGTTTTCTTTTTCTCGCTTGTTTCTATCCGTTAAGGTGAAGCTGTCCAAATGAACAACGAATTGCCGTCATTTATCAGCCTTGCAAGTTCTATAGATTCCCTAATAACCACAAAAATAGCCAACTTACGAAAGAGTAGAAGAAGCCAAATTGTCAATCATCTTTTTTGAAATGTGAATTCTTGAAACAGCAGATGTTCATCGGCCTGCTGAGAACTATCATTTATATAAAATTACCACAAAACAAACCCTTTTATGGCGATGGCGAGTTTCCTCTGGAGAAACGGATTTTCTGGTCTTTCTGTAAAAGCTGTTAAATAAAAAATTAATTGATGTCTAATACTTGGGCGCAACATTATACACAAAAAGCACAATTCTTTCAGTAACGTTTGCATTAAAAAGGAAAAAAAATCTTGACCACTAAAATTCATGTTTCCCAGATTTTCAGTTTCACAACATATATATTGAATGACGAACTTATTAAAGCAAACTGTAGATAGGAAGACCTATGTTAGAAATATCTACCAAAAATGGAGTATTTCTGCGATATCTCGTCTGGAGCAGTATAATCCAAACATTCCAAGCTTGTCAGAAATTAAAATCATTTACGCTGTCTTGAATGGGAAAACATCCTGCTGGGAGTCTATTCCACAAAACAGCAGTTCTTAAGAAGAAGCTCTCTGAGTGGAAATTACTCCTTACTAATGGAATATGAAGGAAATGGAGATGGTCCATCCTTGTGTATGTGGAATGGCTGGTCCTAGTTGCAAAGGCCAGAATTAGAGGTACAATGGAACGTAGCTTATTAGAACACATATTGTGAAAATAACGATAGAGCAGCGAGAGGCTCACGATATTTCGTTTGTGAGGAAAAAGGGTTGTAGGGTAGAGAATATGTCAATATAGATGCCTATCAACGCAGGCAAGTGAGGAATGGACAATTCCAGTCCAGATACGACATCAATACTTCATTTACCAAAATTGGAGTATTGCTGCGATATTTGGGTTGGTGCAGCATAATTCTCTCAATTCAGGCTTGACAGAATTTAAAATAATTTACTCTCGTGAGCGATAAATTATTTTCAACCTTGCAGCCTCTTTCCCCACAACTGAAACGTTGCAAGCCTGTCGCTACACTGTCGTTATTTCCATAGGAAATTTTCAAAAGAACAATATTTCTTAGTGTCACCATTTGAGACATTCACAGCTAAGATCTACTTTGCTATGTTTGAAGATTCAAATCATCCTTATTCCCTTCGTATTCCATTGTCAAAAAGAAAGTTTCACCCAGAAAGGTTCTTCTCGAGAACCACTACTTTGTAGAGCAGACTCCCGCGTGGATGTTCGCTGAACACTATAATCTTAACTACTTCAAGTCTAGGGTCAACCGTTATATTCTAGGTATCCTCATATAATCAATACTTACATATATAAAACAACCTCATTTAGTAACCCTCTACCTTGATTAGCTCTTAAGTCTTATACTGGGTAAATATTTGACGAAAAATAATCAAAAACAACAAAAATGAAACACTATAAAATACATTTAGTACATCTTATTAGTTTCGTACCAATTGATATTTGAAAAATGTACTTATATATCTAATAGTGTGGACATAGGAATTATCAATGTATAGTGACTGTCACTTTCATGCTTGAATGAAGCCTTCAAACTAAAAAGATTGGGCCTAAACATTTCATTGAAATATTTATATCTATAAATGATATATCTCTGATAGTGAGCACCCTACACCAATAAATATCTTCTTTTATGTACCATGTCTCTTCAGGACATTGGCGATCAGAATTCGCCACAATTCCCTGTTCTCTGCAGCTTTTAGTAACTTTCACTATCGATCGTAAACCATATTCTGTCATTTATTTTTGCAAGTTCTTTAGATAGGTTATGCACCGTTTTCCTCTGTTGTTTAAAAATAAAAATAATATTAAAAACTGAAAAATAAAAATCTACGAAAATAATATGAATATAAATTACATTAAAGAAGACAAAAACATCATTTAGCCACATTTTTTTTATTAGACATTGAATTAAATCACATAGCATGCGCCATGGTTTCCCTAGATTTTTCAATTAGCCTGAGGAATATTGACGAGCGTTTCTTAAATTTAAACATTTTGAAAAAAATAACCTTTTTTTTTTTACTCTTGTTTACAAATACTTGTTGCGAAATGAAATACTTGCATTTGCCTTAATAAAGTCCATCAGAGGACGAAACGCGTCGGCTAAGATAAGTTTTACTTTATTCTTTAGTCTTTATTCATACTGTCTTTTTACACGTATATTTTTTAGTTATGAGTGAATATATATATATATATATATATATATATATATATGTGTGTGTGTGTGTGTGTGTGTGTGTGTGTTTAACATCGTAGTAAATATTCATCTTGTTTGTCCGTATGTAACAACTTATATATATATATATATATATTCAAGCATGTTTGCTTGAATAATCTTGACATATTAAGTCTATTTATTTTAATTTTAATCCTCTCAAATTCATTTCCCTATGCTTTTACAAAATTGATTAAGACTCCGTAGTTTTTGTTATTTCTTTTATTTTGCAAAGTACTTTCAATCTTATCCAAGATCATCTTTATGAGTGAATTGCTAACACAAAAATTAGTGTCATTGGTAGATGTGGATTCTTTTTTTTATAAATGTGCATAAACGAACCTTTAGGAGATTGTATCTCTGATAAATAACGTAAATATATATGTTGGTTTCACGACGACGCTATCAAGAAAGCTTACTTTACACATGTTAGATTCAAGTTCTATTGCACAACATTTAAAATAACACTCTTGTCCACATTCATGGTTTAGAGAAATATTAATCTAAAATACGAGTATACTCCACCATGAAAATAAAAACTTCAAATTCTCGAAGCGATAAATATAAAAAAATGGAACTAACACTAAATAAAATTAATTATGAGTATAGCAATAATATTTTAAAATGTCTATAAAAATGTTTTGATATGCGCAAATTGTAAAAAAAAATGTTAATTTTTTTGAAAAAATTACTGGGTGAGTATTTTTAAAACATTAATAAGAAAAAATTAAACTAAGATACCTCCCTTAAATCCTTATTGTAAATTGACTATAACGGAGGGCGAGCATGCGCATTTACAAAAAATCCGCAACTACCAATGACACTGTGTCTAGATTATTCAACCAAACATACTTGAATGAAAATATTTTTGCCTATATATATATATATATATATATATATATATATATATATATATATATATATATATATATACACACAACTGTCTCGTCATAGAAATCAAGACCGTATGGCGAATCAATCGTGCCTTAATCGATAATATAAGAATTCAGTGTTTATTTCTTTTTTTCTACTGATCTATCTATCTATCTATCTATCTATCTATCTATCTATCTATCTATGTTTGTGAATGGTTAGAAAAAGAAAAATCACCAATGTGTGCAATTTCTGTGGATGGAAACTTTTTGTTGTTAAAAGAGATCGGAGAATGGCCTGACTAGATCAAGCTTTATTGAAAGGAAATATTGGCTTGAATATACCCCTCATTATAACAACAATGTACAGAAGAGCATATCGTCCTTGAGGCAGACGGGCTACAGCCGTAGAAGATCGCGCCGGAGGCCACTTTCTCATATCTTATCCATATCACATCATTTGTTTTCTTTCTAGTGGCCTGGACATACTTGCAATGTCATTGTTTCTCATTATAATATATCACCATACACAGGCCTCTTTTTCTCTCCCCCACCCAAAAGTATTTCTACTTCCTTTTCTTTTTCTATATATCACCAGTTCTCTTTTTCTGGCTGTCTGCTACTTACACCAGACACACATATTTTTCTTCCCTGCCTTTCGGTACATCACCAGACATAAACACACCGCTCCTCCTCCTCCTCTTTTCCTCTTCCTTTCCCTCCCTCCTCCTCCTTCTTCTTCTTCTAGAAATGAACAGACTATTTTCGTATCTATCAAACACGAAAATATCTTGTGTACAGACACCCATAGAAACTTGATTTCTGATCCCACGTATATACGCTCGCAGATTTTAACAAAATCACCAGCTCCATAGAATCAGGTACTCTAGTGAACTCAGAGATTTACATAACACACAGCCATTTACACACAATCATATATTCATAGTCACTCACATAAAGCCATACACACAATTGGAACCATTCAGTTTGTCTTACAGTTACTAACAGTAACCGATGCGGACAATCATAGACATTCACTTATACACATTAACGTAAAATCACATAATAATATATACAACTTGCTGTCCATTTTCATTCTCTTTGCCAGTTCTACCCATTTTTAGCACTTACATACATCCATACATAAAAGACGACTTGTAGTAACATATTTCATTTGTCAGTTTTACAGACTTTTGAAGTACTTACAGGACTTACAGTAACATGTTTTACCCTGTTCAATTTCGCCCCATTTACCAGTTTGACGCACTTTTTAGCACTTACATACGCGTTGTTATTTTTCAGGATAAGTTTAGCTATTTGAAATCTTTTGTAATAGTTAAATAATTAGGAGTTCAAATGCCCTTTAAAGGACCGTGTCCCTGATCAAACCAAATTCATAAATAATTACATCGGTCACACTACTACATACCTATCCAGACGACTTACGTTACACCTATCCGACAACACCATATTATGACCCTTTAAAACATACACACAAACATACCAGACTACATCCGAAATATATTAGTAGAAAATACAGGCATAATAACCTCATCACCATGTAAAAAAAGATGAAAAATAATGGAATCCCTAATAATAAAAAGAAAAAACCAACACTCAATAACATTAACTACGAACATGGCACCAGTATGCTGACCGTGTTTGTAAAATAACTGTAGATACATACACATAACCCATACATTCAGTTAAAAAGTAAAAATAAAATCATCCTTGATAATCATTAAAAGTATAGACGAAAGCGCTCGGAAATGCAAAACGTTTGGGCAGTTTTTACACATTTTGTGTCCAGAAAAGAAAACACTTGTTCGAACACAAGAAAACTTAAATAAAAGGCTTAATCGCAGTACCTTGTCAGACATCTTTAACGAAACACAAACACACAAACACACACACACACACACACACACACACACACACATATATATATATTCAAAAATTAAAATATAAACATGGTATAAGCATTTTGTTTCAACACTTCTGGTGTCTTCTCAAGTGATGATGTTGAATGTAGAAGAGTTTTAAAAGGTTGAAATCAAACGCTGTTACATAAGCTACAATGACCAATTAAAATACAAGTATATGAAAATTCAAAAAAGTTGACAACGAACTTTGGTTATAATTATTGATGTCTTAATGTTAATGTTACGCTAAAATAGAAATCATTCTAACTGATTAATTTCAAATTTTACTTCAAAATTAAAAATAATAATTACCAATTTTAAAATTTTAAATTTAAGTTTAAAATATTACAAAATTATTTAAAGAAGGAACAGGGAAATCTACGTATGTATTATTTATTTTAAGTTTTAATCGAAAAGCCAAAATTTCATTTAGAGCAAACGCTAATTGAAAGATTCAAACATTAACAACTATATATATATATATATATATATATATATATATATATATATATATATATATATATATATATATATATATATAAAGCCTTATTCCTTATGGTTGCTCTATAACCGTAGCCTTATACCAGGCAGGTTTAAACTTAGAAAGTATTAAAAGACACTGTCCTTTTATTCCTGCCGACAGAAGCGTGCTTTCCTTTTTCGCGCGTTCATTTTGCCTGTTTGGTATGGAAGCACTTCTGGTGAAAAATCCCATTTCCTTTGTGAATGTAAATTTCATCTTTTTTTTTCCTCCCACAGAAACACACTTTTGTCCCCACCTTAACCATACAAAGCAAATACATGCATCTATCTATCTATCTATCTATCTATCTATCTATCTATCTATCTATCTATCTATCTATGCACACACACACAAACACACACACAGATATGTATACATGCATGCACACACCCACACTCATACATATATTTGTGTGTGTGTGTGTGTATGCATATACATAGATAGAGAGATAGATACACACAAACACACACACACACACATATATATATATATATGCATGCACACACCCACATATATGTGTTTATGTGTGTGTGTGTGTGTGTGCGTGTATGCGTGTGTGAGTGTATGGACTAATCTGCTAGTCTGAGACGAACACACACACTCCTAAACTGCATCATTCCATGTTTATTTCCTCATAACCCCTGCACAATATCTGTAAGTCGTTCACAAACGTTTTCCCGTCCGAAGTCGAATCATTTAGAAGACCGAATGCTTTATAGCCTACAACATTATTCTACTCGTAAATATATACAAAATGACTTTATCTGACAATAACATCATCTTTTTTTCTGGCCAAGAACATCGTGCTGCACACCGTCCAATTATATCTCCACCGAAATGTGCAGATCGAACTGTCCTCGCGGGGTTATCTTCGTCCGCGGAAGGTTATACGATAGTTGTTATCAATGAGTCAATAGCGCCCATTCCTACCATTACTGCGCCCAGTAAGTAGTTCTAGATTGCATTAATGTAATCACCACTTCGTGATGTCTCTCATTTGGAGAGACGTAAAATAACGTCGGCTATTCCCAGGACAGACAAGAGCGATACGGTGGCGCGAGGAAACGAATATGTTCGTTTGTTCAGACGGGTGGGGGTGAATGCGATGGCATATTTTCTGGCTTTCCTTTTTAAATATCTCTCTCCTTTTCTCTTTTGACTTCTGCTTTACATCTCTCTTTCTCTTCAACGTCTTTTTTCCCTTCTTTTTTGTCTCTGTTTCTCTTCTCTCGCGGACGGACCAAAGAACTTGGCAGCAAGATCAATCCGGTTAAGCTTCAAAGAACTTAATTCAAAGAACTCTAGTGATGATGATGATGATAATGATTATGTGGTGTAAGCTTCGATGATAGTATTAAAACACGACTCCCTTAACCCATTAGGGTCATTGATTTACTATATGTACTGCGTCTGTAGCAGCTGTGAATATGTCTAGGGCGAGATACTTCAGGTGGGTTGACTATCAAGGCTATGTAGCTCAGTCTGACTTGTTATTTACGGAGGTTTGAATTCACCGTGTTCCTACCAAGACTAAGCATTTACAGATGTTTGTATTTAAAGTCTTCTTAACAAGGCTAAGCAGCCTAGTCCACCTCGTTGTTAGCGGAAGTTTGAATTTGGAGTATTCCTATCAAGGCTAAGCAACCTAGTTTGCTATGTTTTATACGGTGGTTTGGATGTAGTGTGTTCCTACCAAAGCTAAGTAGTTCAGTTTGCCTTTTTGTTTATAGGGTTTATAATTCAGAGTCTTGCTACCAAGGCTAAGCAACTCCGTCTGCTTTGTTATTTACAGCAAAAATTTACAGGGGTTTGAATTTGGAGTGTTGGTACTAAGGCCGAGCAGCTGTTTGCCTATTTTTCTTACGCCGGTTTGAAATTAGAGCGTTCCTACCAATGCTAAGCATCTCAGTCTACCAAGTTATTTACGGATTTTTGAATTTAAAGTGTTCCCAACAAGTCTACGCAGCTCAGTCCGCCCTGTTATTTACGAAAATTTAAATTGTTTCTACAGGCAGTGGGAGAAAGCACGAGATAGACAGTTCTGGAGAACCATGATCGCCGAACTTCTGCAGAAAAAGTTATAATAAACAATAGTTAATTTGATTATACCTACTCTTACAAAGTCAACGTATATTGAAAATGGGTCAAAATACATCCTTATGTCATCATTTAATGATATGTGTCAAATACATACATACATATATATATATATATATATATATATATATATATATATAGTCATTCATATACAAGTTCGTTTCGCTGTATCACAGCTCATTAATGCGGATAGACATCCGATTTGGCATTAGTCAGAGATCCTACCCCTAAGCTATCGGCGCACGGCAGAGAGAAAGGGAAATTCTAACGTATTGTATACAGATGTAAACAAAGGCCAGTAGCCAACAATGATCGATTCCTTAATGAAGAGCGGTGCGTTAATTGCGGTATATGGTACACACACACACACACACACACACACACACACACACACACACACACACACACACACACACACATATATATATATTGTGTGTATTTAGGCAGCATTTTTTCATTCATACATGTTTCATTAAATAATATAGACAAGTGTTGTCTATTTATTTTATGTAAATTCTTTTCATAACGTCTGATAATCTTAATAACATTATCATTAAACGAAGAAAGAAAATCACAATATTGATACATATTGAATATTCTTAAATGTCTATAATTAGTAACAGAAGCCATTGGTTTATACCAACGGCTTCCCATACTTAATACTTCTCGAATTCACTCTCGCGTGGTCATGTGTGACGTCATGAGCTGCGGTGCGATTTTCGCTTCCAGCGTCTTATATGCACGTGTCTTTGGACTAAAGAATTTATTATAGATTGCGATTTCTATATATGGCTGTTGGTTCTTGACTAAAAAAATTATTATTGTTTACGATGTCTACATCTGGTTGTAGGATCTGGATTTAAAAAAAAATATTATTACTACCGATGTCTACATCGAGTCGCGCCCTGGACCAAAGAATTCATTATTGCACATGACATCTACATCTGGTCATCAGCTGCGGACTAATGAATTTATTATAGCTTGCTATGTCTATATCTTAACATGTCTGCATCTTACCATGTCTACATCTGGTCGTCGGCTCTGGACTACAGAATTTATAGCTTACGAAGTCTAAATCTGGTCGTCGGCTCTGGACAAAAGAATTTATTATTGCTAACGATGTCGACATCTGGTTGTCGGCTCTTGTCTTAAGAATTTATCATTGCTTCCGTTGTCTATATCTGATCATCAGGTCTGGAAGAAAGACTTTATTATTATTTGCGACATCTATATCTGATCATCGGCTCTGGAGGAAAGACCTTATTATTACTTACGATATCTATATCTGATCATCGGCTCTGGAGGAAAGACCTTATTATTACGATATCTGTATCTGATCATCGGCTCTGGAGGAAAGACCTTATTATTACGATATCTGTATCTGATCATCGGCTCTGGAGGAAAGACCTTATTATTACTTACGATATCTGTATCTGATCATCGGCTCTGGAGGAAAGACTTTATTATTACTTACGATATCTATATCTGATCATCGGCTCTGGAGGAAAGACTTTATTATTACTTACCATGTCTACTTCTTATGAGGTGTCCATCTGGCCGTCGGCTCTGTAATAAAGATTTTATTATTACTTACGATATCTATATCTGATCATCGGCTCTGGAGGAAAGACTTTATTATTACTTACCATGTCTACTTCTTATGAGGTGTTCATCTGGCCGTCGGCTCTGTAATAAAGATTTTATTATTGCTTACGATATCTATATCTGATCATCGGCTCTGGAGGAAACACATTATTGCTTACGATTATTGCTCTGAAAGAAAGACCTTATTATTACTTACGATATCTATATCTGATCATCGGCTCTGGAGGAAAGACCTTATTATTACTTACGATCTCTATATCTGATCATCGGCTCTGGAGGAAAGACCTTATTATTACTTACGATATCTATATCTGATCATCGGCGCTGGAGGAAAGACCTTATTATTACTTACCATGTCTACTTCTTATGAGGTGTCCATCTGGCCGTCGGCTCTGTACTAAAGATTTTATTATTACTTACGGTATTTATATATGGTCGTCTGACGAGGACTAAATGCTTTTTATTATTACTTAAGATGATTACATCAGGTCGTTTGGACTAACCCCAAAGAATTCATTATTGATAAAAAATGTATTCCTTGAAGTCCCCACTTTTTTTTTTTTTTTTACTGAAAATCGATGGTTTCAATGAAGGATATCTCAGCCATTGCAAGGATATGGAGATGGGAATCGGTAGGCCAATGAAATTCAGGCGAAAACATTTTGATAATCGTATTTTATAATAGGGAATTAATTATAGACATTTCATAAGAATTTAAATTTAAAATCTCTCATCGAAAACCGGAGAGAACAAATACTGTACACAATTTTCTGAATAGCTTAAAAATAAAACTCGAGATAATTGACTTACAATGGATGTGCGGGTAGCTGTAACGGCTATCGGCGCAGAAAGTGGAATTGGCGAGTCGAGTTCAAATTCCGGGTTACTTCGGGAAAATCATGAAGTTATTTGTCATTCATACCGGCACATAGAGTAGACTAGGATTGGGCTGAGACTAGGATTGAGCTAAGAATATTTTAGCAGGCCCTCATATAAATTTTGTAGTTGGATGCTAATTCATGTCTTGACAGAAAAGAGAAGAAACTCTAGTTCAATTCTTTTTTTTTTAATTATTTCACTCCAAGCAAGGTTGGAATGCCAGTAGCACGCTGTGTGTTACATAGAGTGAAGGTCGGAGAAAAAACTGGGTATAGGTTGGGCCGACGAAAGGATAAAAGCTGAACAGGGTTCAAGAAGATAGAAGATGGCGATTGATGTGGCATTTAAATTTTTGAAGATTGTAGTTATCAGGGAAGCAAAGCAACGGGAGGGGGTTCCACAAGCGGGAAGTGAGAGAAAAAGCTGTTGGATTAAAATGTCTTGTCTCTAATATGTCACAATATTTGACTGAGAAATTTGTAAATGAGCGAGAACATGAGGAAATCACTATTTCATAACTGCCTCATGATTCAGGCAATTTTTTGTATCCATGACTCTTCAGGGTCCATGCAATAATTGTTTCTTCACAGATTCCGTTCATTTGTTTAGTGTTTTATTCTCCTAGACTGGTTGCCATCTATGGCTAGAGAGGCCAGTTTATCATGTTGGGGAAGGAAGAGGTTAATACCTACCTTTCCCAAGGGGATTTATGAGGTGAGAATTTAAAGCTCTTCGTAATTATTCTACTTTCTTTTCCGATGTGGTTACGAAACCCGCACGTCCCATCCGGGCAGTAGTAATATTTAAGAACAACACGGGTTCCCGCCTCTTGTAGGTTTAACCGGTAAGTAAACATATTGTTTCCAGTAGCAATGGGACCCTGAAAGCAATTCTCATTATTGAAATTCTCCGTTAACGAGGAAGATTTTAAATATAAACAAAACTGAACGCAGAGTAAGTAACTTATGAATTCTACTTACATTTTCAGACAGCGTGTATAGATTATGTTACGCAAGCGTATGAGCATGCGCAGTTCGTGTATGCATTTACGAACTTAATAAAAGGCCAGTAGGTAGAGTTACTATGGAAACAGATGAACATCAGTTTGGACCAAATCAAAAGAGGCGCTCTGAAGTGATAGTCACTACTTACCGGGCACAGTGAATATTGTCCACTTATTTACAGAAGAAAGTAATCAGACTGGACATTGTCAGGTCGATCGTTACGAACGCTTATGACAGCTAATGGCGTAATAAGTACATAAGACCTCGGAACGAATTGAAATTTTGTCGCCATCATCAGCGTGTGCCTTGCGAGTGCAGATTCAGTGATACAGCTAAGCGCAATAATTTGAGATTTCGTCCTTTGAAACAATGGTGTTAAGAGAAAACAATTGTTTCAGAATTTAGATAATAGCACATAAGCGGTCAGTACGTCTAATCCGCCATGGTTTTTACGTAGAAATAACAAACATTATTATTATTATTATTATTATTATCATAACCAGGAGTCACGTAGTCCATTAGAGCCGTAGAGGCACTACATCTATTACAGCTGTGAGGCAAGAGAGTTGGCGGAGTCTATCCCTCTCCAGTATGGTTTCGAATGTAGAGTTTTCCTTCTCTTCGATAGATTGCCCTACCAATGCCAAAGAGCATAGTCTACTCGATTTTATATTTGCATAACCAACAGTACATTATTTACATTATTCGGGCTATTGTCCTCATCTTTGACGCCATATTTATTACAACGTTTCGGCCGTTGTAGGCTTCGGCCTTCTTCAGGGGGTTGGAATGTCGAACTGAACTCTTTATTTCGCTCACTGGGGTAGACTGTTCTAGTTCCACGTGCCATGTCTAATGGATGTCAGTTATCAGTCATCTTCTGCTAATTCTCCTCTTCAAGTTCTCCACCGCCTTAACCAGGTATTAAACACACACTCTTTGGGTCCTGTCACTGGATCTAACTGTGTCAGGTGTTCTCAAGGACATATGGCACAGTGGATAAAGGTGTTAGTTAGATCCACTGGATAAAGGCGTTAGTTAGATCCACTGTGCCATGTGTCCTTGAGGACATATGGCAGAGTGGATTTAACTGATAACTGACATCCATTAGACATGGCACGTGGAACTAGAACAGTCTACCTCAGTGAACGAAATAAAGGGTTCAGTTCGACATTTCAACCATCTGAAGAAGGCCAGAGCGTACAACAGCCGAAACGTTGTAATAAATATGGCGACAGTGATGAAGACAATAGTCCGAATAATGTAAATAATGTACATAATACCCCATCTCAGAAATATAGACAGATAACGAACGGTGTTAACTATGTGGGGAAATAGTGTTTGGTAGCTGAAAAGCCATTGTAAACTCTGTATCTATTTTCCGCGAAAATATTAAATTGTTACATCGATTCGTTCGCTTGTTTCTTATGTCCTGCGACTGATCTTGAAAAATAATCTTTCGTAGCATTTTTTGTTTCTTTTAGTAATTCTGTAAAACTTGTCTAACGTTACTGAAATTTTATTTCAGATCAGACACCCCTTTCTGATGCAATGCCTAGCCAACAAGGATGAGCATATTCGACATCTTTTATTCTCTTTGCTTTTAATCAGGGTCACAAAGCTGCTCGAGACATTTGTATTGCGTACGGAGAGAACTTCATTACCGACAGAATGGCACAGAAATGGTTTTCCCGCTTCAAAGACTGGAAGTTCCAACTCACAGACTCTTCACGTTCTGGACGACATGATCAGTTTGATGTGAACCAATGTGAACCGATTGCAACGGATTTATGCAACAATTCAATAAACAGGAGGTACTTTCGGATCGTTCCACGTAGATAGTTAAATAGATTTAATAGATAGATCGGCAGATGTAGGGAGCTAGACGCATAGACTGAGAATTAAATAGAAAAGAGATGAGAAAAGAAATATCAGAATAGTAGTGAGAAAATTGATATTGATTAATAAAGGAAGAAAACATAACGTTGGGAGATAAGATAATCTGATAATGCGATTCTGTGAAATTACCCCACTAGCCTGCTAAAGAACTTCTGCTAACAGCCACCAGATGACGTGTCGAAACCATTAAATAAAGAAAAGGGCGAACAGCCTTTCCTTTTTAGCCACACGATGCTTTAGAGATAAGATCTGTCTTGCTTCTCACTTTTGGTCTTCGGCGAACCATATGTCGCATAAAACACAACTCATCATATTATATAGCATTCAAACGTCATTGGCTTACATATGTACACACAAGCATATCTAATACTTCTACAAAGCTAACAAATGTTTTCTCAATCTTTGCACATATAGACATACGAATAAGAACATCTCTGTACACATTTTCATCCATCTCAATTGTATTCTTTCTGTTTCTTTTGCTAAGACAATAAAAATCTTCTTAATTGAATGTAGTTGTTTATGTATTCATGTTCATACTATTCGGTTTGAATAAATAAATAATCTCAATTAATTGTGGGCAACTTCAGAAATAATAATAATAATAATAATAATAATAATAATAATAATACAGTTGTGGTTGGGCCCACGACTTGATTGGGAAATAGACTCAGTGAAGTGACACCTAGTAACCCATGCTATTAAGAAATAAAAAAAAAATGTACTCACAAGTACAGCTTACACATTACGAAGGAGTTTATCTATGTAAACTGTGTGTGATCTGAGGTTGTCGATTTTTTTACAAAAATGATCAGAAGAAAATGCCATGAAGCTATTTCTGACCTTAGGTCTCTATTTGGGACCTGGGGAGAAATGTGTATAGAACAGAAATCAAAGGAAGTAATAATAATAATAATAATAATTTCGCATTTCAATATGTAACCATTTTATGTAAAAAATTGTATTTTAAGTCTGTTTTCAACTTTAATTTTCTCTTTTCCTTTTAATTTTAAATGATTTTTTATATCCTGATTTTTTTATTTTTTAAATTTTCCTACACTTACAGCGGAGGTTTCTGTAATTGAATTGCACTTTTAACCTAAGTACAGTATAGTATAGTATAGTATAGTATATATATATATATATATATATATATATATATATATCAGTTATGTGCCATGCGTGATACACGCTTAGGCGATCATGTCTCTTTCGATACATGACTGACGAGGCAGATTTTTTCCCGCAGTAGGTTATCATTTTTTTCTGAGGTAGAATAGTTGCCATCCAAGTCTACAGAACCCGGTCTGTCCTGCTATTTACCCATATCTGTGGGTAGAAGAAGAGGATTCATACCTTTCCCAAGGGTATTAGCACATAAGTAAATGTAATGGATTCGACTTGAATCCGAACTCGGCTCTCCGATTCCTCAACCCTAGCCGATATATATATATATATATATATATATAAATGATATCAGACGAATAGATTCTAAGACAAGAATGCTTCTTTCTAAGCATAACATGAATCATCCAAAGGCTGATGCAGACCGTCTATAGATAGCCCGTAAAAAGGTGGAAGGGGTCTCATTCAGCTAGAATTGTCATACAAAACAACAACTATTGACTTACTAGTATACATGGAAACAACAAAGGACTGGATGATACAATTAGTCAAAAAACACGAAAACAGAAAGAAAAAAAATTGATCATGAAAGAAACGATATATGCATTTAATAGTTTCTGTAGAAAACTAAAACAGGACCCAAGAACCAAATGGTTGCAGTAAAAAGATGAAAATGAAAAGCCAAGGATAAAGCCCTTGAAAAGATGAAACAACCCCGGCAAGACAAACCTCTGCATTGCAAATATCCAGAACGTACTAATAAAGCTAATGTTGATAGTATAGTGATAGTATATTTTATGGTGAAGGAATTTACCATAAAAAATAGGAGAAATTGTGCGAGAAGTGTACTACAGAAGTGTGCGATTAATATTAAGGACTGAACTGAATTCTCAGGATAGAATTATGGCCATTAATAACATTGTCATCCCAGTGGTTCAATATAGTTTCAACATTTTGAACTGGACTATAAATGACATCATATCAGACGAATGAATTCTAAGACAAGAAAGATTCTTTCTAGGCATAACATGAATCATCCAAAGGCTGATGCAGACCGTCTATAGATAGCCCGTAAAAAGTTGGAAGGGGTCTTATTCAGCTAGAATTGTCACACAAGACAACAACTATTGGCTTACTAGCAATAGAAAAATGTGGAAATTGAAAACAAGAATAATACCAGTCATAGCAGGTGCTCTTGGAACGATAAAAAAGGGACACAACAACACATTGAAAAATCCCTGGAAATTCCAGCTTAAGAGAAATACAAAAAAGTGTTTTGGTAAGTACAGACCAGACATTAAAAAGAACGCTAGTGATGTTATGGGTGTTAGAAAAACAAATCATGAAAGAAATGTAGCCATAACAACACACCACTTAGGTCTTCCCGCAGACTTGGTAGATAGTATGACTATAACAGAAATCGAAATAATAATAATAATAATAATAATAAATAGATATAACAAATCAAAGCTAATCATTCAGAGATCGTGATCAAAGACCACAAAAACAGGAATGTGGGTTTTTATTGACATGGCAGTTTCTGAAGACTGCAATGGATCTTTGAAGATCTAGAAAAATCTACTAAAATAAAATGATCTTGAGGTGGAAATCTAAAACATGTGATTGGAGTCATCGGACTGATTGGAGAAGGTTCTGATATACTCATTGAAGGGATTCCTGGTAGCCCACGCTTTAAAGAAATAGAAAAAAATTGTACTCACAAGTATAGCTCACACATTACGAAAGGTTTATCTATGTAAATGATTTGTGTGATGTTAGATTTTTTTTAGAAAGAGAATCAGTGAAAAATGTCATGAAGCCATTTCTGACCTTAGGCCTCTGATTGTAACCCGGAAGGAAATGTGTATACCACAGAAATCCAAGGAAATAATAATAATAATAATAATAATAATAATAATAATTAAGCCCGAGGAATAGACCGAGTAGCCAAGTTTTGGATAAAAAACATATCTAGCACTCGCCAAGACCTCGCACAGGTTTACAATGATATAATCATAAACCCAGAAAAATGTTCATCATTTGCCTACCGACAATGTACAAGATCCTCACTTCCGAGAGGACATAAAACTTCCTTGAGAAAAACAATTTACTCTCAGCAGAACAGAAGGGATGTAAAAGAGGAAGTTATGGGTGCAAGGATCAACTAATTATCAATAAAACAATATGGTGAAGAGGAAAAGGAACTTATCGATAGCATGGATCGACTACAGAAAGTCGTTCGACAGTGCACCATTCGTGGATAGAGAAGAGACTAAAAATATAGAGAGTATTGCTCCAAAACGGCCAAATTCATAACGGAGAGCATGAAAAACTGGAAAGACTACACTAAAACTAAAGCATAGAAACGGGTCATTAACATCGAGACCAATCAACATCAAAAGCAGGATCTTCCAAAGAGATTCATTGTCACCACTACTTTTTTACCTTTCATTAGCGCCACTCAGCTGCCTATTGAACAACAGTAACCATGGATACAAGACACAAAATAGCAAATTGAATCACCTATTTTATCGTGGTGATCTTAAAACGTTTGCCAACGATGACAACCAGCAGAAAAACTTACCATTGTCAAAACCTTCAGCGAAGACATTACGATGGAGTTCGGAATCGATAAATGTGCCAACACCCTAAACGGTAAACTAACGAAAACTGCAGACGTAGACCTTGATATCAGCAACAAGATTAAGGAACTACACCAAGATAGGGGATAAAAATACTTAGGAATTAATGAAAGAGACGGAATATAACGTTCAATTATGAAGAAATGATCCGAAAAGAATTTTATAAGAGAGTACGTTTGATACTAGAAAGCGGACTAAATGAGTGGGGGGTAATAAAATGAAGGTTGTCAACACCTATACCCGCAGTAACATACAGATTCAACATTATTAAATGGAAGTTGAATGATATTAAAAGATTGGACGCTGCTAAGACCAGTAAATTACTTACCCAGATGAGGATTCACCACTCGAAATCAGATGTTGATAGGCTGTACGTACCAAGAGCTTTAGTTACCAATTTGAACTAATCCTAAAAACTATAACAATCGGATTGGGAGCATAGCCCACAAAAACCAATGGCCGTCTCCTACAAATAGTAAAACACCAAATCCATTCTATCAACAAAGAAGCTGCACTCTACAAGAAAATGCTCAATATACTACCAATAAAAAAAACGAAGCGATTACCATCTACGCCACATATGTAAAACAAAAAGTAAAACAACTTGGACAAATTAAATTACAAAAAAACTCAAAAAACAAAACAAAAAAAATCAACCAAAATCAACAACAAAAAACAAAAACAAAAAACAAAAACAAAACAAAAAAAACTTGAAGGACAAGGCGTTGCATGACAAATAACTAAAATGAACAAAAGAATCAGATGTGGACCAACAGAAAACACATCAGTGGCTGAGGTGCATCAGTTTGAAAGCTGAGACAGAAGGCCTAATTATTGCAGTTCAGGGCTAAACCCTCGAAACCAGGTCCTATCACTTCACATAATCAAGGATGGAACTAACGCGAAATGCATATGTGCACTGGAAAATATGAAAGAAAAACAAAATCGAAACCACTGAGAGATGGTATGAGCATCAACCAGACATGTTTATTTAAAATAACGATGTAACTATCCTCTGGGACATGCCAATTCAAACTGACAGAGAAATAAAAGCCAATAGACCAGGTATTATCATAAAAAACAAGAAATTTAGTAAATGTATGCATATTGATATAGCAGTACCATCTGAAAGAAATAACTCCATAAAATTATCGAGAAATTGTCCAAATACAAGGACCTGGAGATCGTGATTAACAGGATGTGGGGAATGAAGACTGAGACTGTACTAGTAATAATCGGAGCTCTGGGCCTAGTTAGAAAATGAATGTCCCAGGTAACATCAACATACAAGTTGCGCCAGAAAATCACTTGCTCGGAACATCCCATATACTAAGAAAAGTGCTATCAATTAAATGGCAATTTTCCTATAGGGCCTATGGAACATAGTTTGAACCCGACTATACAGGATACAGAGCAGGAAATAATAATAATAATAATAATAATAATAGTAATAATAATTTCCTTCAGCTTTCTATCGATTTTGTTTTTATTTGTACTATCATCACTGCTGATTCTAGCTATCTCCCATTTTAAGAGTATTTTTGTAAGAAAAGATATGGTGTATGAGTCTAGATTCAAAATTAGTACATTTTCAATAACCTTAGCAGGTAAGATAACCTTCGAATTAGTGTTATTACTGCATATTATACTGTTGAACACGACTTAATTTTAAAAAATATATTAAGGATTTCGGATGGAATTGAAGGCACCACGAAATGCCCTTATCTCCATTCTAAATGTTATAAGATAGTAAGATTTGAGAAAAGTTACCTTTTGCAAAGTAGTTGGGGTTCTCAGTCGACGTCAAGGGTCAAAACTCTTGAAGATCGCCGTCATTAAGACATTTGTAATATAATGTTGAATTTTTTACATCACCTTAAGCAATAGGTTAGGAAGGAAAAAGGCGTCATTATTAGAAAGAGCGATGACAATGGGCTTTAGAAGCCGATGTTATTCGACAACAGTTTTAATAAAAAGACTTTATAAATTTTAATCGATATCGATGATGAAGCTAATTTGGTTTGGTTTGGTTTGTTTTACGGAATATCAACCTGAATGGGTTATTTAATGCCGGAAAATTTTTTATTGCTGGTAATATTTTTTTTTCAAACATGTATTGCTAGTAATATTTTCCTTCAAAAAATCTATTTCAGATAATAGTTTTTCAAAAAAGTATTGCTGGTAATTTTTTTTTGCCTAAAATGTATTGCTGGTAATAATTTTTTTTATAAAGTATTTCTGGTATTTAGATACTTTCATAGTATTTTAACCCCAGTCTGCGGTTTAACTATTTGCCCATAGTTGGGACCTTAACAGGTGCTACCAACCCGGGTCAAGGTGGACCTGGGAATACCAGCAATTAAGAGGTTGTTCCACGCTCCTCAAAACCTTCTGATGAGAGGCCTTGCTGTTGGACGTAGTTTATCGTCTTACCCAGGACGCAAGCTAATTTGAATGAATGTTGAATGATTCCTGTATGGTTGTAGCGGTTGATATCTATGTTGCCATTACTATTATGGGATTTCAAACTTTGTAGATATTTAAGTAGTTGATCAGAATCTTTCAGGATATAAAATATTGTAAGAATGAATTCAAAGAAAAAAACAATACGATATTAATTATGCCTGAAACTCTAAGATTCTGAATTGATCGAACTTGAGATTACTAAAACTGAAAAAATAGTGGAGGGGACGCATTCAATATAGTGTCATATTATTGAGTGTACCTGTCAGTGTGCTCGCATGCGTATGCAAATCATACATTGTTGACATCTATTGATTAGAGATAATCTGATATAAAAGGGTGGATTAAAGAGATTTCTTTAATAAATATGATGAGAGGCGGTAAATAATGTTTAGATTAACTGTAAATGAGAGAGAGGAGTTGGAAGAGAGAAAGGAAGTGGAAGAGAGAAAGAGGAAATGGAAGAGAAAAAGGAAATGGAAGTAAAAAGAGCAAAGGGAAGAGAAAAAGGAAGTGAAAAAAAGGAAAGGCAAGAGAAAAAGGAAATGGAAGAGAGAAAGAAAGTAGAAGAAAAAAGGAAAGGGAAGAGAAAAAGCAAATGTACGAGCGAAAGGAAATGGAAGAAAAACAGGAAAGGGTAGAGAAAGAGGAAATGGAAGAAAAAGAGGAAAAGTAAGAGGAAAAGTATAAAAAGACAAAATAGCAAGTCCCAGGAGAGCTAATTTCAAGGGTGCGATTGTTGCAAAGAAATAAAAAAAGCCTAATGACACATTATGACCAATTAAGATCTAGAATTGAAGAGGGAAACGTTGTGATGGAAGATCTTGACAAAAAAGAAAGGCTGAGTTCTTCAGACCAGGATAATGTAATAGAAGACAGGCCTTTCGATGACACAGACACGTAATAAGATGAAATGAGACCAAGATCCCCATTCCAAAGAATAGGGCATATACCTCAAGGTGGAAAGGAGGAAACAGATTGCAGGAAAAGTTCAAGAACAACGAAAGGCATTAAACTTTTTTGGTTCAGGTAGCTGTAATGTATTGGAAAATAGGATTTTACCTTTTTGCAGATGTTGGTTATAGGAGAAAAACGTGTAGAGTAAAGAGTCAGCCGGGAGGAAGTTGTCTACTGATCAGGTGTAGAACAACTGCATACAATTGAATAATAAAATAGAAGAAGAAGAAGAAGAAATTGAAATTAGAATAATAAGAAGAAATGAAGAAGGAGAAAAAGAAGAAATTAAGGCTGGAAAAGAGAGAAGATTAACAGGAAAGAAAGAAAGATCAAGTGAAGAAAGAAGCAAAGAAAGGTTAGAAGACAAATAAGTCAATAGATGTGAACAAAGAAAGGTGAAAAGACGGATAGATCAATAAATGTGCAAAAAGAATGAAAGAAAAAGTGAACAGACAGATAGATCAAAAGAAATGAACAAATAAAGAAAGGAGAAAAGACCGAGATATATCAACAAATATGAACAAAGAAAGAAAGAAAGAAAGGTGTGAATACCGATCAATAGATATGAACACCGAAAGTAAGAAAGGTAAAAAGACAGGTCAATAGATATGAAAAGAAAGAAAGAAGAAGACATGGAAAGTTGATAATGTATAAAGACTATGTGCTGTTTAGATAATTAATTACTTTAATAAAAGTAATATGTATATGATCATTTCACCCAAGCCACTAAGATGCAAAGGGGTTACTAAAAGTGTGAGAATATGAGAAGTAAAAAACATTATTAAGGGCGAGAACAATAAAAGAACAGAAATTAAGAAAACAGAATATAGCGATATATATATATATATATATATATATATATATATATATATATATATATATATATATAGTTGAAGATATAGATATATGAAGGGATTCGCGAACAGGACACAAAGGAGTCGCAGTCGTCACAAAGAATGCCGCACTAACTACGATATTCGCATTATAATATTCGTATTATAATATTAATCCACGTGATTAACAGTTCCCTCACGACTCTTGTGTTCTAGTGTTTTCCTTTGGAATATTACTAAACAGAACTACGAGTTGATACAATCTTTATAACAATATATATATATATATATATATATATATATATATAATTATTTATTCGAAAATTATAACATAAATATGTTATAAAATCACTACAAAAATAGCCATTTTTTTTCAACACTTCTGGTGTCTTACCAAGTTACAGTGTTCAATGTAGAATAAAGGGTTTCAAAAGGTTCAAATCAATCAAACATCCCTCGCTAGGGGAAACGCTGTTACATAAGCTGCAATGACCAATCAAAATACAAGTATATGAGAATTCAAAAAACTTGACAACGAACTAAGGTTATAATAATTATTTAATGCTTTAATGTTGGGGTTAGACTAAAATAGAATTTATTCTAACTAATAAGTATTAGATTATATGATAAAATTTGAATTTAAGAATTACCCATTTTAAAAATTAAATTTAATCTATTTTAAGTTTAAAATTATAAAATTACTGAGGAAAAAGAAAAATATAAATATGTTATTCTATTTATTTTGTTTTTATTGAAATTAAGTTGGAATAAACGTTAAGATGAAATGTTGCTCTGAACTTCATGAGAACGTAGATACATGTGAAGAATAAACAGAGGCAGGGGAGGGTGAAATCTTACAAAAGACAATGCATACACAATCAGATTATAATACATAAACATGCATACGTATTTAGATATATAGACACGCAAAAAAGCGACGAGACAGGAAATATCTGCACGACCCTTAAAAAAAAACAAAAAAAAAAACACACAATACATACACAATGAAAGGTACACACAAGTGACCATACATACAGACACCGACAAAGACACGTACATACACAGACAACGACACACCGATACACCTACCGAGAAATATTCAAGTTTGAAAGTGTTATTAAACGAATTCTAACCACTTATTAAAATATAACTTATATGGGCAAATATACATAGATAAAAATGATAGAATAGATAAAATTCAACATGGGCAGAACATAAAAACAAACATTAGGGAAAAAAAAAGAATATTAAAATATATAGACATCGATAGAAAAATAGATATATACGCATAAACACCATTTAATATATAAAAACGAAAACTCCAAACACAAATATAGATAAAAATATTTCATATATACCTATATACGCACTAGTGCACATATACGAGTACACAAATATAACAGTATGTGAAAGAAAATAAAAATTACATACAGACATATGTGTACACACATTCATCATTATAGACAGAAACATAGAAAAGACTATCTACAGACAAACATATACACCCCACACTATATATATATATATATATATATATATATATATATATACATATACCCACATATATATATATATATAAATATATATATATATATATATATATATATATATATATCCATATATACGCATACGCACACATACATATACGCATACGTAGATGTATATATGCACATACAGAAGCACGCATAAATATATCAACCCACAGAGCAACATAGAAAGTAAACAAACCAAATATATATATATATATATATATATATATATATATATATACAGAAACAACAAACATACGTATCTACACACATACACATATCATATACAAACACACGCATATATAAAAATACATACACACGCAAACTTAACACACACACACATATATATATATATATATATATATATATATATATATATATATATATATATATATGCATTCTTATACTTACACATAAAAACACACACACATATATATATATTGTGTATTTTTCATTGATGCATGTTTCATTAAATAATATAGACAAATTTTGTCTATTTATTTTAAGTAAGTTTCTTTCATATTGTCTGATAAGCTTAATAACATTATCATTGAAAGACGAAAGGAAATCACCATATTGATACATATTTAAATCCATTCTAAGCTTTCGACTTACGTAAGCCATACTTAATACTTTTCGTTTTCCACTCTCGCGTGGTCATGTTTGACGTCACGCGCTGCGACGCGATTTTCGCTTCCGCGTCTCGTATACACGAGTTAGTCGTGGCTTTGAAATTTTTCATGCAACAAAAACAGACTATCTTTATTGTTTCGTCTGTGTATTGGTTGATATATTGAAAAGTAATTGTCATCTTTGATAATGGCTTACAGATTTAATTTTAGAAGAATGTTTTGAGTAGAAACTGTTCAGGTCATTTTTGTTTGTAGCCTTTCTGTAAACGTCAAAATTGAGTTCGTTATTGTCTCTGTGCAACATGATATCTAGGAAGGAAAGAGTGTAGTTGGTTTCAGTTTCAAAAGTGAAGTCTGTTGTAGGTTCAGTATATATATATATATATATATATATATATATATATATATATATTTGGCTTTTTCGGTGGAGATATGTTAAAAATTACCAAAGAAAATACACCTCTTCTTTCAGTCGAGGATATCAAATATGTTTTGTACGAATACTAAAAATAAATAAATAAAAAAAAAAAAACAAAACAAAAAAAAAAAACGAATCGAAAAAAAAACCCAAAATAACAAAAAACAAAAAAACAAACAGAACAAATGAAGAATATATTCAACAAATTTAAAAAAAAATACCGTGTTAATTTTTCATTCAAAAATTGTGAATATTCTGAAGGTTCGGATTCCTATGAATAAATTAATTCTATTCTGGATAAAACTGCGTTCATTTGTGTATTGCCTACTATTAATCGTTTATAGAGAAGAGAAGTTATTAAAAAGCAAAAATGCACCCAGCTTTCAACTGCATTTGCATAAAACAGTGGTTAGCATATACACGTAGGTGGGGATGCTGAGGACGAATGAAATTTAGTTTCATTGTAAATTCCCCAACCTAACAAGTATCATCTACGTTCTTCGTTCAAATCAATATAAAAGGAACAGTAATTGTGTGGAGCTGACTGATATAACAGGAGGAATGAAAGCGTTGAAGTTGGTAGAAAGCTGGGGTGAACGCTGATTGGCTGAAAAATGGCAAAAATTAAAGATGGAGGTAAGACAGACTATACAATTAGTGGGTGTAGAAATGGGAAAAGTGTGTTTGCTCAACTGGGAGAAAAGGCGGTCGGGTAAATAGGAACAAGAGGTAATATTGACACAAGATTGGACTGAAAAGTGAATATTGATGTATAGGACATAAGAGAAACAGGTAGTATTGATGTTTAAAGTGTCGCAGGTGGGAGAAGGGGTTGGGCGATGGTGGAGATATTGCTTTAGTAGGGATCGGAGGCATTGCTGTATAGGAATATATCATGGTCAAGTTTACTGTAATATAATAGGATTTGAAATACTATCTGAAACACACACACACACACACACACACACACACACACACACACACACACACACGCACACGCACACGCACACGGAGAAAGAGGAAGAGACCGAAAGAAAAAAACAAAGAGAGAAAGAAAGAAAATGTCAGCAGAGCAGGACGGTGAAATTGTTATTTGTAGATTGTGACCTAAAAAAAAAGCCACATAATTTAATCACTACCTAAATGCAGCGGGACCCCTTCTGAAGTACTATAGACTCTTACTTATGCGAAGTTACACACACACACACACACACACATATATGTATACATACATATATATATATATATATATATATATATATAGGGAGAGAGAGAGTTTTTTATATACAATATGTATATACACAGAACTTTCTTTTACAAACAACTTTG
The DNA here is from genome assembly GCA_903632075.3 of Acanthosepion pharaonis. Lineage (NCBI taxonomy): Eukaryota > Metazoa > Mollusca > Cephalopoda > Sepiida > Sepiidae > Acanthosepion > Acanthosepion pharaonis. The sequence goes on from CAHIKZ030000802.1 coordinate 288,169, forward strand.
GATTTTGACTAGTATTGGCGTTGTTTAAATTTTGTACTCGAATTTTTACAAGTTGGTAAAACAGTTGCTTAAATTGTCTATGGTTGCGTCTAATAAATAAAAAGAAAATATTTTAATTGAACTAAACTACCAAAGGTTTTGGATAGAGTATAAAATAACTTATAACCTTTTGTTTAATGTTGTTTTTCTTTTTGTATTTTAAGTTGCTTAAACCGCAGTAATAGGGTTACTTAAGATTTGGCTACAGTTACTAATAAAAATCGCACATATAAAGGGTGTTCCAATAACTTGGACCGATTTTAAATGTTAATTAAGTTTTAGTGTCTAATGATTTTTTTGTTTTTCTTTCAGATTTGGCGGACATTTGGGAGATATTATTTTTCACACAAAATTTCCATGACTTAAATAACGTGATTCAATAGAGAAATAAATAAATTTTCACCAATAACACTGATTTATTTACTGCTGACTTTGATCCGTCTTAATGAAACACCCTTATATATATATAATCCGTCTTAATGAAACACCCTTTATATATATATGTATATATATATATATATATATATATATATATATATATATATATATATGAGAGGAAGTAATGGATTTTTATTCATAGTTCAGTATGTGTTCTTATTTATACGGTCGAGTCACGCCAAATATTACCGTCTTGTATATCAAGGTAGGGAGGTCATTAGGGACGTATTCTGTGTCATAACATAGTTATTCAATATAGATGGTTGATGGTCGACTTTCTCCATAGCTAGGTGTCCAGAACATTAGATCACTCGCGAGTTTTTGGTTTGCTTACTACGTTCACATAAGATTGTAGAAATATCAGGCATGGGCCCACAGAGCTGTGATTTAGTTGGATGCTGTCTCCAGGAGCTCTTAAGTATAGCTTTTAGCGTCCGAGTATAGGTTCCATTAAGCTTAGACTGTTGGGTTTTAGTTAATGTCCAAGCAGTGGCACTATACGTTAACACTGCTTCTACAGTGGCTCAAAAGAATCTCCGCTTGAGGTTGACTGGTAGATCAGATTTCTAGATTAAATCCATTCATTGTATACACCATTACCAATGCCATAATACTCCTACATCATCTAGAAAAGGCTGCCAATGATCGTGGACTCTATATCAATGCCTCTGAAACTGAATTCATAAGCATCACCCAGCAAATCTCGATACAAACAGTCTCGGGTGAATCAATAAAAATCTCGCGAATATTTTACATACCTAGGAATCGAAATAAATTATACTGTTTTTACTATAAACGTTATATTTAGGTATTACACATGCTTTAGTAGACGTCTCCGTTTTCAATATATTTGTACAACAAACTAAAGTATAGGTAAAACCAACAAAATACCTGCCAAGTGTCCCCAAAAAATAAAACTAATACTAAAACCAATAAATCAAAACAAAAAAATGAGGGCAATAAAATAATCAAAAACTGAAATCTACTTAAACAGTAATATATATATATATATATATATATATATATATATATATATATATATATATATGATAGACTCTCTCGACAAACTCTTTCTTTCATTTTTTATGTTTGTGTCGTATGTGACACTTCAGTGACTTGCATACAAGTTCACATATTGTGCAACGGCGAGGATCTCGAGACATAGAAACAGGAATATTTCTCAGGTTAATACGACTGATTTCGAAATTTTTGATACCACTCTGGCAGAAATATCTCCAGTTTTTTATATCCATGGGAAGCGGCTCTTAGCCTGAGGCACATTGACAGCTGAGAGGTTACTCTTTAGCTTGTCTTTGTACCTGAGCCATAGCCGTCCCCAGTCCTTATTCACTGGCAAACTGGCTATACACGAGGACCTTAGTTATTCTGTCGTTACTCATCCGTACAACACACACACACACACAGATATATATATATATATATATATATATATATATATATATATATATATATATATATATCACCTTAACCTGATGAACTCGACCACAAGGTGAAATGACTAAAAGTAGTAATGTATATATATGCGAGAGTAACAATGTAATATCTAATATTTATTTCCATAGAAACAATGTATTTGGGAGCAAATTAACACTGTTGGATAGAGCAAGTTTTCAGACGGTAAGCACAATTTTTCCAGATAATCCTCACAAATTGAGTATGCATTTTAATCAGCAATAAACAAAAGCCTTCATACCACACTAGTAAATAAGTCCTATCAGGATCAAAAACATCGCAGTGGCTATTGCTGAAAACTTACACACAGCGTAACCGTGCTCACATCCAATATTTGGTCTCCCTCAGCATCGATGAATGTTCATGGGTGAAAGTTCTTCAGCATGGAGCATCTCAATGATAAATCCCTCTTTCGTATACACTTTCATATTAAACACCATTTCGCCAGACTAGTGCTCAAGTGTTATTCGTATCAAGGCCAAGAATGGATTATTCGGCGATAAGCTTCTACCTCAACTACAATGTCAACAACTTCCGCCTTTGACGTCTTCTGATAAAATAATAAAAGAGGAATTGTTTAGTTCAGAGAGCACATCGGAAATTTACTGGTGAATGCATTGTAAATGATTTGCATTATAGAAATATACAGAAAATCAAGAAAGGAATTGTTAGGAATTAAAACGGTACTGGATAAAAAATGGGTCGATTAAATATTGCAAAACAAGCCTTAATCTTTATTAATATATCATCATCATGATTATGATCACTCCAATGACCAGAGGCATGGCCATCAGGTCGCTGATCAGCTGAATAGTTTCCTCCACATATCTAGATTGAAAGCTGGAGAGGTTTCCCTTTATGCGTATCTTAGGCAAATAGACCTAGTAAAGCCCATCCCCTTTCCAGGTCAAAATCATAGCCAGTCTTCCAACTTTAAGACTCGCCTTGATGACTGTTGATTCTACTGGAGGAACATTCTGCACTGGCATTGACTTCAGCCTGGGACCATCTATGCCATATCATCAACTCACTGGGTGCATACATAGTTCTATCTATCTATCTATCTATCTATCTATCTATCTATCTATCTATCTATCTATCTTTTTTCCGTCTCTCTCTATCTCGCTATCTCTCTATCTTCTTCCCGCTCTATGTTTCGCTCTCTCTCTCTCTCTCTCTCTATATATATATATATATATATACACCTATCTATAAAGCTGTTAAGATTCCACACCACTTCAAATAAAAATTTGGAAGGAATCCCCCCATCAATAATAAATAGAGCGGTAGAGCTATTGGACTTGAGAAACCTGTTTTCCTAAAAAATGGTTTCAAGAGAAAGATTTTATAAATTGCAACCGAAAACGGTACTGGCTGCTCGGTCAATGAATGTCAAATATTTCCTTATAGGGAAACGGCTTATATGACCATTACATGTTGAAGAAAAGGAAAAGTATAAATCTATTCTGCTGTTTAAGGTTCAAGAATTCCAGAGGCGATATCAATAAATAGAAACAAAAATAGAAGGAATAAAAAAAGAAACGTTTCGTTCTGATCAAAGACTGCTATGAATCTTTTAAATAAGTGCAACGAAGGGCAAAAAGTATTATAACGGCCATTTGTAATTGCAAAAGAAATAAAAATGACAACAATAAAGGAATTAATGAGGAACGCATCAAGGAAGCAGAAATGAAAAAAACATAGACGTTCCATGGAAAAAATTGAATAACGTATAAATGCTATTCAACACGAAAAGTCATGGACATTGTTATGAGACATATCAAAATATCCCCACAATTTCAAAAATGGAAAGGCCCATCCGTCTGGCATCCATATCATGTCCTTTCTGAATTCCGATATTCCCAATAACTCATCAGATATAGGTCTATTCTTATCCATGCTGCCAAAGCATGGTGGCGCCACCTACCATTACCCTTACATACTGTAATGATTTTTGGCCCATCCCTATACACGTATAGTAATGTAATCTCTTTATATTCTCTCTCCCTAAGTACCATAATCTGGGTGTTGATGTCTCTCCACAGCCTCCTTCTATTTAACATCTATAAGTAATGCATTGTTATGATTGTTTTAAGAAATGCAGTAGAATGATTTACTTTTGTTAAACAGTTTTGAATTCAGAGCTGTCTTTCTATTATACTAGTTGCCAACCAAGGCTATAGAACATAGCCTGCCATTCTATTTAACAAATAGTTGGAGATCGATATATTTTAATGTTACGAGGAAAGAATAGAATAAAAATAATTAGTCTTGTGTTTGAGGGAGTTGCATACCTTCAGAAATATTGGCTGAGGATAGGTAAAATATAAGAATATTACTGCTGATTTTCAAGCCAAGCAGGCGATGTTGACTTAGTAGATTGGCGCAACACATTCTTCTTACTGTCAACTGTCATAATTCTTCTTTAATTAAGTCTTGTGCCAAAGTAAATATTAATAATAAAATTCAAGTTTTCATTTTAGACTTATGACAATTAGGTACAAAAGTTTTACTTTATATTAACGGTTAAACCTAGAACATCACGCGTCCTGGGTAAGACGATAAACTACATCCGCGTCCTGGGTAAGACAATAAACTACATCCAACAGCGAGGCCTCTGATCAGGAGGTTTTGAGGAGCGTGGAACCACCTCTTAATTGCTGGTGTTCACATTCTACCCTGACCCGGGTGGTAGCACCTGTTATGGTCCCAGCTATGGTCAAATAGTTAATTCCCAAACTGGGGTCAAAACACTACGAAATTGTGAAAATAGGTTTTAATACCAGAAATACATTTTTTGAGGAAAAATTATTACCAGCAATACATTATTGCCAGCAATACAAGGAAAAATATTATCAGCAATAAGTTTTTGGAAAAAATATTACCGGCAATAAATATCTTGTCGGCATTAAATAACACATAGAGGTTGATATGTCGTAAAACAAACCAGACCAAACCAAACCAAACCAGAACATCACTGTCTCAGGTTTTGTTCTTATCTATTTCGATATTTTCAATCTCTATCAAACTGAAACAAATAACAAACCATCTGTTGTTTTTTTTCTTTTTCGGAATACTTTCTCTTCGAACCGAAAGATTTTCAGCAACTCCTCGTATGAACTAAAATCACCTTAACTCTTTCTCTCTCTATATATATATGAGTTCAAATTATTCATATCTATTAAGTGAAATCAAGTAATCTATTTTTTCTGTTTATCACTCTATATGACTTATCTATCTATCTATCTATCTATCTATCTATCTATCTATCTATCTATCTATCTATCTATCTATCTATCTCTTTTTTCATGTATCTCCTCTTTTCACCTATCTATCTATCTATCTATCTATCTATCTATCTATCTATCTATCTATCTATCTATCTCAGCATGATCATATCACAGTTTGCCCGCATCTATATATATTCATCTCTGTTTATCTGATTCGATGTTTCTATATCATTCAATAACCGACGTTTTCTCATATCTACCTAATGTTCATATTCCTTCTTCCATAGCCTCTTTTCATGTGCACTCAACTCCCATCATCTTACCGGAAAGAAATTCAATGGCTCCCGGAAGTAATTTTCACCGGTTTTCAAGTAGGCAATGATATCATCGTCACCCTTCGTTCTATTAAATGCTCAAGTTGAAATATGAGAAATTGAACCTTTACCCCCTTGTCTTCCTCTTTCTCCCTTTGACCGATTTTTACCTTTTCTTACACATTTTTCCATTTTTATTCACACTCTTCTGTTCACATTGCCCATTCTTTTCTATACACTTTCTTATTTTGGCTTTCTTTCCTTGCACTTCCATTTCTGTTCCATTTATTTCCTGCACTTCTATTAAAGCGAAGGAGATCTCCAGATAACCACGCCATTCTTTGGTTTATTCCTTTGTCTATCTGCACATAATAAAATACTATCCAACTTAGTTGATTCTATCATGTGTCATACCTTGTAGCGGTATACACTCGAGTCTTCTGAATCTGTCCGGCAATTGAAGTATTGGACAAATAACTCGTCTGCTAGTCTTTTTGTTTTAAATGTATGGTTTTATTAATTTCCTGTTTTCCAATGCCAGATCAGCGTCCTGTTTGTGTAGATTTGATTAGATTTACGAAAAGAAAGCGAATTAGAAGATCTGACTAAATTCCTCAGCTTGAAGTTCCACTGTTTGCGGACGGATTCTTTCACTGACCAAAACTAACAACGTTTTTATTTTTTTCATATTTAATCGAAGAATTGATTGTGAATTTGAAGTTATGGAATTATTAAAAAGAAATAATCAGAAAGGATTTCTGCTCGGTTATCAGACAATTTGGTCCTTAAAATTCTTTTGGGAAATGCTCTAACAGAGGAAAGAAAGTGCGATATTGAGACCCGAAGGCGTATTGGAATGGCTAGAAATTCAGAAATAATCTGATATTTATTTCACCACCTTCATCTCATTAAAGCGATAAAGAACATTTTAAAAACTTCCACTAACCCTTCAAATTCAAAATGCAGTGACCATTTTGAATAAATTGGTACATTGTCATTAGGAGAAAATATAAATCAGCAATTTAATAATGTCCATATGATAATGGTAAAATTCACAGTTTCTTCATAGGAAACGTTCGGTATTTATTGCCTCGGACTGTGGGTTGGGATTTATCAAATATTTCACTTAAAAAATTGCCCGCAGTCCCCGTAACCGTCGGTTGCGCTGGCCTCGGTGCTAGCACTGATCCCTCTCTCTGGTGCAATGAGAGGGTGCGGCCTTGGGAAGCTGTTCCCCAGGGCTAGGCACCTCTCGGTATAATTTTCCTCAGTTGCAACTCTGTCCTATGACGGAGTCGCTCCTGAGTGTACTCTGTCCAAAGAGAGAGACGCAACTGAGAGATGATAAATAGATGCGTTACAAACTACTCATGAGAGCGGTTTACACGCTTGTGACATGACATTAAAATGGGAACCTCAGCTGACCATATATCATTTATCTGTTCTTTCTTTTCCCCGATGAGGATTTCACACATCTTCCGAACTCCAGGGTATCAGATGTATATCGTATTTCAGAAACACAATGTATCTTCATCTAAAAAAGGCGAGGTGCCTAGAACTGCCTTATTCTGTTCCACTTCACACACCAAAAGTTATGCAATTATGACAGGAACGACAACTCTACATTTTTAACGTCATTTTAAATATCTTAAAATTAAATAAAATAAATTAAATTAAATTAAATAGGTTAAAATTACCAGTTTAAATTTTCAGAATTTAAAAGTTTCGAAGATTAAACATTTTTAGAAAATTTTCTTTTTTTTTAAATTACTATTTTTGAAAAATAGAACTTGATGTTATAGAAAGGATAAAATACTCCAGAGATGGAACGAATATATCTGAGAACCCTTCCACGATGAAAGAGAAAACTGACAATACACAGAAATATCGAAGGACCAGATATATTAAAATCTCAAGTGGAATCAGCAATGGCCAAAGTGAACAGAAAAAAAAACAAAAAACAGTAGAAGCAGATGGAAATGCTGGCAGCCTTAGATGATTTCAGAAATGACAAAGTTACAGAAATAATAAATTAATTATACAACAGTGATGATATACCAGAAGACTCAAGTAGATTCATTTTCATAGCACTGCATCAGAATCCAGATGCAAACGAATGTGGACTTCATTGGACAATCAGCCCAAAATGAAACAATAATTTAACTATCTGGGAAGTGCATTAACAGAGAACGGAAAATGCAACGTTGAAATCTAAATACGCATTGAGATACAGATAGAACATTCCAAAAGCTAAGCAAAGTATTAAGAAACAAGAAAATTTCATTAGAAAGAAAGAAAACATTACCTAACGGTTATGACAATGAATGCTGGACAATATGGCTCTACAGCAGTATGCTGAGAATATCATGGGCGGAACATGTGAGTAACGAGGAAGTTTTAGAGAAAATGCAAACAAAAAGAACACTTATATTTAACATCAGAAAGAGATAGCTGAAATTTATGGGACAAATAATGAGGAAAGAGGGCTTGGAAAATTTGATAGTCACAGGACAGATTGATGGCAAGAGGAAAACATGACCTACCTTGTAAGTTTGAGTAAATCGATGGCGGAACAAGTTTTATGAGAGATAAAAAAAGACAAATTTTATTAAGAGCTACAAAAGACGGGAAATTGTGGAGGGCTATGATCGCCAACTTCCGGAAAAACACGACATATAGAAAAATAATCTCCTTTCATTAATTCCTATCCTTTTAATTTTTGTTTCCTTTCCATATTTCCGTGACTATATTTCATTAATTCCGAAATTTATTTTCAAGTTTGGCTTCCAATCAATATTTCTGAAATGGCCATTCATTTATTCCGACCAGTTTAATATCAAGAATTGTTTTTTCCAACAATATTTCAGTAATAGTCCTTCATTAATTTTGAACATTTCAATTTAATTTTTTGTCTGCCATCAACGTTTCTGGAAGAGTCTTTTATTAATTCTGTACCATTTTTATACCAAATTTTGTTTCACATCAGTGTTTCTGTAAAAGTCATACATTGATTTCGACCTTTTTTTTTAATTTCAACTTTTGTTATCCTTCAAGATTTCCGTAATAGTTTTTTATTGATTCTGAAATTTTAATTTCATTTTTTTATCAATCAATATTTCCGTAATTGTGTTCCCTATTAATATTTCCGTAAACGTACCTAAAGCCGTTACTGCCATCATTTTTACGATCGAATATTATATGATCTAATTTTCTGAGAAAGAATTTTCCTGTTTACAAATCTACGTATATAGATTTTCTTCTTTTATGTGCTTTGTTCATTTAGGACAAGTGGTGATCATAGCTCTAAAACTTTCTGTCTCTTGTAGCTATAAGCAAAGTTTTTTTTAAAAATTATTTTTTAAATTACTTCACTCTATGTAAGGCAATAGTGCTACATATACGCAAGGAGATACTGAGAGTTAGTAAGGACAAAAGACAATAAAAGAATAGGTTTTGGAAAGACAGAAGATGGTGATTGTTGTTGCATTTAAATTTTTGAACATTGTAGGTGACAGGAAAGCGAGAAACTAGGCGAGAGCTTCACAGGCGAGAAGTGCGAGAGAAGAAACTATAAGAATAGAACTTATCCTTGCATCTTGATATTTCAACAGTAAACACATGAGAATTTGTTGCCAATCTGGTATTATTATTAAATTTATGCGGTTGACGTACCAAGGAGGAAAGTTCATTAGAAAAATTGTCATGAAAAGCTCATTAGAACAAGTGCCATGGAAATATTTATCGAAGAGATAGGGTGGGGTGAAGCCACATTACGGGAAAGTGATTGAAGCTGAGATGCCAGGTCAGGACTTTCTTTGTATATTGTCAAGAATCTCAAGATATATAGCAGGACCAGATATGGCAGCAATATTCAATGCACGGTCGAATGGTAGACTTATAGGCGTGCAGTTGTTAGCCTGGGCTAGTATACACGCCAGGATATGAAATAAGTTAGGTTACAATATCCCTACCTTGGTCAAAATTTAATCCCATCTTTTCCCCATATATTAAGCCGTATGTAATTGTATCCACTGATGATACTTGATACAATGGATCATGAAATGTCACACGTCCGCAGACATTTAGTATACGCATTATAGAGTCATTATTTTTAAAACGATTCCTTGCTTTGTACATTAGTTAGCCTAATTTCTGGATGCCTATTAATTTTGGTCAAAATCATTTAACAATGATCTTCTTTGTGATTGTGCAGTCTACAAACGACCATTTTAATTATAAACACATCTGTATACTTGAGAACACTCTGTCTCGTATTTACTTTATCCTCTTGTGGAATACAGATTACTGATTACTGTTAAATGTATTCCTATCAACCATTATTACCAATCTGTAGACTGGAGGCATTATATTATATTCTTGTTAAGAATAAAAAAAAAGTTGTTGATATTAATAGTAAAATTGGTATAAACTGGTCTAGAAGTTTATAATTTAGACTAAACTATTTAATGTCCTGAGTTATGATATAAGATAATACAAAATTACACATGACTTATTCTGATCTGGGCTAAACTATACCAGGCGATATTCTACGAGGAATTAAGGCCACACCGAGTGAGAAAAGTGCTTTGTATACAACTTGAATCTACCAATAGGATACATAGAAACCAGTGTTGGGCACCTCGATGTGATGTAATGGTTAACATGACTGGGCATCCAATACTTTCGGCCTTGTGCCACATCTAAGCTACGCTTAGAAAATCACCATAGAAACCAGAGTTTACTTTAAAAGGTTTAAAGCATCCTACAATATGTGCAGAATATCGGTATATAAAATCGGCGAGTCGAGTTCAATTCCTGGCCTGTGTATGTTCACTTTCGCAACTTTTGGAAATGTACGAATCATTCTTTTGGCCCTCCAGCTAAGGGTTAAATACCAGAGTAGATTGGTCTACCTTTTTAATTGAACTTTTTTTCTATCCGAAAATATTTACGGAATGATGTTTCATTAATTCCTAAGTTGTTAATTTCCGATTTTGTCTTGTCTCAGTAGTTGCAGAAAGGCCGTTCAATAATTCCTGCCCTTTCATTTTCAAGTTTTGTATCTCAGTAATATTCCCGAGGGTTTTTTTTCATTATTTTCAACTCTTCTAATTTCAGGGACTCAAAACTTCAAAAAACTATTAAAATACAAGGATCTTGAAATGGGAATCTCAAAAATGTGGCAAACAAGGGCATCAATAATTTCAGTTATAGTTGGAACCCTCAAGTTGATTGGAAAAGGTTCCGATAGACTCATTGAAGGGATTCCCGGCAACCCATACCTTAAACAAATACAAAAACCTTTACTCACAAGTACAGCTCACACATTACGAAGAGCCTTACCCATGTAAAATGTGTGTGATAGTAATTTTTCTTTAACAAAAATGATCAGTGGAAAATGTCATGAAACCATTTCTATCCTTAGGTTTCTTATTGGGACCAGGAAGGAGATGTGTATTCAATGGAAATCAAAGGAAATAATAATAATAATAATAATAATAATAATAATAATAATAATTATTATTATTATTATTATTAATATTATTTTATCATAATCAAACCATGTAATAATTATCAGTGAGTAGTTATTTATATATTTTCTGTCCCATCTATAGTAGAAAGGGAGGTAAATCCACTTAAATTAGTAAATTTATGAATTATTACTTCACTCAGTCGTTTTAATAATCTCTACAAATAAACTATTTGTCTGCATTTAGATAAAATTAGTTGCCAAACAAAATGAACCATTTAATTAATCAGTGCCTTTACTTTAATTATAATATTAATTATAAAAAATTATATTAATTAAAAATTATATAAATTATAAAAAAATTTAATTAACCAGTTCCATTACTCCTATATACTCTTGAGAGGGGCTTTGTCTTCGACGTCTTTATTGTTCTGTTGCTAATATTTTTCTCCGACAGATATTTCCATTTCATTAAACATAATATGTTTAACATGAAAGATATTGAAAAAAAAAATAATCCCAGGTGTAATCAATAGATTATAGATATCATTAAAAGTCTAGAAAGTATAAAGGGAACGGTGTATGATTGTCTCCACACGTTCGTTCGTTGAAGGATAACATATTCTGGGATGTTAATATTAAAATCATGTTAATTTCCTGCGACAACGTTGATAGAATGCTTCTGCTTTATGCGTCGGAACACACGTTTCACACGAACGTTAGCGGAGTAAAATAGTACAAGCACGGTAAACTGCAACCATAATCCTAAATGAAATGCTCTGTTGAGATCAAAAACGAATGACAAGTGAGTTAAATACCACATTAGCTTTCTATTGGGGGAGATTAATCGCATCATCTAAGGCCTAGGAGTCACTCGAGATAGAGAGTTACAAAGTAAGTGGTACAGTTTATGGCGATATGTGGGGAAGATAGCGGTTGAGCCTAGACTTGAACAAGTTAAGATTGTAGCGATCGGATCGGAGAAACATCCTCTTGGGAGTCGGTTCCACAAAGCAGCCTTCCATGGGAAGAAGCTGCTCGAGTGGAACTTACATCTCACCAATGAAATACGAAGAAAGAGAGGGCGGTTCGCTACAATGTGCGTGATGCAATAACTTTAACTTCAACTTCGATCTTGGGCTGATAATAGAATTAAGCTGGTGCTGCTTGAAAATTTTAAAATTGGTTTTTAACCCAAATAGTTTACAAGATGAAGAAAGTCTGTTAAACATTTAAACAAAGTTTTGTTTTGATGTCTAAATCAAGCTTTTACAAAGTTTCAGATTTGACAAAATTTTTCAAGGCAAATTCGAGTTATTAAGCGTATGTGATTTGCATAACTCCAGAATAAAATCCGTGGTAAATAATCCAAGTGGATCCTAGTAATGTAAAAATATTAAAACTGATCCACAGAAGAGAGCCCAATGTATTTATTACAGAGCATATATGAATTACATGTAGATAAAATTCAGTACCTAATATGATATATGTCCATTTCACCCAGAACGGGCTTGTCAACAGCATATATGTATACGAATTTAGTATTTGGGGAAAAGTACTTTAGTCAGTGAGGTAAGTGCTATACTTGATACACGTTGGGGCGATCATGTCTCTTTCGATTCATGACTTACTAGGCAGAAGATTTTCCAGCTGTAAGTTGCTGTTTTTTTCTACATTACACTGGTTGCCATAGGAACCATTCTGTCCTGCTATTCAATCCATAGTTGACAGGAGAAGTGATGGGTTCATACCTTTTTCAAAAGTAATTGTGCGTAACTGAATGTAACGAACCCGACTGGAATTCGAACTCAGCTCTATAATTTCTCATTCTGTACCGATTAACCTTTACAACACAACGCACATCAATTTTAAGAAATATGACCTAATGCTAAAAGAAGAATTTTTTTGAAAGGGCTCCATGGTTATGCTGAAAACTTTTTTTTATCCCCTCTTACAATATCTGTAAAACATAAATACGTAAAGATTTGCAGCACGTTGAAGAAAATATGAACAATCCTATGCTTTTGAAAAACCTTTTTCAAATAGATAAAATTTTGTATCAGTCAATATCCCATTGTCTTTTAGTGGCAATAATTGCCTTGCTTAGGGTAAATCGATTAAAAACAAAACATACCTTGCCTCAAAAACTGTTCAATAATTGCAAAATTTTGAGGTTATTTTTTACAAATTTCTTTGACTTAAGCATTTTATTATAAAAATCCGCAGTTGTTTCCATTTCAGGAAAGAAACATTTATTTCGCCATCTTCACGCTTTTCAAAATTCAAACTTTCAAATTGTGCAAGTCAATTCCTTCTTTATTCTATTGAAACAAATTCTGAAAATTTAAAGGACAGAGTGTGTAGGCAGAAAGGAAGTCTTGAAAAGGCAGGTGAATTTCCTTGGACACATAATGAGAAAGGATAGATTGGAAAACTTAACCCTCACAGAGCATATTGATGGCAATTTATGCCTAACAACCGCTTTTGCTTACTGTAATAATAAGGAACCTATCGCATTCTATCCATTTCAATACTAACCACCCTGTATAAAAAGGTACTTTAATTACTAACGAATCAGTTTAACTGAATAAAGCTTCTTAAGTTGATATTCGTCGTTGTTTATTCATTACACTTACAGAGGGATGGCTGACAGAACTTAATATAAATAGATTCCAACACCAAATAAAATTCTGAGTTAGCCTTTCTTAGTACCCAATAAAAAGTTTTTATTTATAAAACCGGAAAAATTGACGGTTTAATAAATTTTTAGCTTGTCTACTAACGAAAATAAATCTAGAAGCGATTCTCTTTTAAATGTTTCCCGACTTGGTTACCCTGTTAAACTAGAGGATATGGATTCTCACTAAGTGATTTAAGGTGACGACCATCAGATAGCTAAAATAATTTTAAGCTTATTAATAGCTCGAGAAGCGGCGAAGAAACATGGCAATGTCGAAGTTGTTCGTTCGGGGTTGTCTGCTTTATAATTTTAACGTGGGTTTGTCCACAGCCAAATCGAGTTGCTGAATAATTCAAGCCTTTTGGGATAATTCTGTGATTGAACACACCGCCAGACATTGGTTTCAGAAGTTCAGGTCGGGATATCTGTCCCTTTGTGGTGAACCCCGCAGTAATTGGCCACAAGTCCTGGATGATGAGGCACTGAAGGCGGCAACAGAAGAGGACAACAGTCAAATCTTAGGTGAGCTTGCCGAACTTTTCCGTGTTTCTGATCTCACCTGTACTGCATAGGTATACAAAATGAGCAAGTAGGCACCACACTCACTGTCGGAAGACAATAAGAAACAACGAAATACATCCTGCTTCTCTTTGCTTTTACGGTATCACAACGTGCCCGTATTTGATTGAGTTCTCATCAGTGACGAAAAGGGGTTCTGTATGACACTTTCAAGTGGGCCAGACAAGGGTTGTTACTACAGGACACTGTGCTTTACACCACAAGATCGCCTGGTCACCAAGCAAGATCATGATATGTATCTGGTGAAAGAGTCGACAAATTGTGTACTATGAGCTACTACAAACAGGCCAAGTTAAAACTTCGGACCTTTACACGTGGCATTTGGAACGTGTGAAACAGAAGGAGCCAGCATTGCAAATCGTAAGGTTGAACTCTCCCCGCATGACAATACCAGGCTTCACGTGGCGCGGGAGGTCAGGGATAACATACAGCGACTTGACTGGTATACACTGTGAAATCCACCATATTCGCCGGACCTTGCGCCAACAGATTACCACCTCTTCGATTCCCTGGACAACTACCTTCGTAGGAAATTCTTTTCACATGAAGCAGAATGTAACAGGCACTCACAGACTCCTTTACGTCTAAGGCACCTGATTTCTACCACAAGGTCATTGTGCAGCAGGAGGCACGTTGGTAAAAGTTTCGGGAGGTCGATGGGGAATACTTTGAGGACTAACGGTATGCCAAATTTCCTGTATACGTTTTGTGTTTGAATAAATAAAAAACGGCAAGGAATTTAGGGGCTACTTGAAGAATCCTCAACAGAATATAGAAAGCACTAGACGGCCATTTCGTCCTATTTGATCCGTCCTGAGTATGACGATAAACTACATCCGCGTCCTAGTTAAGACGATAAACTACATCCGACACCAGGGACTTTGATCGGAAGGTTTTGAGGAGTATGGAATCTCCTCTTAATTTCTGCTGTTCCCGGGGTTGTAGCACCTGTTAGGGTCCCAGCTATGGGCAAATAGTTAACCCCCGAACTGGGGTCAAAACACTATGAAAGTGTAAAAATAGGTTTTAATACTAGAAATACGTTGTAAAAAATCATTGCCAGCAATAAATGTATGAAGAAAAAAATTATTACCAGCAATATATTATTACCAGCAATATATTTTTGAAAAAAGAATTACCAGCTATACATTTTGAAAAAAATATTACCAGCGATACATTTTCGAAGAAAAATATTACCAGAAATAGATTTTTTGAAGGAAAAAATATTACTAGCAATACATTTTTGAAAAAAAATATTACCATCAATACATATTTTGTCGACATTAAATAACCCATTATGGTTGATATGGCGTAAAACAAAACCCATTTGGGAATCATCAGCAGTGCGCGTCCTCAACCGAGAATCGAACCTGGCCCGTTACGAGACAACGCAAGCGTCAGACCACTGGACCAACGGGTTTCGGTAACGAAGAAGAAACTGACTAGACTTGATATAGCGCCGCTATTCACTAAATTGCGTGGTGATATTCATCTAAGTACACGAAACCCGACAGATTGTGCCCCAAGAGCCACTTCTTCTTTCCCCAAGCCGCTCACTCCAGAGCATTAGGATCTGAATTCTTCTTTGTCAAGAAGGTTCGTTGGTCCAGTGATATGATGCTTGCGTTGTATTGTAATGGTCCGGGTTCGATTCTCGGTATTGGATGCGCACGACTGATGAGTCCCAAATGGGACGAAACGGCCATCCAGTGCTTTTCTGCATTCTGTTGAGGATTCTTCCCGAATCGATGAATTACTATAAATGATGATTCAAATCTCTCTCCTTTTGAGCTTTCCTCAATATTCACTATACGCAGTATTTTCTCTCACTTTCACTCTCTGTAACCCCCTTGCATACGAGTGGCATTCCTGCATTTGGAGTGAAATGATTAAAAAAACATATAGAGAAGATATTTAACACCTACATGACGTCTTGAACGCAAGAGAAGTGTTGTAGCATACCTACGGACGATAAAGTAGTAAATACTGTATGTTGGTCTGCAGATTCGTCTCCAGCTGTGCTGGTCAAACTCTCTGCTTCCGGGCAGACAGGATCCCCCAGACGAGGCTATGTTGAAGGGCAGAGTCTCATCTCGGGAAACAGCTACCCGACCCCTTTTAATACGGGGTCTACGAGTATATTTTGGCCGAGCCTACGGATATTCCACATTAAATTCGGCCTTGTGCCACATCTGACCATGTGGGGTGGTTAGTTGATATCCTTCAGTTGGTGATTCATTGTGCAATTCACTTGACTCACTTCTAGCAGTTGACAACTTCTACGCGCCGCTGATGAATCTTATATGTGCTGTTCTTGTCCTAAGTATTATCGTTCATTACCAAACTTCGTGTGAGTATTCTATTCAATAACCTTCCCTAGGTTACAACAAAAAGTTGGTCTGGGTGGGGGAACAGAGAATAACCTCTGTAACAAATGAAAGGCAAAATAAGCTTAAAATAATGGTAAAGATTCATTGGTTACTAAACAGAGAAGAATGTTCGTAAGAATAGCTCTTTGAAAATCAGCATTCCGGATCATGGCATATACCTAGGCTTGAACACGGCAAACCGGTAGCAGGTAGGTAACGATCAAACTCACCAACCGGGTTATTACGTCGATCCTTTACTAAGTTAACTACTGGCTAAGGAATTGACTGCTTTAATAAATTAGTCGTTCTACTCCAGCCTAAATAGTGTGGATAGAAGAGAAGGGTTGATGAAAATCATGTCAAAATGCAGGGCTTCTAGATATCGACACCGGGTGATCATTTTTCAGGATTCTATTTCGTGCCTCCAGTGTCCGCCCGAAGTTACTGCACCGGACCAGAACTGAAAGAAGCCACACAGTGACAAAAGTAATTAACAGAGCCGTGGGGACAGGTACGGATCCGAAAAACAGTTTCCTGTTTCTCAAACTTATAGAAATGTTGATCTACCCTTTGTCTTTGCTTTGGGCTTTCGATTCAGTTTTTCATCTATCTATCTATCTATCTATCTATCTATCTATCTATCTATCTATCTATCTATCTCAGTTTGTGCCTATGTATTTTCGGGTGTGTATCAACAAGTTTTTAGCCTGACATACAGTTAATAGTTTTCATTGTATAATGTTTAACCTATGTGATCCGTCTATCCATTTCTTTCTTTCTTTCTTTCTTTCTTATTTTCTTTTTTATTTCTACCTCAGATTTTTACTTGTAACAAGGTAAATAATACATTTCTTGGTGGGGAAATTATAATATCTACTGATATACAAGCCACATTGTGCGTTAAAAAATGAAATAAAATATGTTTATAAACATCTGTTAAGTATCTATCTATCTATCTATCTATCTATCTATCTATCTATCTATCTGTTTGTGTATATGTATGTGTGTGTGTGTCTGGGTGGGTGTGATAGAGCACTGAAGAGTTCCCGAACCAACCGCTCCCAAAAATTTGAGCCAGTGAGCAAAGAAAATTTACTTTTGAATGGCTTTTTCGTTCGGAGCGAATGCTGTTCAGTACCATCTCGAATATTTACAGTGTCCATATATTTTAGTAAAAATCATTCATTAAAATATATTGATATACGCATATTTACAGATCCACTAACAAGTGAATCCGATTTGTAGATGCATAGACATATAGACAATTACTGGCTTGACTATTTCAAACGTCTAGCTTGCCAAAAAATACCAGAATGCAGACAAAGGGATTTTAACTACAATACAAACACCACATCGGTTCTTGATAATGACTGCGAAAGTCGAAAGTACTTTAACAAAATTAACAAAATATGAATTGCAGACAGTTTACCCGCAACTTCAAGCAAAATACTCAATACATTGCCCCAAAATTAGAAAAATACAATAAAAAATTAAACAAACGTACTTTCGCTCATTTTAATCAAACCTGTATATATATATATATATATATATATATATATATATATATATATATATATACACGAAAACCAGTTGCTATATAATCCAAGTGAATCCTATTAATATAACAAAGTATCAGGACTGATTCACACAAAGAGGTCAAGGGGTAATAAGTCAGTTGCTATATAATCCAAGTGAATCCTAGTAATATCAAATATTAAAACTGCTCCACAAAAAAGAGTTCAATGTATTTATTATAAAAGAGCATATAAATTACATAACAAAATCCCAAACTACCTCATATGGGGGCTGGATGGGTAATGAGGTAATTTTGTTTTTTTTGTTGTGTAACATATATTTATATATATATATATATATATATATATATATATATATATGTGTGTGTGCGTGCGTGTGTGTGTGTGTGTGTGTGTGTGTGATGAACTTCACCGTTGGAGAGTTAACAGTGACTCGTGCAATCTGGTCATAGTGGCATTTCAGTTCCTTGTTTATGAGGAGCTTGCCCAGTTATTTCGCTGCTCAAGTTAAGATAGTCCACCATCGTGGGGCCAATTGTAGGATTAGTATCGAATACATCTAATTATATATATATATATATATATATATATATATATATATATATATACGAGTTATGATCAAAAAGTATCGGGACTAGTGTTATAAAAAGAATATTACAATACATATTAATTCGGTATTTAATCTTTTTCGAACTAGCCCCGTTCTGATGGAAGCATTTCTGGAAAAACCTGTTTTTGGACTGCGGTGACCTGCCCCGTCGCATTCTCTCAGATTTCTTCGACGTCTTGCAATATTGTTCCTTTCAAGTGGGATTTGGTTTTGGGGAAGTGGAAAAGATCGCAAGGAGCAACATCTGAAGGATATGGTTGTTGTCAAAGATGGGGAATGTTATGATTGGCCAAGAAATTTGTACAAGCTGCGTTGGATGGACAGGTGCGTTGTGATGGTGAAATTGCCTCACTACACTTCGGAAGAACCAAATACAGAACCATTTGGGCATATTGTATGCCACAAGTTCCCCAAACATTCTTCCTCAGGTTTTCAATTCAGAGGGTTATCCTTCTCCACGATTGGTTGCCAACTCAGATAAATTGGGAACATTTGTTCTGCTATGGTAGAGGCGTCAGAAGATATGACTTATTTACCTTTTCTTGAGTCTATTTACGCGTAAGTGAATGTAACGAATTCGATTGGGATATATATATATATATATATATATATATATATATATATATATATATATAATTTAAATAAAACAGATCACTTTAAGGCTCCATTAGTTATAATTTATTTCACCAGAGAATTTTATTTTTTTCTGGATCTTCAGACTTCACTTTCAAAGGTGAAACGAAAAATGAATTTAAAATTTACACTTTTGACGGGCAGTATTAAGCTTATATAAGTTGACATAGAGGGTGATGAGGAATGGTGTGAGAGACATGGACGAGTTTAGAGAGAGAAGGGAGAGTTTTAAAATTTATTTTTATTACAATATTTAATATTGAGGAGAAGGGGTAAGGATCAGACATTCACCTATTTAATCGGTGAGTTCAACGGAAATTATATGGGAAAAAGGAAAATATATATGTGTGTGTGTGTGTGTGTATGAATATAATTATAACATATTGCACATATAGTGCTGGTGTTAATAAAACAGTGCTCATCGTAATACAAAAGAGCTATTAAGTATATGTTAATAAATATACCTTATTACGGCTCTGAGATTCATGCATCACGCAATATTCAGGTGTTGAGTATAGAAAAGCCGTTACGTAAAAAAATATATCTGGCTATGCTGGGATTACAATTATTCTTTGACTTTTAAAAATTATACTTAGCATTTAAAATAAATGAGATTTGTATATATATGTTTAAGCGAAAAATCAAAGACTTAAACAAACCTCAATACCGATTACTCAACCCAGCTAAAAATAATATCGGTAAAATGAGCAAACACATTCTTGAAAGAGCATGCAAATACACCAATGCACTATACTAGGAATTAATCCATGGCTCAAAACAACAAAAGAATGGTTTACTAACATAAAAAGGAATAATGAATGTACATTGATCCAAATCGATATTTGTGCCTTTTACCCGTCCATCACCGAGAATCTACTAATGGCTGCTGTAAGGCTAGCAAATCATGACTGTCCTAATAACGATCGCAAAATATATATTATAAAGCAAGTACAAAAACCTATACTATTTCATAATAATAATAATAATAATGACCAAAAGAAATAACCCAAAATTTAATATTGCAATGGGATCGTTTGACTCAGCAGAGCCATGCGATTTAGTTGAAATATTACTACTGTAGAGACTTAGATTTACTTTTGACATTAAGGACACCGGACTCTACAGAGATAGCGGTATGATTCTCCTCTGTAAAACAAGCCCACGAAATATAGACCGATTGAAAAAGGAACTGAATTTTTTTAAAGATCACGAATTAAATATTACTACCACAACTAATGCTAAAGTGATCAAGCTTTTCTATGTGACATTGTACTTGAATAATGGTTATTACAAACTATATACCAAAGACCTATATAATCATAGATACGTCAGTAAAGGATCAAACAACCACCACAAAATTCAAGATAATTTATACAAATCAGTCCAAGTTATATTATCTACCAACTCCAGCAATAAGGAAATATTTACTAATAATAAAATGAAATATATAAATGTTTTAGGACTAAGCAATCATCAAGTGAATTTAGAGTATTTAGAAAGAAAACAAAGACGGTAAAAATAAGCAGAAACATCGTAAGCGTAAAACTATATGGTTTAATACACCTTTTATTCATAATGTTCAAACGAATATCGGAAGAATTTTCCTAAATTGAATAACCATTCACCAACATTAAAAACGATTTTTAACAAAAATAACAATTAACTGGGATATTATAATTTGAGCTAAATCTTTTAACGGGAATGTAAATGTAACTTATGCCATGTTAAAAGATTGGTTATCTTAAAACACTTAAATAACCCTAGAAAGAAATTGATGGTTACATAACAGGAGACATGAATTCATGGTTACATGTAGGCATAAAAATTCATATCTGCTGAAATACGTAGATCCAGATTAATTTTTAATTTTTAATATAAATTATGGTTTATTTTGTAGGCAAATTACGTTAAATATATATATATATATATATATATATATATATATATATATATATATATATATAAAAGTTGACAAGTAATCTCCTTTTAATAATAAAAAAATTAATATTCGCCTCTCTAAAATAAAAAGATTCTTTAATTATTTTCTTTATACATACATACATACATGCATACACGCATACACACACACACACACACACACACACACACACACACATATATATATATATATATACAAATTCCGTTTATTTTAAATGTTAAATATAATTTTTAAGATTAAAAATCTGTAACCCCACTGTAATATATATCTACGCCAACATTATGATAACTAGATATAATTTTTGAAATTTAAATTACGTTACGGCCAGTTTATACCCAGCACCTGAAGATAAGCGATGTGCATGAAAATACAAGTCGGAGAGGAATATTTGTAATTTATTAAATATATGTTATAATATATCGTAAAAATTATCTTTGGAAGAGTACTTTAATTAGGAACTTGTATTTTCAAAATTTAAACTTATGTATATAATTAAAAAAACTTTTCATTCCTCTCTTAGTTTCAAATTAACAGGTCATTCATCATATAACCCTAACTTAATGCCATAAGGTTAATATCCGGGTTTCATTTTATGAAACCTCTTGCCCTTTAACGATAATACCTTCCACCCTCCCCTGACCACTGTCTCATGCCTTTAGTCTGACTGAAACATTGAAATGGATAAATTCTGTATTAATTTTTCGACAGCTGTCACAGTTGAATTTCTAATTCCGACAGGAACTTAGTCTATAAAATAGGGTTGAATAAGACTGACGCGGTTTTCGTCGGTTGAAATAGGTGTATTCCCAATATGAGGTAATTTGTGATTTTATTGTGTACTACTATATATATATATATATATTTTTTTTTTCTCCTGAAGTTTATATTGCAACTATGTTGAAGGTATCTTATTTGCCATTTCTTATAAAAAAGGGACACTTGTTTTACACTCACGTTTATGAATTCTGAGTTACTGTTAGCATAACCGTTGGCGGTCTCCGAACAGTGGCACCATTTCAGGCACTTTCTAAAGTACGCCTCAAGAAGTAATCTTCCTGACAACTCGACCATGGCGAGATTCGATTCCTGGTTTCAGGGTCGGAAAAAAAAAAATTCTAACTGGTCGGTCACGCGCACACACATCCTCAAACACACACATAGACACACACACACAGATATATATATATATATATATATGATATATTTACATGTGTATGTGTGTGTGTATACTTATAGTCACATATATGTGTGTATACATTGATGAAATTTATATATATATATATATATATATATACATATAAATGTATATTTGGGTAGCATCGGAAAAACTTCAGAACGCTGGAAAAACTAAATAAAAATTAATTAAATTTTCCTTGTATGTCATATTTAAAGATATATATATATATATATATATATATATATATATATATATATATATATACAAAAGAAATAATGGAATGTTTATTTATTAAGCCGACAGATTTTCTCCAGCATACAGTTGCGTCTTTCATGCTCGCCTGAAGAAGCCAAATATAGCAGCCGTTCTTTCGGTGAAACGCGTCGTTTCTCCTTTGTCTCAATATATTAACTTTTGTTTCGGATACTATTAGGCAACCTACAAACACACACACGCAAACACACACACAAACACACACACATATATATATATAAATATATACATATATATGTGTGGGTGTGTTTGTAAAATTTCGGTATAACTAAAAATATATGTGTAAAAGGACAAAATGAATTAAAAATAAAAGTTGTCTTATTTGACGCGTTTCATTCTCTAATGGACTTTATCAAGGCAAATGTAAGAATTTTAGTAAAAAACATACTTTTGTCTTCATCTAGGTTTTCCTTGTGTTTAATCTCTCTCTCTCTCTCTATATATATATATATATGTGTGTGTGTGTGTGTGTGCGTATGTGTCCATCTCTTTCTCTCCCTTTCTCTCTCTTTCTTTCTTTCTGTCTATCTATCTTTCTATCTATCTATATATATATATATTTGTATGTATATATATATATTTATATATATATTGTGCTTATATATTATTTTTATAGATACAAATATTTAAGTAAATGCTCTGTTTATAATAAACATTATTAACTACATTATAAACAGAGCATTTACATATTTATTTGTATGTATAAAATAATGTATAAACAGAAAATATATTAAAATAATTGTCGGACTTAGTCCATTTCGTTATATATTATATATATTATATATATATATATATATATATATATATATATATATATATACACGAGTGAATAAATATGTGTTCGTTCTTCTAGAAAATTAAAGAAACTTGCGTAATAAAAAAATTACTGAACCTACTGCGTATTAATTTTATCATAGAGAGCTGGTTCAGAGAAATTCAGTAGCTCCTCAGCCTGGAAAAGGAGGAGCCGGCTACTGCGATTGATCCATTTCGTCTTAGAATGATTGACGCAAATCTAAAAGGTTCTGAATGAGAACACCCGTTCTTGGCAAAAACATTGCAGGCGCTTCGATTTGACAGAAAAAAAAAAGAAAATCTTTAAAGAAGAAGACAGTTAATTTTCATTTTCTAAACATTACCTCATGAAACTAATCGAGGTATTTTCAGTGATGCTTGAGGCACCTACTTTCATGTCATATTTATTTATTTATTTATTGAAGACATTAAGTAAAAAGAAAAGACAAACGGAGCAATAATTGGTTTTTCGTCAGTGGCAACAAATTATACGAAAATGTTTTCAGGCGAGATGTTACGCAATCAGCCATTTTTTGGGGCTTTTAATTATCTCCGAACCTTCGTATTGTTCCAAATAAGGCAAAAATAGACAAGACAAAACAAAACAGGAGTCTGCACTGAAATATTTCTCGCAAAACCATATATTATTTACACGGGTTTCAATGGGAACGCTTAAAAACTTGTATGATTAGATCAATGTACAGGGTTCGGCAGAAATATTTCCCACATTTTAAACTGTCACCTTTTTGGTGATAGTGAACTTAGGCAAGTGATAACCATGTCTCCATTTAGTTAATATCTTGCCGTTTTCTTTTCAGACACCATTAATTGCGATCATGGTTTAGACCGGTGCACACCGTACGTTTGCTGTTGAAACATTTTCTAAGACTGGTGAATCTGTAATTGAAATACAGAAAGCTTTTCCTGCCTATTTCATGTTAGTCTGAATAATGCTGATAGGAAGTCGATACTGCTATGGATTAAAAATTTCAGGCCTACAGGTTCAACGCTTAAAAGAACGCCCGCACGCAAGATCTCGAAGAACGCCACCTGGAAGATCGCGAAGAACGCCATCTAGCAGACTTCGAAGAACGCCACCTAGAAGATCGCGAAGAACGCCATGTAGCAGACTTCGAAGAACGCCACCTGGAAGATCGCGAATAACGCCATGTAGCAGACTTCGAAGAACGCCACCTGGAAGATCGCGAAGAACGCCATCTAGCAGACTTCGAAGAACGCCACCTAGAAGATCGCGAAGAACGCCATGTAGCAGACTTCGAAGAACGCCACCTGGAAGATCGCGAAGAACGCCATCTAGCAGACTTCGAAGAACGCCACCTGGAAGATCGCGAAGAACGCCATCTAGCAGACTTCGAAGAACGCCACCTAGAAGATCGCGAAGAACGCCATGTAGCAGACTTCGAAGAACGCCACCTGGAAGATATCGAAGAACGCCATCTGGAAGATCTTGAAGAACGCCACCTAGCAGACTTTGATGAACGGCACTTGGAAGACTTCGATGAACGGCACTTGGAAGACCTCGAAGGACGTCACCTGGAAGATGTCAAAGAACGCCACTTGCAAGATCTCGAAGAACGCCATCTAGAAGATCTCGAAGAACGCCACCTGGAAGACCTCGAAGAACGTCACCTGGCAGACCTCGAAGTACGCAATATGGAAGACCTCGGAGCGATTGATGGAAAACTTTAGAAATCGTCCAAAAGAATGTATGGTGAATATAAACAACCATTTGGAGGATGTTATTTATAAAACCAAATGAATAAAAACAATAACCCTTTCTTTAAACAACGGTGAAATAATTTTTTTAATTGCCGTTATCTTTTTGTCAACGTTTAAAATGTGGGAGGTATTTCTGCCGCATCCCATATGATGATAAGAAAAGACAAAGGTATTAAAAATGAATATTAAATATTGTTCAGAAAAAAATGAGTATAATTTTGCTCATGTTTAAGTAGATTCAATATTAAATACAACTATAGTTTATACATTTGATATTTCAATTTAAATTTGCATTTTAAGTTAATTAATTAAAGCTTGCTTAATATTAAATGCGCATCTGTATGCTGAGTTTATTTTACATTAATTTTCACCCTTTACAATGCCTAAGAATCACTCGATGTAGAGCGTTACAGAGCAAGAGGCATAGTGAAGAAGAACTATCAATCAAAAATATATATTATTGGTCCTGAACTGGTATCTCGTCTTCAGTCACTTTCCAACAACCGGAACGTATCTTCTCTGTACTTTAAAAAAAAAATTTTTTTAATGAATACTTTCATAGTAATTGTTCTAATAAACTTTCCTCTATGATACCTACACTTTTTGTCATTTACCTGATTGATGTTATATTCAGCACTTCAGCTCAGGGGATTTCGTAGACGAACTGTTTTCCAATAGTTCCACTTCCTGACGAGTGAACAGAATGATTGCAAATCGGTTCGTCTAAAAAACCCAGTGTTGAGGTGCTGAATATAACATCAATCAGCTAAATGACAAATTTTATTTGTATTAATTATATATATATATTTTTAGACATTTTTTATGTTTATACGTTCTTTTTATAGATAAAGTAAATGCTCTGTTTATAATTAACAGTATTAATGACATTTACCGACCTGAATGTCCGAGAAATGTTCATAGAAAATATGCGTCCTCCGACAGGAATCAAACCTGCATCCTATATGACGATTGCTTATAGAATACAGGTTCGATTCAATGAAAATTTCTTGGACATTCAGGCCGGTAAATTTCGTTAATAGTGTTTATTATAAACAGAGCATTTACTTAAATATTTGTATCTATAAAAAAGAATGTATCAACCTAAAAATGTCATAAAATAATTGTCGGACCTTGTCTATTTCCTAATATATATATATCTATATATATATATATATATATATATATATATATATATATATATATACCATCGTTTACCACCATGTCTTTCTGTTGAAAGGGATTTTTAAAGCTGGTTAATATGTAATTGTAACACAGAGTGCTTTTCTTGTTATCTAAAGGCGTAAAGGTTGTCTGAAGATCGCGTGTGCGTGAAACTCTGGTTATGACCATCCTTTCATAGTATTTAATATTTCCAAAGGTTTGGGGGCTTTGTCTAGGCAATCTAGTCTTCGAGAAATTTACCGGTTTACCTTTAGGCCTTTTTCCTTTTTTTCAGTATTGTCGTTTTTGTTCGAGACTTTATCTGAATAAGAGTTTAAACGTCTTGGCAAGTTTTCTGTTGGTTCCATCAATGGTTTTTCTAATATATATATATTTTTCTAATATATATATATATATATATATATATATATATATATATATATATATATATATTAGGATTAACAGTAAATAAGACAGAGCAGTTTTAACATTTTCATGGAAGTAAAGGCAGCAGAAAATCTGAAAGAAAGCAAACATAAGAAAATATTTTCATAATTAATATAGGCTTACATATCCTTTGGGTCACCTTAAGCATGTAAATGTGTTAGTCATCATTGTAGTAAGCTTCTTAGATCGGGAAATATCAATATTGTATTGTATCAATCCTGCTTGCCGGTTTTCCACAGTTGATTTGTTTTTGTGAACTGTCTTCAAGACAGTTTGTGATTAATATGAGTCCATACATTATTTATGGGATTTAAATCTTGTCTCTGGCGAGGCCAGAACATAATTTTTATTGCCATGGTATCTAAAAACTTGTTGGTAGGACCTACAGTATGGTGAGGTTCATTATCTTGTGGAACATGCGATTCTTGTGTTTAATTCTTGGAAATAAATTCGAGATAGTGAGAAACATGATAAATTATGTCAGATGTTATTATGCAATTCAATGTTTTCACAATAAAATTGGTATTAACCAATCGATGATGGGAACATTTACCACGACATATTTACGTTAAACATTAACAGAAGTATCTACTGGTCATAAAGTGGGTGATCAGTTTTCTATTGTTATTAAGTAATAAATAGATTTATTCTCGAAATACTACACTATGTCAGATGTTATTATGCAAGAAAATGTTCTCACAATAAAATTCATATTAACCAACCGATGATGGGAAAATATTTAGGTTAAATATTAATAGAAGTGTCTACTGGTCATAAAGAGGGCGATCGGCTTTCTTTTTTTATGTAATAAAATGATTCCTCTAAAACGATACAAGTAAAAGCCTGACAGCCATGCAAATTTGCTTAGAGCCATATCACGTTGAAATACCAATTCTTGTAGGATCACCAAAGTTAAGCAACATCAAACCTGGTTAGTATCTAGATGTATAACGTAGATGGGAATGCCAGGAATTGTGGGATTCGATTTACGGGTGTGTAAGGAATAACAGCTTAGAATTGGAGATGAAAGAGCCAAGTTTCTATTCCAGTCTGGTTCATTATATTGACTTATGTTCAAATGCTCTTGGGAAAATGTTTTCACAATAAAATTGGTATTAACCAACCAATGATGAGAACATTTTCCTAGATATATTTACATTAGATATTAACAGAAGAATCTACTGGTCACAAAGTGGGTGATCAGTTTTCTATTGTTATTAAGTAATAAACTGATCTAATCTCGAAATATTACATTATGTCAGATGTTATTATGCAAGCCAATGTATATGTTTACGTTAAAACACTTCCAAGATATTTAAACTTCGGCACCTGCTTGATTCTAGTGTCCCCAACCTGTAAATCGCATTTCGGGCTCATCCTTTGACTGATGACCATGCATTCTGTCTCACTGTTTCCTAATGCGTTATTTACTAAGGTTGCATTAGTTTCGACCGAGCCCACAATGTGAAGAGCCCTCAGAGAGAATCGAACTCACTAAATTATTAAGAATCTCCTAACAATTGCCCTCCATAATTTTTATTAACACGCACTAATAAAAATTACGGATGGCAATCGTTAAGAGACTCTCTTACTATGTAGTTTTTCGAAAGCAATCATTTTAGAGAGGTACAATTTTATTCTCAAGTGCAAAATATGCGTTATAACGTACAAAAATAGTCATTTTATTTATTTATGGAATCGATGAGTTTAAAGGTCATTTCGTTTAAGTTTCCCGCTCAAAAAATAATTCCTAAAAGTTAAACAATAACATTCAACAAGGAAAAAGAATATTAAAAGAAAATTATTTTTCAATGAGCTACAACAGAAACATGAAACTAACCCATCAATAGATTTATTTAAAAAACAATTGTGCAATCTTGATATATATATATATATATATATATATATATATATATATATATGTGTGTGTGTGTGTGTGTATGTGTCTTATGTTTATATTGATTTTTTGTTTTCAAATCCACGTTAAGCTGATCGATGCTTTTTATAATAGGCCGTTTTTTCTCTTTTAAATTTCTCTTTAAATTTCAAGTAAACAGTCTGTTTAGGTATTTAAAATTCGATCCACTGATGTGTAAAGGGTGATAATTCGCGTGAATATCCCTGTAAATGACTCCATGCACAAAAGAGGGGGACAAGAGAGAGAGAGAGAGAGAGAGAGAGAGAGAGAGAGAGAGAGAGAGAGAGAGAGAGAGGCAACAGAAAGGAAGAGAGAGGGAGAGAGAAAGTTAGAATTGAAAGAGAGAAAAATAAAAAGGAAGAATAAAGAGTATACTTCGGAGAGACAAATGTAAAGTGGGAAATATGTGCAGGGGAGAAAATGCTTATTAGAAAGAAAGATGAAGAGGAGGATATAATGGTTGAGAAAAAGAGAAGGGTGAAAATAAACGAGAGAAAGAAGGAAGGAGAGAAAGAGAAGGGAAGAAAAATTTTAAAAATATGAAGAAAAAGTGGGAAAAATGGTAGTGAGAAGAAAAGTCGTAATTAGGAAATACAGGAGGAGTGAGAGAGATTGGCAGAGAGAGAGAGAGAGAGAGAGAGAGAGAGAGAAAGAGAAAGGAAAGAAATGAGGGAAAGAGAGAAGGAGAGACTGATAAAAAGTGGAAGATAGGAAAACATTAAAAAATGTATAAAAAGCGATTAGTAAGAGAGTGGGAAAGATAGCTGTGCATTTTCTAATTTCTATTGCTCTTTCTATATAATTTTAAGCTAAATTTGGGTGTGAATGAACTTGTATGTAAAAGGAATACTTGATGTTTCTTGATGTTTGAAATCATTGTTGACACAGGGTTTGTCGAGTGCACACGCGCGTGCGCTTTTGCGCCCATGCGCATGCGCTTTTGCGCATGGGCTTCTGTGGGTGGGGGTGGCTCTGGGAGGCTTAGTGGTTAATAACACAGACGAAAAAGGCTCCGTATATTTGCGCTAGAATACCTAGACTACCGTGAACTCTTTTTCTCCCTGTATTCTTTAGCAAGGTCAGAGATTTTAGAAAGCTCGCGTCACAGGCATGCTGCAAAAGTTAACAGAGGAGAAAGCGGGTAAGTAAACATCTGGGTGAACAAAAATCTTTTCTTAACACTGGAGTAATGGTTAGCGGCTTGGACTGAGCAATCGGAGAGGCGCGTTCAAATAACAATCGAGTTCATTACACTCACTTTCTTTGGGAAAGGTATAAATTCATCTCCCCCAGTACAGGTAAAATAACTAGACAAATGGAGTCCTATAGTGTTGGATAGCAACAAGTCTGTCAAGTAATAGCAAAGGTTAGAAGAAGGTAACTTAAAAAAAAAATCAACTTCTGCTTCCTTGTAGGTCCTGCCTCTATAGGCAAAGGCTAGAAGAAGGTAACTTCAAAAACAAATCCACTTCTGGTGCCTTGTAGGTCCTGCCTATCTAGGCAAAGGCTAGAAGAAGGTAACTTCAAAAATAAATCCACTTCTGCTACCCTGTAGGTCCTGCCTCGATAGGAAAAGGCTAGAAGAAGGTAACTTCAAAAACAAATCAACTACTCTTGCCTTGTAGGTCCTCCCTCTATAGGCAAAGGCTAGAAGAAGGTAACTTCAAAAACAAATCCACTTCTGCTGCTTTGTAGGTCCTGCCTTTGTAGGCAAATGCTAGAAGATAACTTCAAAACAAATCCACATCTGCTGCCATGTAGGTCCTGCCTCCATAGGCAATGGCTAGAAGAAGGTAACTTCAAAAACAAATCCACTTCTGCTGATTGTAGGACCTTCCTCTATAGGCAAAGCCTAGAAGAAGGTAACTTCAAAAACAAATCTACATATGCAGCCTTGTAAGTCTTGCCTTTATAGACAAAGGCTAGAAGAAGTTAACTTCAAAAACAAATCAACTTCTGCTGCCTTGTATGTCTTGCCTCTATAGGCAACGTCTAGAAGAAGGTAACTTCAAAAACAAATCTACTTCTGCTGCCTTGTAGGCCTGCCTCTATAGGCAAAGGCTAGAAGAAGGTGACTTCAAAAACAAATCCACTTCTGCTGCCTTGTAGGTCCTGCCTCTATAGGCAAAGGCTAGAAGAAGGTAGCTTCAAAAACAAATCCACTTCTGCTGCCTTGTAGGTCCTGCCTCCATAGGCAAAGGCTAGAAGAAGGTAACTTCAAAAACAAATCAACTTCTGCTGCCTTATAGATTCTGCCTCTATAGGCAAAGGCTAGAAGAAGGTAACTTCAAAAACAAATCCACTTCTGCTGTCTTGTAGGTCCTACCTCTATAGGCAAAATCTAGAAGAAGGTTACTTCAAAAACAAATCCACTTCTGTTACCTTGTAGGTCCTGACTCTATAGGCCAAGGCTAGAAGGAGGTAACTTCAAAAACAAATCTACTTCTGCTGCCTTGTAGGTGCTTCCTCTATAGGCAAAGGCTAGAAGAAGGTAACTTCAAAAACAAATCTACCTTTGTTGCCTTGTAGGTCCTACCTCTATAGGCAAAGGCTAGAAGAAGGTGACTTCAAAAACAAATTCACTTCTGCTACCCTGTATGTCCTGCCTCTATAGGCAAAGGCTAGAAGAAGGTAACTTCAAAAACAAATCCACTTCTGTTGCCTTGTAGGTCCTCCCTCTATAGGCAAAGGCTAGAAGAAGGTAACTTCAAAAACAAATCCACTTCTGTTGCCTTGTAGGTCCTCCCTCTATAGGCAAAGGCTAGAAGAAGGTAAATTCAAAAACAAATCCACTTCTGTTGCCTTGTAGGTCCTCCCTCTATAGGCAAAGGCTAGAAGAAGGTAACTTCAAAAACAAATCCACTTCTGTTGCCTTGTAGGTCTTCCCTCTATAGGCAAAGGCTAGAAGAAGGTAACTCCAAAAACAAATCCACTTCTGTTGCCTTGTAGGTGCTTCCTCTATAGGCAAAGGCTAGAAGAAGGTAACTTCAAAAACAAATCTGCTTTTGTTGCCTTGTAGGTCCTACCTTTATAGGCAAAGGCTAGAAGAAGGTGACTTCAAAAACAAATCCACTTCTGCTACCCTGTATGTCCTGCCTCTATAGGCAAAGGCTAGAAGAAGGTAACTTCAAAAACAAATCCACTTCTGTTGCCTTGTAGGTCCTCCCTCTATAGGCAAAGGCTAGAAAAAGGTAACTTCAAAAACAAATCCACTTCTGTTGCCTTGTAGGTCCTCCCTCTATAGGTAAAGACTAGAAGAAGGTAACATCAAAAACAAATCCACTTCTGCTGCCTTGTAGATCCTGCCTCTATAGGCAAAGGCTAGAAGAAGGTAACTTCAAAAACAAATCCACTTCTGCTGTCTTGTATGTCTTGCCTCTATAGACAAAGGCTAGAAGAAGGTAACTTACAAAAACAAGTCCATATCTGCTGTCTTGTAGGTCCTGCTTCTATAGGCAAAGGCTAGAAGAAGGTAACTTCAAAAACAAATCCACTTCTGCTGCCTTGTAGTTCTTGCCTCTATAGGCAAAGGCTAGAAGAAGTTGACTTCAAAAACAAGTCCTGTATCTCAAAACGTTCGTCACCAATTGTTGTATCTCGTGTTTTTGAGATAACAGAAATAAATAAGGGAGACAAACTAGTAGGTAAGTAATGAAAAGAAGATTTACTTCAAGAAGTTACAATTAGCAATGGACCAAATATTAACTCTCCTCAACTCCGCTTAATTCCACTTATTTACATAAAAGGACGATTCCATTCACTTTTCTTATATGACATTTTTTCAAACAGAAATTACCAAATTATTTTTACTTGTTTCTCGTGTGCAAATATCAACTGAGAATGGTCCCTTCTTTTAATGCGCTAATTTTTTTAAAGTGGATATCAGCTCGCGCATACCGAGTCTACTTTTAACGTTGTTTTTTTTCTCGGTAGCCCAGCGTGCCAATGTAGACAAAACAACTACCGAACTGGAGGTTTTGAACAGGGTACCAACTAGAATTTTATGTAATCGAGGTTTGCAGACTAAACACAAAATAGCGGTCAATAACAAAATCTGAGCAATTACTCTTCCTTGAGTGGCTCTTGAGTGTTGTATTAAGTAAACATTCGAAAACCGATAAAGTAGGGATAAATACGCAACTATCTCAACCAGCAGAAATGCTTCTAAAATGCATTTTTCTTCTCATTTTATTCTCTCTTCATTGATATCTATTCTTATTTTAGTCTCGGGACAGACATCAAGGAAGATACTTTATGTTAAATGAATATTAAATTCATTATCTTGTTAAGATCTCGAGGTCATCAATACAAATTAAGATGTGTGTATATCATTAAGGTTTTATGCAGGTTATGGAGATTTTAATAGGATACTGAAGAATTCACATTATCTCATTAATAATTTAAGAAATTAAGATAGCTTAACATCGTCTTGCATGACGATTAATTAGAGAAGCAGCCGATGAAAATTTAACTTATGAACTTACAATGGGATGCAATGGTGGCATAATAACTATTAGTGTAAAATGGAGTCGGTGAGACGAGTTCAAATTCTGAAGCAGTTTCTTACGTTATGTTTCGTATAATACCATAAGGAAATACATAAAGCCGTCTTCTCCCATATATGGGTTAAATAGAAGATAGGTAGTCTTGATTCTCTTACATTGATTGTTAGATCTTTTAGGAAAAGGGAAACCCTTAAAGCAGGAGCCGTTAAATGCGAGAATGTAAAAGGAAAACATTCAGCATTCATTAATCAAGCAGTTACTACTACTCGAGTTACGCTTCTTTTTACTCTCTGTCGATAAGACTGTGATCAAAGCGAAGTATCTGTTCTCTTAATCTCTAATGTTTACGATAATATTGGCTTTTTCCTTATAACGAAACAAGTCGGTATTCATTAACCAAGCAGCCAGTGTTAAACGAGGACAGCATTTATTTGCTCCAAAATTGGATCAAAATATAATATCTGTTCTAATCTCTATTGGTAATGGTAATATTAGCCATTTCTTAATAAGGAAATATTCAGTATTTATTGATCGAGCAGTAACTGTTAGCGTCGATTGAAATTTACAAAATCTTTCTCTTAAAACAATTTGTCATGAAAATATGTTTCTCAAGTTCAGTCACTCTTTCCAGTATTGATCGGCGTTTCCTTCCTAGCTTTTTGCTTGAAGTTGTGTGGAACGTCAACATCCCGATCATGTCATCATTTTTTCTTTGAGTTACATGTGCTATTCATTTTAATTGTCACCGCTGTTGAAAGTCCTCAAGTTGAGAGGGTAGGTTTGAACTTGTGCAATCTCTTTTTCGTGTTTTATATACCATGGCCTTGTGGGTGGTCATGGCTCAAACTGTTCAACCTGACCGCCATGTTATGTACGCAAGGATTAAACATGTTTATTCCTTTCGTATTCCATTGGTAAGAAGGAAGTTCTATTAGAATAGTTTCATACGTTTTCTAGCCTACTTAATGCCATATTCTACAGATTTTATGTTCATAAAAAAACCCATTCAATAAGCCTTCAACTTGAATAGCTTTTGGGCTTTGTGTTGGGTTAAGAATAGCGTAAAAAAGTTCCAGATAATATTTGCCTCTGCTCTCCTATCCATTTTTGAAGCTTGTTGAGTCGGCACTCGATATTTCCATCTGCCCTTCTCGCCCTCAACATGTCTTGTAAGTTTCAAATTCTCCAAATCTGCTTTCCTTATTATGCGTCCAAGAAAATTTATCCGTCTCTTTTTGATGTTAAGCACGAGCTTTGACTATAAAACACACTGCAAATGATTCTCAAATATTGTTTATTTGATATACTTCGGTTCTTTTTCTTTCATATCTTGTGTCCCCTCATCTCAGAACGTGGGGTATCCCAGCTCTCTGCAGCTTCTTGGCCATTGTAGTTCTAAGCAATGTTTTCCCCTTTTTCTACCACTCATTTACTCAAGCTGATTAGGCAGGTTATTCGCTGTTTCCTTCTGACTCGCTTGTCTTTAATGACAATGTGAGTGTCAAATTCTCCAAGACCCCTTTCTTACTCATCTAAAATTTACCATCATCTCTTGGGATGGATAAATTTGGGGGTGAAATTATTAAAAAAAAATGATTCTATTCTGTCAGAAGTATTACGCATATAATGATGAGAATAGCCGTTTCCTTATAAAGAAACATTAGGAATTCATTGACCGAACGTTTGATAAAAATTTATAAAATCTTTCTCTTAAAACAATTTTAAGGAAAATAGGTTTCTCAAGTCCACTAACTGTTATCGCTCTTTTGAAATACTGATGAGAAACTAACTTTTGTTTAACGTAGCGTGGAAAGTTAACATCTTGATTGTGCCATTATTTTCCCTTCTAGTTCAATGTGCTTTCATTTTCAGTTGTTGCTGCAGCTGGAAGTCTTCAGGTGATTTGTTTTGTTTTTTTGTTATTTTATAAAGTCCCCTGCAATTGTGCAGTGCCAGTCTATAAGATCTGATGAAATATTGTCTTCTTTAAAACCTGGAAAATTCATTAGCGTTACGCCATTTTTAATCATTGGTCTGATAACACGGTTACATATAGCTGATAGTGTAGACATTTCTAAACAATTTGAATGAAATGTATGACATCTATATGATAATCAAGATAATAAATCTAGGTTATTTAAGAACATGAGTCAAGGTATTTAGATAGTCTTCTTTAAAACCTACTGAGTTCATTCGCCTGAAGCCATTTTTAATCATTGATCTGATAAAACGATTGTGAATAGCTGAACGAATTGGGCGCCATGAATAATATCTGCATGAGGGTCAACACCAGACGAGTCATGCTATGTAACAGGTTCTGAACACTGACAATCCCTTTCTTTCAAAATTACAATGCATTCTATCCTAAAATGATTATCAATACATTTCTATAGTATTACACGTAGGGGCCCTTAATTTTTTCCTATCGACTGAGATAGGATTAAAATAAAATCTGATGTTAGGTTATTTGGTCAAAGTTTGGGAAATTTGTTTGGGCCGAGAGCCTTTTAGCACTCGTACATATAAACTGTTTATTCGTCATTAACGCTAGAACACTAACCATGGGTATATAGTACCCAGCGCAAATTTTCCCATTTTTAGTTACAATTTTCAGTACCTGATTTTCTTATCTAAATAATGTTTTTCAGTTCCTATTAATGTTAACTCAAAGTACAAAGTTTGAAGTAAAATAACAAAGTTGAATGTAAAATATTTCAAATAAAGATTTATATTTAATATTTTTTTTGGATATTTTCAAAATATACCAATGGTTAGTAGTGGTGTAACTTTAATTGATGGTTAGTCTTCTAGGGTCAATGCGTACATTTCTTGCGGAAAGGAAATAGAAATTCCGTTACATCTAACATATAAAGCTTTATTTCATCAGTAAATTAAAAAAATGTCATGTACCTTCAGAATGTACGTGTTCATGGCTCTCCACAGATTCCTTTAGTTTATTATCTGTGATTTACCCTGACTTCTTGGGAAAGATAGTGGAGTGGTTTCTCGTTGATTTCTGCATGGCTTGAAATTCATCACTTACCACCCAAGGCTAGCTTGTTATTTAAACTGAAGTTGGACAATTGTAATCAAATGAACTTGCCTCACGTATTACAATTTCCAAGGCTGTTAATTCTTATACTACCTACACATTTCTATCTTGAAATAATTCCTGATTATTGACAATTGCTTTCTTCCTGATGCCCTGTAAACAATATAACGATTGTGGGTTAAAATTTACAAAATTCAGTGTTAGATAATTAAGTTTAACATTTAAAACCAAATATCATTACCGTAATTTGACAATGCAAGAATTAGCACTCAGTTCTTATATATTTTTGCAAATATTTTGAATAAGCCATTGTATTTCGCTGTTTTGTATTATATTGGTTAACCTATTAATAACGTTTTATAAGCAGAAATCTGTAATTATTCCCGGATTTATATTACGAATGAATTTAACGCTGAATTTTATGGGCCATGACGTCGTTCATGATAAAGACGATTGCGTGAGGTAAAAGAGATAAAGACGAACGCGTGATATGAAGACTATCGCGTTAGATAAAGGCGATGAAAAGTACGCGTCATATAAAGACGGTCGCGGGAGATGAAAGAGATAAAGATGGTCGCGTGTGAAAAAAGAGATAAAGACGAACGCGTGATATAAAGACCATCGTGTGAGATAAAGAAGATAAAGATAGGCGCGCGGGATAAATGAGATAAAGATGTACACGTGATATAAAGATGATTGCGTTAGATAAAGGAGATAAAGACGACCGCGTGAAATAAAGCTGATAACGACGAAAGTGTCATATATAGACGATCGCGTGAGAAAAAGGAGATAAAGATAAAGATGATCACGTGAGAAAAAGGAGATAAAGACGTATGCGTGAGAAAAAAGAGATAAAGATGATCACGTGAGATAAGGGATATAAGGACGAACGAGTTAGATAGAGGCAATCGCGTGAGATAAAGACGATCGCGTGGGAGAAGGGATATAAAGGCGTAAGCGTGAGATAAAGGAGATAAACATGATGGCGTGAGATGGAGTAAATAAAGAGAAACGCTGGAGATAAAGTAGATAAAAATTGACGCGTGATATAAAGGAGATAAAGACGTATGCGTGATATTAAGACGGTCGAGTGAGATAAAGGAGATAAAGACGTATGCGTGATATTAAGACGGTCGAGTGAGATAAAGGAGATAAAGACGTATGCTCGAGATGATGGAGATAACGACCATCGCGTGAGATAAAGGAGATAAAGACAATTGTGTCAGACAAAGACGATCGTGTGAGATAAAGTAAATAAACTGATATGAAGACGATCGCTTGAGATATAGACGTACGCGTGAGATACAGACGGTCGCGTGAGATAAATGAGGTAAAGATGTACGCGTGAGATACAGACGGTCGCGTGAGATAAATGAGGTAAAGATGTACGCGTGAGATACAGACGGTCGCGTGAGATAAATGAGGTAAAGATGTACGCGTGAGATACAGACGGTCGCGTGAGATAAATGAGGTAAAGATGTACGCGTGAGATACAGACGGTCGCGTGAGATAAATGAGGTAAAGATGTGTGCGTGAGATAAAGACGGTCACGTGAAATAAATGAACTAAAGATGTACGCGTGAGATAAAGACGTAGCGTGAGATAAAAGAGGTAAAAACTATCGCATGAGAAAGAGGAGATAAACACGATCGCGTGAGACAAAGACGATCACGTGAGATAAAGTAGATAAAGGCGAGCGCGTGAGATAAAGGAGATGTAGACGAACGGATCGTGTGAGATGAAGGCGTTAAAGACGATCGCGTGAGATAATGGAGATAAAGACGTAGGCGTGATGTAAAAAGACAGTCGCGAGGGATAAAGGTAATAAAGACAATTGCGTGAGATAAAAGAGACAATGTAGTAGGCCTGAGAATTAAAGAGATTAAGACGTAGGTGCGAGATAAAGAAGATAAAGACGAACGTTTGGGATATGAGAAATAAAGACGAACTCGTAAATACAAAAGCGATAAAGACAAACGCGTGGGAGATATGAGATACGTGTGAAATAAATGAGCTTGCGACAAACGCATAAGATTAGAGAGATAAAGATGAACATATGAGATCCAGGCGAAAATCGTAAATAAAGGAGATAATGACAGACAAATAAGATACTGGGGACAAAAACTAAAACTTGAAGCGATAAAAAACTTAAAAAGCGATAAAAAACAGAACTCACGATATAAAGGATGTAGGTTCACGCCTCGCTTCTTCTAGTGTTAACCATATGTTTTGTACTGGTGATTTTTAAAATGAATTTTTTTCATTAAAAATAAAGAAAATGTAAAAAATAAATTCAACTTGAAAATCAAATAAAAATTATTTACCTTCAATTTCTCTAGAATCAATAAAATTCACAGTTCAATTTTATTTCTTAATAATCAATTTCTTAATCGTCCTATCATCACAAATTCTTCAAGGATTGTATATTGAAATTTTAATAGCTCTTCAGTCAGTCTATATTTATCCACTTGCAATATGTTACGATTTGCTTGATCTGCTGATACGCTAAACACACGTTGCAAATTTTAGTATCTGTTTAATCGCTATCTCCTTTCTCTTTCTCTGTACACAAGGAAAAGGCGATATTTGTTCACACGCTTCGATGATACCTTTTATGTGGTGTTAGCTTGGATGTGTGGATGATGTAATGGATAATGGTTCGTTAATTTGAGAACTGTGTTCCAATTCCCATCGGGTTCGTTTTATTTACTTACGTGTAAATAACCTTGGGAAATGTATGAATTTACCCCCTCTCCCCAGATATGGGTTAATTAATAAGCTTGTATCACAAAACCATTATTACCTCCCACACTCAATTTTTTTTTTACAATCTAAAAAAATTCTAGTTTTAAATAACTTGTAAAAAAGCCATAGAAAAACGAATCAATCAATAAAAAATAATGAATGAGATTGTTGTAAGCGGTTAAAGGGTGGAGGTGTGAGAAGTGCATATGTCGGCCGAATGGTTAGAACGTTTGCTTTCTAACCATGAGGCCTGGGTTCGAATCTCACATGTCAAGAAGGTGACTTCTTGATGTTATCGGTCTGGAAGAATGTGCCTGAAAACCATGCCACGGTTTGACTCAAGCCTTGTGAGTGAAATTGGAAACCGTCAGTAGTTGTGTTAGCACGAAGTCACAAGTAATCGTGACCGAGGGTTTGAGTGTTGTTCATACAGTTGATCACGCTAGATAACACGCTCTCTCTTGTAGAAACTGTAACTAAGGTCCGCTCAGCATAGTTTCAGTATAAACTACTGTAGGTGTTGAACAAACACAAACGTATCTGAGCAGGCGTCTGCAATGGGGATTCGCTAGCCGTCCTAGTTGACAGGCATCCTCGGATTCGAGTGGCTGCGCCATTTACTTAGGATAGATAACGGTCAACCCTAGACTTGAAGAAGATTAATATCGTAGCGACCGGGAAAGCATTCTCTCGGGAGACTGTTCAACAAATTGACTGTGGATACATAGTGCGTGAGATATCTTTATCAATGAAATACAAAGTGAATGAGGGTGCCCAATTTGTGTATGTATTTATGAAGGACCTATGGAATGTAGTTAGTGTGAACATTTGACATGGAAATAGCGATAGAGTAGCTCGCAAGGTTTTCATGACTATGCGAAAGCGGTTGTAGGGAGCAAAATAATTCAACACCCATAAAGCCATGTAAATGCTTTTAAACGCTGTGGATTCGACAGGTCCAGCCCATATATGACTGCAATACTCCATTTTAGTTTGATCCGACTCTTGTAAATATATAGCATGGCAGGAGGAGTAGGGTACTTTATAGTGTGGTACAAGAAAAAGTTCCTTTTACTCGCATTTGTAGCGATTGTTTGAATATACGAGTTCCGCTTGAGATCTTGAGTGACCCTTGACTCCCGGTAGACGTTTAAAGTAAGAAACTGCTTTGAGAGTACAATAGTTAGATCTCTTTGAGAGTACAACTGTTGAGCCTCTTTAAGAGTACAACCATGAGATTATGTCCGTCTTTATTTTGCTATAATGTTCACGCTATACAAGGCCCAAGAGTCACCCGAGGTAGAAAGTTATAGATTAAGAGGTACAGTATATAGAGGTATATGGGTAAAATAACGGTTAACCCTAGACTTGAACAGTTTAAGATTGTGGTGATCAGGGAAGCCACATCTTGGGAGTC
The DNA here is from genome assembly GCA_903632075.3 of Acanthosepion pharaonis. Taxonomy (NCBI): domain Eukaryota; kingdom Metazoa; phylum Mollusca; class Cephalopoda; order Sepiida; family Sepiidae; genus Acanthosepion; species Acanthosepion pharaonis. The sequence continues at coordinate 328,708 of CAHIKZ030000802.1, forward strand.
GGTTCCACGAACCACTGCTTCGTGGGAAGATGCTGCTCGAGTGGAACTGGAATACGCAGCGAATGAGTGATCTGATACAATGTGCCTAGTTTGGTGGGTCAGTTGTGAAACTCATCCCTCTTACAGGCGCCTGCTCAGGTATATTTATGTTTCCCCCACCTTTACATGCACAAAACCAAGCTTTGGTTTATACTGCAGCTAAGCTGAGTGGACCTAATTTTGCAAAGAGAGCGAGTAATTTGCGGTGATCAGTATATAACCAGCCAATACGCTCAAACTGACTTCGCTCCAACACAACCAGTTTCGTTTTAGAAGGCCTAAGTCGAACGTGGTATGGTTTTCCAACACTTCATAACAGTGGGATTGTGCTGATCTATATCGCACACACATACGTACATGCACAAATAAAAATCACATACAACGACAAGCATTCATTGGTTAATAAATCACCACTACGTTATTACAGACAATTTACAAATCGCAGCAATGCGACAATATTGTATTCGCGCTATTTTCATGTAGTCAATTTTGTGCACTTTTGGGAGAGACGGATCCCAGAAGCTTTCTTAAGTCTCCCCAAAACTCCCTCGCCGATTGGTCAATACCAACCAATCAGATCGTCGGCATGTGAAGAATAACTCTTCCCGCGCAGCGGTCTGGAGCCTATAGTCACTTATATAAGCAAGAAATATTCTTAGCTAATTAGTGAGAATTCAGCTGCCAAACGAATCCACGATAGTTGAAACCATGCACCAACCTTCTCACTCACATGCTGAACATTCCTTATACACTCACATAATCTTTCCTTACACAGCAACTCTGCTGAGAACAATTATTACAATAAACTCTCATAAACTTTCTTTCAGTGAACTTTGAAATATAAAAATAATAGTTAAAGAGAGACAACTCTTGTTTTATTCAACCTTTTCTTACTTAAATGCATGCTTTCTTTTACATTGTTGTTTGATATTTGTACATCTTGTTAAATACATATTTTATGTGTAACGATGTCTTTTGCTTATCCTTTTCTACGTCAGTTTTGTTTCCTAATCTAAAGTTAAAATAATGTGGCGAAGTCCGCTACAGGATCATATTCCAAGGTGTTCTATATTATCAACGTTACCTTGACAAATCGACCATGCCGAGGTTCGAACCATTGCCGATGAGCGGTAAATGTCCAAAGAGACAAGCTGGAATTTGCATATCTTCCTAAGTTAACAGCTTGCCGAATTCTTCGCTGAAAATCGGTCTCGTAATGAAAAATGCGAATGACCATGCTCTGACGTAGTAAAT
>CAHIKZ030000802.1:335000-347500 GCA_903632075.3 Acanthosepion pharaonis
AGGACTGGTAATTAAGGATTTTTTTACAATCATGTGGCCCCCAACATGTGGCCCCCTAACTCGCCAGATTTAAATCCTATGGAATATTACGTGTGGAGCGTCGTTGAAAGGGACACTAATCGACATCCTCATAGTACCATAGCTGCACTGAATCACCACCAAAGTCCAGGTGATATCCAAAATGAATAGGGACCACTTAATTGCAGCTTGTGGATGGTTTCGAGCCCGAATAGAAGCAGTCATTGAAGCCAAAGGTGGTTTCATAGAATAATTAGATAAAGAAGTATCATGAAGGATATTTGTGTCAATTTGAATTAAATATATACATTGTTTGATATTGCTGTTTATTTAACATACTAAAATGTCCTCAAATTGCACTTGCATATATTTATATATATATATATATATATATATATATATATATAGATAGATAGGTAGATAGATAATGAATAGACTGAGATAGATGAATATATAGAGAGATGAATATATAGAGACAGATAGATATCAGAAGATTGATATATATATATATATATATATATATATATATATATATATATATATATATATATAGTGAAAAACTTATAGACAGCGTGAAAGTAATAAACTAAGGATATAAATAAAATTAGAGACTGGAGTGGTAATTTAATAAAAAAATAAATATCAAACGTACATATTTTTCTGAACCTTAACTCTTTGAGCCCTGCGTTTCTGAACAGTTTTAACCCTTCTGTCTGAGCTCCTGAGTCAAACTTCGCTAATAATTGGTATCTAATGTTTCACGGTAGATGTAAAAATAGTTACAAGTGTTTGCCCACTGTTCAAGCAGTGGCTGGTCATTACGTCATTTTTTTTCTACCTCTGTTCAACCGGTGGCTGGTCATTACGTCATTAATCTCTATCACCGGTAAAGTGGTGGTCAGGGTTGAAAGGATTAAACTAATTTTGCAAACCATTAGTGGCTGCTTTGTAAAATTTTACAAACCATTAGTGGCTGCTCTGTACAAACTGCTTTGAGCTTCAATGTTCCCACTCCAAGAATTTATTATTCACTTGACTACATTGCCGTAGAGCAGTTGTTCTTAACGTTTTCTTCATCACGGTTCATTTTCTGAGATTTGCGCCGGTAAAGCCTTGTTAGAAGAAGCTACCCTTTTCAGCATGCTGGACATGCGTATATGAACGGGGTCATGCGCAACCCGAATTTGAAAAAAAAATGGTACTTTCAGGTCAATAACAAGAACATGGAGGGACACCGCTAGGACGCCAGGGGTTATTGATAGTGAAAGAGAATGAGAAGATTTTAGTGAGGAGTAATGGGGGGGGGGAGACAATTAAAGAACAGGATTCCGCAAGATGGCGATTGGCGTCGCATTTAAACTTTTAAAGATACTAGTTGGATTAATGGATAGCACAACGGATTGAGGAATCGGAGAGCCGAGTTCGAATTCTAGTCGAATCCATTACATTCACTTACGTGCTAACAGCCTTGGGAAAGTTATGAATTCTCGTCTCCTCCCCACAGCTATGGGTAAATAGCAGTATAGACCTGGTTCTATAGCCTTGGATGGCAAATGATCTACCGCAGAAAGAAATGGCAACTTACTGCGGGAGGGGGGGAACCTGCCTCGTCAGTCATGTATCGAAAGATACATGATCGCCTAAGCGATCATGTATCACGCACTGCACATAACTGACTAAGGTAGCAGAGAAGCAAGAAATGGGAAGGGAGTTCCACAGGTGAGAAGTGCGAGAAAAGAAACTATTAGAATCGAACAAACAAAGTTAGTTCAAAAGTAAAACGGTGAGACGTAGTTGTCAATCTAGGAGAAGAGGCTTAAATTTATGATGTCTAGGTGGTACCAAGGAGGAAAGCTTCTCAGAAGAATTGCCATGAAAATATTTGTAGAAAAAACCAACGTCAGTTCGGTGAGAAAGGGACTGAAATCGAGATGCCAGGTTAGGATCGATTACATTGCAGATCCTTCTTTGGATTTGGTCAAGAATCTGAAAAGATATACTAGGAGCACCAGACCAGATATGACAGCAATATTCAAATCACGGGCGACGGGGGTAGATTCCTAAATGTGCAAGAGGAATTCTATCGAGAAAAATGGTTGGTACGGCATAATGAACCAATTTTCGTAGCAATTGATACAATATAATCACCCCCCACTTCATGTTTGTGAATAAAATATGTCGGATGTGTCAAAAAAAAAAAAAAAAGAAGAAGAAGAAGAAGAAAAGAAGAAGAAGAAGAAGAAGAAGAAGAAGAAGACAATAAAAATAACCGGCTAAATTAAAAAAAATGTCTCTATACAAATTTCAAAAATGAATATGTAGAGCAATTTAAAATATAAAATAATTGAAACAGCGATTTTAACGTTATCGTGGTTTGTACCAATGTGGTATCACCAGGCGATAAAATTTATATATATATATATATATATATATATATATATATATATATATATATATATATATATATATATATATATATATCCGTTGATATATAATCCAAGTGGATCCTAGTAATATAAAATATTAAAACTGATCCACAGAAAGAGCTCAATGTATTTATTATTACAGAGCAAATAAATAGTACACAATAAATTCCAAAATTACTTCATATGGGGAATAGGCTTATTTCAACCGACGAAATTCGTTGCTCTTATTCAACCCCGGTATAGACTGAGTTCGTGTAGGAATTAGAAATTTAACCATGACAGCTACAAAAAACAAACAAAAACCCATCGAAAAACTAATAGAGAATTTTATCGTTTCAATGTTTCGTCGTTTGAAATAAGCCTATTCCCCATATGTGTTAATTTTGTATTTTATTGTGTACTATCTATCTATCTATCTATCTATCTATCTCTCTCTCTCTCTCTCTCTCTCAGTTATATATATATATATATATATATATATATATATATATATATATATATATATATGTTGAATAATCAAAAACTTTTTTATTTCATGTGTTTTTTTTGACTATTCATCACATTGCTCTGTACAAATAAAATACATCGAGCTCTGTTTTTGTGGATCATTTTTAATATTTTTATATTACTAGGATCCACTTGCATTATGCACACACGGAATTTATTTTAGCTTTTATATATATATATATATATATATATATATATATGATAAAAATTATAAGAATATATTTTAAGCTATATTTATGGGTAAAAGTTCCCAATATCAGGGATAGAGCAATATAACAATTGGCACCTAGGTCAACAGCAAGCGGCGACAGTCTGTTTCACGCTTGAACGCAATCTTCATGGCTGACGATTGTGTTCAAGAATAAAATAGACTGTCACCTCGGTCTCCACTTATATATATATATATATATATATATATATATATATATATATATATATATATATATGTGTGTATATATGTATTTATGTGTGTGTGTGTATGTATTTATTTATGTGTGTGCGTGTGAATGTATTTATGTGTGTCTATGTGTGTGTTTGTAAAGATTGTTTGGTACCGACTGACGGATCGAACTCGGTTTTAGATGGATTTAGAATTCTCAGTGTTGACGTTTGCGTAAATGTGATTAAACAGAGGAAGAAAAGTAAATGATTTTTTTCCTTGAACAGTTCACTGCATTACTTCATTCTCATTCGGTCTGACCATCGATACGCTGTTGTCGCTGCATTGTAGCCGAAAAGCTAACGGATATATCATCAACCGTTGCGTCGGTAATCGGCTTTGGAGCCCGAACAAGTGGCAGGATTAAGGAATATTGGTTTTTGCATTCGAAGTGAGAATAACTGACAACAATCGCCGTATAGATAAATAGAATTGCGTTTTTGCAAGATCTACAACCCCCTACCTTGCATAAAAGAATACATATTTACACACATTTATAAATATGTACGTGTTTGTATATTATGTTTTTATTGTGTAAATGTTACTGCTATAATTTTCAGTAAAAGCTCATATTTATATTTATTCATATTTATTTTTATAATTTCTTTGTGGGTTTCATATTTTAATATCTATATCTCTATCATAAATAATAATAATAATTTGGGTATGTGTGGTTTTATTATGCAAGCAAATAACTGTAATATAAATATTTCTTTATAAATAAACCCCAAATATAAAGACAGAGAAGCATACATTTGATTAGCGCAAACTCTCTTATACTAGAATAAGGTAGGAATTCATATAATGAATTGAAATAGTTTTAAATGCGTCCATTTCCCCCTCTGTTATGTGGACATTCGCTCTCTCTTATGTGTCCATTCTCTCTCTTTCATGTGTCTCTTCTCTTTATCACGTGTTATTTCTCTCTCTTTCTTATATGTCCCTTCTCTCTCACTCCGATGTGTCCCTTCTCTCTCTCTCTTATGTGTCCATACTCTCTCATTAACGTGTATCTTCACTCTCTTATTTTTCTTTATACCCCTCTCTCTCTCTCTTATGTGTCCCTTTTCTCTCTCATGTGTCTCTTCTCTTTCTATCTTATGTATCCCTTCCTCTCTCACTCTCATGTGTCTCTTCTCTTTCTCTTATGTATCACTATATCTCTCTCTTATGGGGCATCTCGCTTATGTATCTCTTCTCTCTCATGTGTCCGTATCTCTCTCTATTATGTGCGCATATCTCTCTCTTATGTGTCCCTTCTCTCTATCATGAATTCCTTCTTTCTCTATCTTGTGTCCCTTCCCTCTCTCAGTCTCATGTGTCCTTTTTCTCTCTCTGTTATGTGTCCTTATCTCTCTTCCTTATGTGTCCCTTCTCTCCCTCTCTTATGCGTCCTTTTTCTCTCACTCTCACGTGTCCTGTGATTCTGAGAGAAGTCCTACCAACATTCCTTATCGGCTGCCGCAATCTTAACAACATAAGGTATGCAGATGACAAAGTGTTGATAGCAGACACAAAAAGATAAAAACAAAAATCTCCTGCAGAAGTTAGTGAAGGGAAGCGAGAAGAAAGGATTAAACAGCAACTTATGTTATGCGTGGTTTTCCTCTGTCTCTCTTGCCCTAAATCTCCTCCATGAGTATCAGATTTTCCAAGCACCCTCTTCCTCATTATATGCCCAGGAAACCTCAATTGTCTTTTCCTGATGTTAAGTATTAATTTTTATTTTGCTTCTATTTTTCTCTTAAACTTCACATGTTCGGTCTATGTTATCCTCACCATCCTTCTGTAGAACAACATTTCTATTGCTTCAAGTCTTCTCTTAATCTTTGAGGAGATCGTCCAGCACTCACTGCCATACAGGAGGACAGAGATCACGTAGCAGTTTAGTACTCTTTTTCCTTGTTTCTAGCGAAATATTTCTATTTCTTAGTACTCTGTTTGGCATTTGGAATGCTTCCTTGGCTACCCCAGTAAGCCTTCGGATCTCAGAGTCACTCTTTCCCTCCTCTGGTAAAACACTTACCAGATATTAAAATTTACGCGCTTGTTTGACTTTGGTATTTCCGAATTACAATTCGCAATTTGGGCTCTTCCTTTTGCTAACAACCATGGATTCTGTCTTCTTGTAGAGAAGAGAAAGAGTGACTCTGACATCCGAAGGCATATTGGAATAGCATTCCAAAAGCTAAGCAGAATACCGAGGAATAGAAATATTTCGATAGAAACAAAGAAAAGAGTACAAAACTACTATGTTATATCTATCCTTCTGTATGGCAGTGAGTGACGAACGATATCCTCAAAGATGAAGAGGAGACTTGAACCAACAGAAATGTGATTCTACAGAAGGATGCTGAGGATACCGTGGACCGAACATATGAGTAACGACGAAGTTTTGGAGAAAATGGAAACAAAAAGGAAACAAATACTTAACATCTGGAAAAGAGAGTTATGGTTTCTAGGGCATATAATGAGGAAAGAGGGCTTGGAAAATCTGATACTCACGGGACAGATAGAGCGCAAGAGGGACAGAGGAACAACGCATAATATACTTCATGAGCTTGAGTAAATGGATGGCGGGACAGGGATTAGGAGAAATAGAGGAAGAACAAAGTTTATTAAGAGATACAAGGGAAAGGAAGTTGTGGAGAGCCATGATCGCCTACGACTTGTGGGGTCATGACACATAAAGAAGATGTCATTGGCTTTCGATAGATAAGATGATGAAGAGTAAAATCTTTTGTCTTTTCAGTATTAGGAAGCAGCTGCAATTTTCTTTTTTTTATCGGAAATTCACCAGCCCATAGTTTATTAAGAAAATGTCCTTATCCCTAACAAGGAACCTCATTATGTCTATACATGTGGGCAAGTTTTAAGCGACAGTCGAACATCTTAAGTCAAGCAACTGGCTCATGTTCGTTGCTGTTTCTCCCTGTTCAGAGCGTTTAACAATGTCTAATTTCACTTCCATACTGATGGCTTTCCTATTTTTCGAAGCACCATCAGCGGAAGAGGTTACATTACGCTTTGGTAGCCATAATTAAGGGGCGTAAGTTTCCACAAGCGCAACACAAACGAAAAAGAGTGAATGCACAACGTTCCAATACAACCAGGAACTGAACCTTATGTACGAGGCAAAACGGCATAAGTTGAAACACGATTAATGGAGACTGTGTCGTAACCACAAACCGTCGTAGAATAGGACTGTCGTAAACCCGGGGACTTACTGTATTGGCAAATTTTACATTAGGATCAAAGAAAAAAAAAGTATTATAAGGACGGTCTTTTTATTATTCGGTAATTTTTATTGTTTTACAAACTATTTTTAGAATTTTAACAAAATCACAATATGTGAAAATTGGAAGTACATTTTTTTTTAAAAAACACTCAAACAAAACCAAAAAGTGCAAAACAAAATAGGAAATTTAATTTTCATATATTTATGGTTAATTCAGTCAGTCAGTTATGTGCCATGCGTGATACACACTTAGGCGATCATGTATCTTTCGATACATCATTAACGAGGCAGATGTTTTCTTGCAGTAGGTTGCTATTTCTTTCTGCTGTGCTATCCAAAGCTATAGTCCTGTTATTTATCCATATCTGGGGTGAGAAGAAGAGGATTTTCCAAGGGTATTAGCACATAAGTGAATGGAACGGATTCGACTGGAATTCGAACTCGGCTCTCCGATTTCTCAATCTGAGCCTCTATCCATTACTTCAAGGTGCCTCCTATTATGGTTAATTGCAAATTATTAATTTATATATTCCATTTGTAAGAAGATGCTCCACTTGGATAGTTTTTCTCCTACAGCTGCTAATTTGGGGTAGAAACTCCCGAGAGGATGTTTTCTCGATCATTGTAAAATCTGAACATCTTCAAGTTTAGGGTTAACCGTTATGTCTCCTACATAACTTCATAATCTACACTTTTTACCTTCGCTTCTTATGCTCATGCAATATTATTAAGTAATACTCTACTATGAGTGACTCTTGGGCCTTGTATTAATTGAACATAGTGTAAAAAATAAGCAACTGAATAAATAAATAGTGTTTAACATTCTTTTTACTAAAATTCTAAAAATAGCTTTTCAAAAAAATAGGCTTTTGGCCATATCACGTTGAATCCTTCGGTTTCCATACGATCGCCGAAGTTAAGCAATGTCGAGTCTGGTCAGTACCTAGATAGGTAAACTGATTGGGAATACCAGGTGTTAGATGTGTGAGTGGTCTCATGGATAATGTCTCAGAATTGCTAATCAGAGAGCTGAGTTCCAATTCCAGTTGTGTTCGTTATATTCACTTACGTGTAAATACCCTTGGGAAAGGTATGAATCCGCTTCTTCTCCCCCAGCTATAAGTTAATTAGTAAAGCTTGTATCACGAAATATATTGTCTCCAAAAAAGGAAAACTATTACAATCTAAAGAATATTTTCTGGATTTAAATAGCGTGTAAAGGGTTGATAAGCCGTAAATCAATAGGTAATAGTCAGTTATGTGCCATGCGTGATACGCGCTTAGGCGATCATGCATCTTTCAATACATGACTGACGCAGTAGGTTGCCACTTCTTTTTGCGGTAGACCAGTTGCCATCTAAGGCTATAGAATCCGGTCTGTCCTGCTATTTACCCATATCTGGGGGGAAGAAGAAGAGGATTCATACCTTTCCCAAGAGTATTAGCAAGTAAGTGAATGTAATGGATTCGACTGGAATTCGACCTCAGCTCTCCGATTCTCTGTCCATTAACCTACCATGCCTCCTCCGCTATATAGGTAATAGTAATGCCAAATAATGCCCTTTTGATACACATTTTTTTGCCTGGTCTTAAGTTAAACTTTGCATTATTATTTTATCATTTTACATCTTTGCACTTTGATTTTGTTGACATTTCTACTGTTTAAATTTTATTATTACATTTTTATTGCTTCTAGAGATATTTTAAAATAATATTGCTGTTTTTAATCTCATATAAAGAGATTAAATGATAATCTCTTTTGATACGGACCCACAAGTTTTCATTTGGGTTAATATCTTGAAAAGCTGTGGACCATACCATTAATTTGGTGTCGTCGAAACCTTTCAACTTAAATCTAAATGGTTGCAACCTGTACCTGTCAAATTCATCTTGTCCAAGAACTTAAAATACTTTTCTGCATTAATCATACATGGTAATTTATTTTAAAGAGATTTATATTTTCCTGCTTGAAATATCAGCACAAAATATTAATTAAATGTTGATTGGTTATTTTTGTGAAATTTCTTTCCCAGCGATCAATTCCATCCAATTTAGCTCTACATTCATCACTAAAAATTACTTTTTAATTGAGAAATCAATTTTCATGTATATTTTTGTTCCAAATTGCACGTTCCTTAGTACTTCATGAGCAACGACTTCTTCATTCTCCTCTTCATGGGTTGAGGGATGGTGGTAGTCTCCCGCCGCTCACATGTAAAAATAACAGTGGGAATATTTAATGGCTTGTCTTTTTCTTTCCTTTTTTTTATTCATTAATAAGGGCTTCCATCATTTTAAAATGATTTTAGTCATTAGAGATATGTATCGATGAGAATATTGCGTATCGAACTTCGTAAATTTTCATGCTGGTTTAATATCAATTATGAACACGGTCACTGTGTACTGGCCGTATTTGGAAATGAAGAATATATATTTGTGTATTTGTTCTGCTATCTATATCAGACTATTCATTATCTATCTATCTATCTATCTATCTATCTATCTATCTATCTATCTGGTTTTAGGAAATTAATTTACGGAAATAAAAAGAATATTTACATAGGTATTTATTTAGATCTATCTATCTATCTATCTATCTATCTATCTATCTATCTATCTATCTATCTATCTTATTCTGTTCATTCTCTACTTCTTAATATTGATATACTCTCACCATTTGGCACGATCTTTCTTTTCTTCTTCATCTCCACTTTATCTATTTATCTATTTCAGTCTGTTCATATCTATCTATCTATCTATCTATCTATCTATCTATCTATCTATCTATCTATCTATCTAAGTGTTTATATCTATCTATTATTCCCGATCTGTTCATATCTATCTATCTATTGCATTATGTTCATTCTCTACCTCTTAATACTGATATACTCTCACCATTCTTCTTTATCTCCACTTGGCCTTTTGCTGTCACTGGATGTCTTAAAGCAAGTACCACAAGAACAATGATGGTCCATAATGGAGTAAATATAAGCGAGAGCAAAATAATAGGGGAAATGAATGGGCACCCCCCCCACACGCACACGCACACAGAGAGAGAGAGAGAGAGATAGAGAGAGAGAGAGATAGAGAGAGAGAAAGAGAGAGAGAGAGAGACTGCCGAGGCCAAAAATTTAGTCACCTTATATTAGTCTGGCAAAAGGCTATGCTAATAAACTGTTATTTAAATTTTTCATATACTAATTTCTCACATGAATAGAAATAGTTATGTTCTTATATAATTTGCATATATTGCGCAATTTTAAAGTAAAAGTTAATTAATGTGGCTAATATCGATAGTATAATAAAGTATTGATGATTACATAGGTGAGGAACTGCATAGGTGAGGAACTGCATAGGTTGACAAACTGGTCTAAGTGGTTTTTACAGGCTTCCAAAGTTCTTTTCATTAAGAGGATTTTGTAGGGATTGAAATAAGAGGTAATGTGAAGGTGCAAATTCAGGTGAATTCAGTTGGTTAAATTTTCAAAGACCTTTTTTTCCTGTATATATATTTTTGAACTTTCATCCTGTCTCTTTCAGATGTGATAGATGTACACTGATCATTTAAGCATCTAAACGAATATACGAATAGAAAACAACGATCTTACTTTCCCTCCAAAAACCAGTGTACTGATGATGAAGGGAGCTATGTTGATGAAATAAGTATTCATAGTGGGAATCAGAATGACCTTGCAGGAAATCAGCATCCTCTAACAAGTGTTTCAAGAAATAGGACTCAATATAAACCTTTCTAAAACTATGATCAGGAATTTGACTAAATGCAGTGATGAAATATACTCTGAATCCATCATAAAAGTTTGGGATATGGAATTAGTGAATACTAAACACTTCAAATACCTCGACGTAAGGATCAGGTATAAGACATTTAGTAAAGAAGAAAAAGAAATTGAACTTAGTATAAGCTTCGCCAGAGGTAGTGTCCCCCAACACCACAAATTGCTACAAAACCAAGACATCAACCTGAAAAATCGAGTCATGTACTTAAATACTCTCGCAGATCGAAATATTCATAATGATGTCATGCATGACGTCAAACTCATTCAAACTCTCAGCTGTATACAACCCAAGATCAATGGTTAAAATGAATTTTAGTGATTGGCGGACTGTACTATGATGAGGAGATGGGCTATGCCAAGGACATAGGTATTCATAGTTAGGATAAGAATGGCATTAAGCATAAAAACAGCATCTTCTACCAAATTTTCGAAGAAATAGCACCCAGGATAAACCTTTCCAAAACAGAAACTATAATCTGGAATTTCAATGAAAGCAGTGATGACACCTATCTTGAATCCATCATAAAAATTCAAGATATGGAATTAGTAAATATTAAACACTTCAAATACCTCAGCGCATGGATCAATTATAAAAAAAATACTATAGCAGAAAAGGAAATTGAAAGAGGTAGTTTCGTCTAACACCGCAAATTGCTAGAAAACCAAAACCTAAAAACTCGAATTATGTTCTTATATAGCCTCGTCAGATCAAGACATTCATGTGGATGTCAAGAATGGTGCCAAAATCGTTCAGAAATATCTAAACTGTTACCTGTAAACAACCGTTTTTTTAAGATCAATGTTTAAAAATGGCTTTGAGCGAGTAGAGCTTGGTCAAAACTATGCATCTTTGTACATTGTGAAATGGCGGCATAGAACTGTAATAAAAAAAATCAGAAAGTCCATCACTTGAGTACTATGAACAGCAGCAAAAACTAAAAAGGGATCACATATGTAAATCGAAGGGAAAATAGTGACATAGGATTTTAACATTCCACACTAATTCAAATAACAGGTTAAGAAAGAAAACCCCATCAAGGCGCCATTACACATTTTAAACTGGTTCCAAATGGAGCAGTGTCAAAGCATTTGCATATAGCTCGTCTTACAGCACCCCCACAAGAGTTGCAAAGAGTGAAACAAGATCTCAAAACTTTACTATGGAGAAAGGACAATAAAAAGAAGAGGATTAAATGAGACAGAAGGTGACGACTGGCATTGCATTTAAATTTTTGATGAATGTAGTTAAGAGGAAAGCAAGGAGATGAAAGAGAGTTCCATAGGCGAGAAGTGTGAGAGAAGAAACAATTAGAATGGAGCTTATGATTACGTTGTCAATTTCAACAATAAAATGGTGAGACCTAACTGCTAATCTCCCTTTAAGTTCTTGAGGTTCAAGTACCAAAGAGGAAAACTCATTAGAACAATTGCAATGAAAATATTTACAGAAAAAGCACAGGGAAGCTACGTTAAGACAGTGGAAAAGTGAAACCAGATGTGGTGAAAATATTTAATGCATGAACGAAAGGTAGACTTATAAAAGTGAAAGATACATTCGATTGATAAAATGTGTTTCGCACGATACAGTGAACCAACTTTTCTGGCAGCAGACATAGAAATTGATTCGATATACTTATTCTAATACATATTAGTGGGAAAATGTTAGACTGAGAATGCACAGCGAGTTACTATTCTTGAAGTTAGCATCAGCTATGGACGACTAAAAGAGAATTGTTTAGTTTAGGAGGCGTTAAGATTAACAAGGAATTTTTTTTACCGCAAATAATAACAGATTGAAAGTTATTTTCGAGATCAGCCACCAATTGAAAATGCTAAGTACGCCCTTGAACAAATTAATTGAAACAACCGCTTCAGTTTCTTTTCTTTCACCATTTGGTCAGTTTGAGACCCAATGGAGTGACAGGGTGCAATCGATTTCTATTTTTTCTTTAGATATAGGTAATTTGCAGGGGTGCGCAAAAATATAATTCTATTTTTGGGGTTTATGATGAAATTTGTTTGGCCTTGAAAAATATTGCATCATCCGTGATTGTCGCGGATTTTTATCAAGCCCA
>CAHIKZ030000802.1:350000-377500 GCA_903632075.3 Acanthosepion pharaonis
TTAGTTTTTCCAACATTCTTATAATTTTCCATTTGGTGATATAGTATATATTTATATTAGGTGATATAGTATATTTAGTATATATTTAGTATATATAGATATATCATTTGGTGATATAGTATTCCATTTGACGATATATATGTTTAAAAATGAGGATATAGAAATTCCGACAAAGTTTTAAAATTTTGGAAATTGCAAACGTTCATGAAAATAGATTTGTTTAAAAATAAATTTGATAAATCATTTCACCATTCAGAGGCTTCGTCAGATCCAAAAAGGAAAGCAAGAAATGTCTTTATGTGTATTTGTGGACATGTTTAAATAATGACATCTTAGTACTTTTTGCCTAAGCTGACATTTCTCGTTATTAAAGAAGGAAGAAAATGAGTGACTTTAAAAAAAAAATCGTTAATATTTATTATGTATCTTTTCTTTTGAATTTTTAGTCCATGTCGAAAGTTGTTAATAAGTTTTCCCGAATTTTTTGTATCTAATTAAAGACAAATCCTCTCCTCACTTTCAAAATGTCTCGAATATTGAAAACAAAGCCTATAATGTCACTAAGGTTAAAGGGGCACCTGGAGTAAAAGAGAATAAAAAGAATTTAGAAGGAACCGAAAATCTAATCCAAAGCAAGTAACAAGGTGTAAACCTCTACTCCTGTGCAAAAGACAAAGGAAGAGTATGAATCAAGCGATAAGCAAACCTATCTACCACTCTCTCTCTCTCTCTCTCTCTCTCTCTCTCTCTCTATATATATATATATATATATATATATATATATATATATATAATACTTCTTTATAATATATATATATATATATGTATGTATATATATATTATAAAGAAGTAATTTATACAAAGAATTAATTAGCAATGTTAATCTGATTAATGGCGAAATCACTTCGCAAACAAGACTTAATAAGACATTAACTTACTATATATTCCTTGAATAATACTCTCCTTTTATTTGACTTGTTGTTAGATGGAATTGACGAACCAAGTACTTTCAACAATTTCAAATTATGTTATAATATATAAGCTGCACACTCTAATATCTATCTATCTATCTATCTATAAATATATATATGTGTGTGTGTGTGTGTGTGCGTGTGTGTGCATATATATTTGTTATGCACAGTTACATTAGAACGTGTACATGGCCACTACAAAACTGTACATCTTGTTTCAACGTTTAAAAGTAACGTTTCTTCAGGTTGGAAATCACGATGGTACTATATTATTTTATTCCCGAATACAGGTAACGGAGCACACCTCCCACTTTCGTCTTTGGAAAATCTTCCATATAAGGTAAAAAGAATTTCCATATGAACAAAGAAAGCTAAGTCATTAATAACAGCGAAAGAGGGAAAAGAAAGATAAGGAAAAAGGCGAAGAAAATAAAATAAAAGTTGAGACGGGTATTGAACATTCTATTTGTAAAGAGAAGTAAGTTGAGGATATAAGAAATAAGAAAATGTCAACAGTATATAGATCAATGCATTTCAGTTTAAGACAAAAAAGAGGAGGAAGGTAAGAGAAACAAAGAAGCAACAAATTCAACCAATGGAATTGCGTCGAATTAGAGAATTCAAATTTAAACTGTAACGTCGCGAGCTATGTTTCCATGGCAAAAATTTCCTGTGTTCGGAGAAAATTATTCATGGAATGTAAAGAAGTAATATAATATTTAATAAAACAGACTTTACAATATAAATTAGAATACCAAACAAACCTTTATATTAATTATACTTTTTTCATGTACGTGCGTGTGTGTGTGTGTATGTGTGTTTTATTGAAAGCGACAGTTTTCCTATTTTACTTATAGTTTTCTTTTATAAGGAATTAGAGATTGGGCAAATTGTCCACAGTGATTACTGTCCCAAGCGCATTCAGTTAATTCATCAAAGGTTTTGTTGCTAATATGTTTTCCTGTGTTTGGTATTTAAGGCCATGTTGTATAGAACTAGGAGCATTACCGAATTGGGGTGCCTTCGAAACATTTCTAACACGATCCGACTCACTTCAAAGAAAGTAATATGTGTTGGCTTGTAACTGCTCGTAGATACTGCAACATGGAATTCACCTATCTATGGTTTAAATATCTAGGCAGGCTGGGCTCTTTAACCAGTCTAAGCGAAAGAAAAGTTTGAATTCTAAACTGGTTGGGCTTAGAGTTGGCAACAAAATCCCGTAAAAAACCTACGAGCTACGAGAACCACAGCATCCATGCTTAGAAAGCTGTGGCTACATAATCCCCAGTGGAGTCTACGGGACTTGAGTGAGTAACATGGATATACTTTTATTTCATTATTAACATTAAGTGAATGATTTCAAACGAGTATCCCCACACTTTCCACCGTAACATAGATTCCCTGTGCCTTTTCTATCATGGTAAATGTTATGAACTTTCCTCTATGTTACCTGCATAGAGACTGTGAGGTATTATGGTAGCTGTAGTAAGAATGGTAAGTAACAATGTGTTGTTTTGGTGTAAAGAATACTGTGATATATCTCGTTCAGTAATTGCGGCTACCCAAGTTTAAGATAAGACAGATTGAAGCCTTCTCTTATCTCGCCTTTGGGCTTGTGCTACATTTTTGTATTAAAATAAATATTACTTTCCTGTATGATATCAAGATTTTATGAACTTAAACGCAGTACTAGATTGGCGGAAAGGTCTCATCATTTTAAGTTTGAAATGGCTAGATATAAGCGTAAGTTCTATGCTAACAGTTTCTTCTATCGCACTTCTCACTTGTGGAACACTCTTTAATCTTCAAAAATTTAAATAAATCTCAATCGTTATTTTCTGTCTTCTTAATCGCTGTTCTTTTATTGTTAGCTCTTCTTAATAATATTTTTCTTGTTGTCTTATTTTTCTTCACACACAGCAACCCCTTGCGACTTAGTGGGGTTTTTTGACTTGCTTGATGTGAAATTATAAAAAAAAAACTTGGCATTTTCATCGCTAATGTTTTCTAAATCTCAAACGATTATATCGACGGATTATAACGGTTACTCGATTACTGTGGAAATTTTGAATTTGTCACGTTCTTAATACGATCTATCTCTCTATCTATCTATCTATCTATCTATCTATCTATCTATCTATCTATTTATCTATGTATCTCAGTCTCTTCCTATCTATCTATCTATCTATCTATCTATCTATCTATCTGCCGGTATAGAAATACATTTGCAATAAAGACTATTGATGTGGAGTAAATTTAAAGCCACCTCCAATCTGTTTCTATTCTTTGAGAACTACAACAGTTCCAAAGACAGTATGCCTTAAATGGTAATGTTACTCTTATATTGGTAGCGATCTCTTTTCAATGCATCTTCTCCTGCATACCTTTAAGTTAATGGTTAATGTCTGGCTGCTGTTAGATGTCAAATCTTTGTCTTGACGCATTTTTAAGATAGTAATTTCTAATTTTTTTTCGCTTAGTTTGAATCTAACGTAGGTCATATTTGATTAGTTGATAAAGGCAAACGCTCAAGCCTTTATTTTTTATTTTATTATTTCTTTTTTCAAAAAATGAGGATGTATTTTGTTTTTGAATTCAAATTAATGGTTCACTCGCCAGTAATTTGCAATCGCCTGAGGAGACGCATCGTTATGTGTTGAAACGCGACTGTAATTGTGTAGCGATCCTTACATGTTTTTGTTGCAATATATATATATATATATATATATATATATATATATATATATATATATATATATATATAAAAAAAGAAGAAGAGAGGTGCCGCTAACGTTTTTGGTTGTAATGTGGATTTATTTAGAAAAAATATTATGCTTTGTTTTACATAATTTTACGACACGTGTTTCTAGTCTCGCGACCGTCTTCAGGTAAAAGTGGAGATTTCTACATATTATTAAAAATAATTAATTTTTCTTCATGTTCAATGTGAAATATTCTCGATATGAGACATTCTCTGTTTGTGTGTTGGTAATCCGAATTTCTTTCGAGAATTGTCAATGAAGAGTTCTGCGCGAAGGGTCATAGCGGCACCTCTCTTCTCTTCTTTTTAATAAACATACTTTTCTCTCGTTGGAACCACTACAACATATTTCTTTTATATAACTACAACGAAAGAATGCCGCGAACTGAAAAGAAAATCATGGAAGAACTCCTTGAGTTCTTCAAACTTACCAACCAAAAACAGGAACTACTGGAGGAAGAAATACAGAAATTGAACAAAAATGTGGAAGCTATTCTCCTACAAATAACATCACAACAAACCAGGGAACACAACTGCAATACAGAAACACTAATAGAACATTTCAAAACGCAGTTCGGATACCTGGAAAATATTTAAAAGTTACACATCCAAGAGGAAGCGTACCGAATGAAAAAACAGAATCTCCAACTTTGGAACGACATGCTCAATCAAAGAAAACTGGCATATTTCAACGCCATCAAAAATAAAGAAACAGCAAAAATATACAAAACCTTCATAGAAATGGATGAAATATTTATTCCAAGGAAATTGCGCGAAAAGATTAACCCACAAGACACGGAAAAACAAAAACAAATAAAAAACACACTAAGCCTAACAAAAATACAGGCCCAAATTGAAATACAAGAAGACAAAACAATAAACTTTACAAAGAAATACACAGAGATTGATAACAAATTATTAACAAAAATCAAGGAATTATGTACCAAAGAAACTCACCAATTCCTGTTTGAATTATGGGAGTCAAAATGTAAAAAAGAGGAAGAAAAATCTCGGGATATCTTGGAAAGCAAGATAACCTGGTTAAAAGCATTACCAAGTAAAGAAAAATTGGAAAATGAGACAAAAACAAAAAATACAGTCCAAACTCACAAAAAACCCCAATACCCAACACAAAACAATCATCAGCAAATACAGAGAAAACCACCCAACAGAGTCAAAAACCCGAATCCCTACCCACCCCCACACACAAACAGACCCACAAGGTAAGCACTCTAACACATTCTACCATACGCAAACACATCCACAAACAAACTCACAAAGTGATTATCCTAACACATTCTACTACACGCAAAGCAGGAACCCCAATACATACCACCACCACACGCATTCACATCCACATAAAAAATACAATTATGAACATACACTGAACAGCGCAAAAATAAACCTGTACAGACCACCACACCATAACACAAACAGTCAAAGATCAGAACACACACACATTCACACAACCAACTCTTACAAATACCACCTAGCACAACAAACCAAACCTGACAACCATTACCTATATCCAGGAGTACAACCAGAATTTCACAAAAAGTTCTACACACAATCCACATACAATCAATAAAAAAACAACAAACCTAGAAACATCTGGAACAGGCCCCCTAACAAAAGCAAGCACACCTATATAGAGCCATCGAGAAACAACAACCCCAATTTTACCAAGGGAAACTCTCACTGGCTAGAAAACTCAAAATGTACAGGAAGAAGGTATCTCTTAGAAAACCCAAGATATATTAAAAGAAACAATCATTATTTTTTAGAAGCCCCAGTCCGAACAAGAAAACCAGTTTAGATGACACAAAACCCAAAATAATAAACCTATCTACATATACACTAACAAATGACGAAATCAACCTACTGAAATTGGGCCTAAAATTCTGCCCTGCTCCTAAAAGCAATATAGTAGACTTAAAAAAAGACATTAAGGAATTTGAACGCAAATTGAGACTAAGAGAAATATTTAACAATAGCGAAAATAGTACAGATGAGTCACTAGTAAAAATCAAATCCAATTTATTCCCAAACAAAAATAACAATACCAATGAGATAAATATATTTTTTGAAAAACTCTGGAACCTCGACCTACAGGAAAAATCCAAACCATTCGACAATCTCACATATAGACAAAGACTAGCCTTAGAGAACATTCGAAAAAATAATAACATAATTATAAAAGAAGCAGATAAAGGCAGCGCTATAGTAATCATGGACAGAACATACTATAAAACAAAAATTTTAGAAACACTAGAGGATAGGAACAGCTACAAAGTAATTGACACTAACATAGACAAAAACATTATAACAAAAATTACAAAACTCTGCACAACACATAATAAAATATTAACAAAAAAAGAGAAGGATTTCCTAATAAACTTTGTACCAAAAACAAGTAATTTCTACGGACTACCTAAAGTTCATAAATCGAGTGAAATAAAAGCAGCTATACAGACACAAAAATCTGAATACATTAGCATCCCAAACCCCAGTGACCTTACATTCAGACCAATAGTAGCAGGACCAGTCTGTCCCACTAGCAAACTCAGTAACCTAATAGACATAATATTGCAACCATATACTAAACAAATTAAAAGCCACATCAGAGACGATATCCACTTCCTTAACTGCATACCACAAAAGGTAGATGCGGGAACGCTTATGGCAACTTTGGACATTAGTAGCCTATACAGTAACATACCCCATGAACTAGGAAAAAAAGCGATCTCATTCTGGATTGAAAAACATCCAGAAATACTACATCCGAGATTCACTAAAGAGTTCATTATCGATAGTATAGACCTAATTCTAAACAATAACACCTTTGAATTTGACAACGAAAACTATATCCAAACCCTAGGTACTGCGATGGGGAAAAATGGCACCAACATACGCCACCCTAACATTAGCTTACCTAGAAGAAAACCTCTATGAAAAGATAGAACAAATATATGGGGCAAATATAAAGACCCAATTCACTAAATCTTGGAAAAGATACTTAGATGATTGCTTCATCTTTTGAAAATCCTCATGGGGTGATATTAACCAATTCCACACACTACTTCAAAACTTACACCCAAAAATCAAATTCACGCAAGAATATAATTTTAACAAATTACCATTTTTAGATATACTCATTAGAAATAAAAACAATCACATAATCACAGATATCTACCACAAACCCACAGACACCCAACAATACCTTCATTTCAAGAGCCATCACCCAAAAAGCTGCCTAAAATCCATCCCCTATTCCCTAGCACGTAGAATTTGTACAATAGTGACTGATAAACATCTCCGAAAAATCCGCTTAGAAGAACTACATAAAACTCTCAAGAAACGAGGCTACCCCACAACACTAATAAACAAAGGTATTGGACTCGCGAAAGAAATTCCTCTAGACCAACTTAGAAATAAAAAGAAACGTAACGTCGAACAAACTCTAGCATATGTCTCAACGTACAACAAAAACAATCCAGAAATATTCCCAGAAATCACAAAAAAAATCTAGATTTACTTAGCAAGAATAATAAACTGAATAATATACTAAAAACAACCAAAATAATTAAGAGCAAACGCCAATCTAGAAACCTAAAACACATATTAACCTCATCTAAATTTAACCAACACCAAATACAGGGAGTCACAAAATGCAACAAAAAAAGATGTGGGGTTTGTGACATCATTATAGAAGGAAATTCCTACACTTTTGAAAACCCCCCAAAAAACATTCACAATAAATAAAAACTTAAACTGCAACTCCAAAAATGTAATTTATGCACTTCAATGCACAAAATGTAAGAAGTCATATATAGGCATCAGCCAACAACTGAACAACAGGGTCTCCCTACACAAAAGCAATATAAAATTGGCAGACAACAGAAAACTTTTTGTATCACAACACATTTTCAAATGTAACCAGGGTAAGTTTAATATCATGCCGATATATCAAACAGACAATTACTCGTATCTACAAATACAGGAAAAAAACTTTATAGACAAATTTAAACCCGAACTAAATAGATCGTAACCCCCCACACAAAAACACACAACATGCACACAGGGTGACCAAATACAAAATACAATGATCAAATCGCTCACATACATGGACGCGCACTCATATACGGGAGACACGAGGAGATATATATATATATGTATGTACACATACATACATACATTTATGTATGTATATGCGGATGTTGACAACTTAAGAAGTACGTGTGTGTGTGTGCGTGTGTGTGTGTGTGTACTGGTTCCATGTAGCCTGGGAAATATGTGTGTATATGTGTGTATGTGTGTGTATACTGATTACTTGTGGTGGGATAGTGTGTATGTGCGTATGTGTGTGTATGCGTGTATAGGTATAAATAAGTTTACGAATTCCTCGTAGTAAGACAGTATATGTATGGAGGGGAAATATACGCACGCATATATACACGCATGCTGACAGGAACATACCAAAATGGAAACAGATCCAAGAGCACATAGGGGTCACTAAAACATTAAAATGCCGATAACTACTCGCTGGACCAACCTTAATTGTTTTATGACCCTTCGCGCAGAACTCTTCATTGACAATTCTAGAAAGAAATTCGGATTACCAACACACAAACAGAGAATGTCTCATATCGAGAATATTTCACATTGAACATGAAGAAAAATTAATTATTTTTAATAATATGTAGAAATCTCCACTTTTACCTGAAGACGGTCGCGAGACCAGAAACACGTGTCGTAAAATTATGTAAAACAAAGCATAATATTTTTTCTAAATAAATCCACATTACAACCAAAAACGTTAGCGGCACCTCTCTTCTCTTCTTTTTAATATACATACTTTTCTCTCGTTGGAACCACTACAACATATTTCTTTTTTATATATATATATATATATATATATATATATATATATATATATATATAAATTTCCAAGAGGATAGAATCCAGGTAGAGCTCAGTGTCCAGTACAGATCAAGAATATAGTATAAAAATAAACTTAAAAATTCAAAAGGCTTTTTGAATTTGTTGGTCTGGTGAATTGGATCGTGATTACGATTACAAAGTAATAAATTATAACCATGGACTATTAGTGTTTGAGCCTTTTAAATTATATATATATATATATATATATATATAATTTAAAACATGATATCATCCGATCACGCTACCTTGGGGTTAACCTTTCGGTATTTCCTGGCGATCCGGCTAAATAATTTCCTAAGCGTTAGGAAATTATTCAACCCGGATCACCTGAAGATACCGAATATATTTATTCATTTTAAAATTAATATTCCTCTACATTGAATTGAGCCCTCTTTTAAATTAATTGCGTGTGCGTGTGTATGTGTGCGTGCATGTTTGTATGTGCGTATTTCCACCTGTCTTTGTTTGTTCCTTACTATCTATCTATCTATCTATTTTCACCATTTCATTCTGGTGGGATCACGAAGTTTTGACGATCTAAAAACACAGGCTACCAGCCTCCCACTGGCAAACACATGCATCAATGACATCTGCATTATTAGTGATAGCTCAACACGTTTTTTACACGATTTAATGAGAACAATTGTATTATTATAACCATTACTTTTGTGGATATAAGCATTTGAGGAGAAATCCTCATTTTTTTTATCAAACAGTGAAATTAAGGTTCACGTGAAACAGAAAATGTTATTAAAGTTAATGTAATTATTTAATAAGAATGGATATTAATTCAAAAGAAAAAAAGAAAACCCTTAGGATGTCCACTCAAATATGTGTATCAACTGACAATAACGTTTGTAGTAATAAAAATCCACTAATTTATACCAGGCCAAGTAGACAGGTTTGTTCGGAAACATGTAGCCGGCCATTACACACACACACACACACACACACACACACACACACACACACACACACACACACACATTCGTAATGTTGTTTTTATCTGGCGTATATCATAAAGAAAGATATATTGAAGGCAACTAACCTAACTAACGTGATTGTATAAACAGGGACTGCGAGAGTGAGGAAAATGATAAACAATGCTTAAAGTTACAAAGGATAGGAAGTTACAGAGAGCCATAATCACCCAACTCTTGAAAAACACGTAACATACAAGATGTACTTAAATAAATAATAATTAGAAGCATCCGTAGTTTTCATATATATATATATATATATATATATATGAAAAGTTTGTGAAATCAATTTTCCTAGTTTCAAAATTTTTCCCACAATTTGTAAATGACATTATTGACTGCATAAGAGTAAAGTAAACTTCAAAAACACTCAAGATTTCCCTAACCTTGCACAAAAGATATCACAAAAAAATAAATTGTCTGTATAGCTTTGACAGGTTTCTAAATGAGCTTTTGTAATGTCTATATTGATTGGATAATGTTAGCTAGTTGTTATCGTTTATAAATGTATCATTTTGGAGTTATAGCATAGATAGATTAACAATATTGTTCAAGATTTAATTCAATATACAGAAATATCTTATAAAAACTGTTGTGTCAAATTGAGGATTGAATTTCTATGGATATTTTATCTCCTCACTAATGTAAATGGAATTAAAAAAAACCCAAAAAAACATCAACAATCTGAAGAGAGGATTTTATTTCATTTTCTACAGAGATTGTATTTAGAATAAGACAGAATGATTACCTTATCAAGTGACTTAAACCCAGGGTCACAAACTCACATCTAGATATATATATATATATATATATATATATATATATATATATATATATATAAGTTTCATTGAAGACTACTGTCAAGGCAATGTCATTAAGCTTTTTATTAAACAAGTCATTTTTTTTTCTGATATAGACTGTAAAATTGTCCAAATGATCGAGCATTTTCGACATATTCATTAGTTTTGTTTTGTTTTGTTTTTTTTTAGGAAGGATTACTTTTTCTTTAACTGAAAATGTACCAACATCCTTATCAAGATTATTAAAAGTCGAAACACATCTTTCCATTGTAATAAGTTACCCAGTGAATACTGAATTAACAATGTTTTGAGGTTCTACTTTTTAACAAATAGGAACATGGATACATACATTGCGTGTATGTGGATGTAACGGGATTTTTATCCTAGTTTAAGTTTCTAACTATTTTTTTTTAACTAATATACATAAAAATATATATATATATATATAAGGTTTGCTGTTTTATATATATACACAGGATATAGCTTATTCGCTGATATATATATTGCCTCATTGAATATAGAAATATGTTGGATATATATTTACAGATCGTTTATTTTAGATATTCTATCAAGAAAAGAAATCACTTGTATGAATGGAAGAAAAGTTTATAAAAAACCATTAATCGCAGGCCATTGTCACTCGATTTCAATGAAACTGGTATAAAAGTATGATTGCTCCCCAAATCCACAATTAATATTATTATTAATATTAATATTAATATTAATGCTGTTTAATTAAAAACAAAGCATTTCAAATAAATTGTATCTATAAAAAATAACGTATGAACAGAAAATATATTAAATCATAGGTTTAATCCATTTCATTAAATGTTGTCACTGTTTACGTTAGATACATTTCCTGAACAGAAATGATTGATCGAGAAAAATCGTCGAAGATTGTATGTTGTATTTGGGATTTTTAACTAGACGCTTCTCTGTAGCGAAATGGTAGCACGTTCAAATGATAGTTCTTTGAAGTCAACACTCAGAGACGACAGGGTTTCATGCTAAAATGGTCCCCGCGAGTGTTGTGTTTTTTCTCGACGGTTTATATATATGGGTCAATGGTGCATTGTGGGTAGTCCATTCTGCGGTTATTTTGAAGGGAGTGTCGCATGTTCAGAGACCTGCGAAATCATACGTATGTATTTGCTACACGAACTAAGCAAAATAATAGATAAAAATGATACAAGACTCTACAGGAACGACGGTCTTATAATCTTACGAAACTATAACAAACAAAACACAGACAAAAAACTAGACGCCAGTATGGATAACCCAGAATGGACTAACCCCAATGCACCACTGACCCATATATATAAATAGTCGAGAAGAAACCAAACACTCGAGGCCTGACGATTGCGTCTAGCATGAAACAGCCTGTCGCCTTTGAGTGTTGACTTCAATGTTCACTTTTATATTTACATACGCTCTATTTCTGATTTTGAGCACTTTATCCCATAAATATAGCACACGTTAAATTTCTTTATATATATATATATATATATATATATATATATATATATATATATATCGATTGGCTAGTAAATCTATTTATTGATCATTGAATCAATAACCTGATAGTTTATTGCCACACTACCTCTAGACAGTTTATTCTAAACCACTAAAAGTGGATTATCAATGTTCGTTGTAAGGTAACTCTCCACAATAACGTTATGTGCATAAAGTATCATAAGTCTAACATCTCTATGTTTAATGGTCATCTTTTAAAAGCATCAAACAGCCATCGATAAAAAACGAGAAGAACTTAAAATAAACTTTTTCTAAAACGCTTTCCTAATTCTTCGTTCGTTCCATTTTTCTTTTAATATTTTTTTTTCGAAAACTCTTTTGTATCATATTCTTTTTCATATTTTCTTTATCTGTATTTCACATCAGAATTCTTGCTATAATTCTTTCGTCTTTTTTCTTTCTTTTTTTGTTGCTATCTATTGATTTTTTGCAGATTTTCATCTTTCTTTCTTTCTTTCTTTCTTTCTTTCTTTCTTTCTTTCTTTCTTTGTTCTTATCTATTGATATATCTCAATCTTTCTTTCTTTCTTTCTTTCTTTTAATCCGTCTCAGTCTTTTCAACTTTCATTCATTCATTCATTCTTCCGTCTTTCCTTTTTCGTTTTTATCTAATGCTTCATTTTACTTGATTCTTCTTTTATTTGTCTTCCCTTCATTTTACATTTTGTTTTTAAACTTTCTTCTTTTTCATCGTTTATTTTAATATTTATATTCATATTTTTTGTTTGATTTAAAAAAAAGTCTTGCATTAGTTCTTTCTTTCTTTTTTTTATACAGTTTTTAATTCTCTATATTTTGTATGCATTTTGCTTCTTTCTTTATTTCTAACATTTTTCCTATTCATATTTTTCTTTTTTTAAATCTTTCTGTTGCTTCTTTCTTTCTTTCTTTCTTTCTTTCTTTTGTTCATATTCGTGTTATTTCATTTTTAAATCTATATATTGCTTCTTTCTTTCTTTCTTTCTTTCTTTCTTTCTTTCTTCCACTTGTTTCATTATTTCATTCTTTGCTCCCCTTGCAGAATATATTTAATACAGTTGACTTCAACAGATTTGTGTGTCCGTGCGTTCGTGTGTCCCTAGAGGAAGACTTCATCGTGTAGTGAGAAAGGAGTTTATTATTATCAGTCACGGTATTATTAACGAGAATGCCGACTGTGCTATCAAAGATGATGATAACAACGACAGCGCTAAGGATTATGTTGGCGACTGACATTTTAGTCATCGTTTGAAAAGCCAGGGAGGCTGTAGTAATGAAAATGGAGGTTAACTTAAAGGAAGATAAGAACTCCTAAATATCTTCTTCTAGATCATTATTATTCAATTAAAATATGACAATCATCATCATCATCATCATCATCATCATCATTATCAAGTCACATGACAGAGTGTTGTTGTAGGGTCTCTGAGCAGCTGAACAACTGATCAGTTCCCCCTCCTCATATCTGAGTTGTAACCTGGAGAGGTATCATTTATGCGTAGTGTGTTTTGAGCAAGCAGACTTGGCGGATACCATCTATCTCCAGGTCAAATCTCGGGTGATGCCATCCAACTTGAAGGCTCGCCTTGTTCTCGGACACGTAGCCGTAGATTCAATTCCAGAAACCTTTTGATTTAAGCCTGTTGATTTCAGTCCATGGATCCCTATGCCCAGCGATGCTGTTTCATCACCGCACTTACACAACATCTATGGAGTCCAGTCTATTACGCAAGATGGCCGCTGACCCTATAAGAAGACTCATCTGCCATTTTATGGGATTTTGTTTTTATTCCTGTTCGGGGTCTAGCTATCCTTGCAGATGTAGTACTGGTTTACAAGTTACCAGTGGTAATGGTAATATTCGCCGTTTCCCTACAAGGAAATAATTGGCATTTATTTACCGAGAAGCCAGTACTGTTTTTGGTTGAAATTTAATAATTTTTTCCCTTAATTTTTTTTCCTGGAAAATAGGTTTCTGAAGTCCAGTAACTGTTATCGCTCTTTCCAGTATCGGCGGGGGTTTCTTTCCTAACCTTTTTTCTGAAGTAGTGTTGAACGTAAACATCTGGATTGTGTCATTATTTTCTCTACGAGTCAAATGTCCTATCCATTTTAGTTGTTGCTGTTGTTGGTAGTCCTTAACTGATGTGGTTTCTATTATTTTGGTACAGTTCAATGTGAATCTGTAGCACCAGTCCATAATTTTTCCAATAAAACCCTGAGGCTTCATTCGTTCAGCCATTTTTAACTATTGATTTTTCAGAAGATTTCAGGTTGATATTTTGGTTTTGTAGCAATTGGCGGTGTTGAGTGAAACTACCTTTGGCGAAGTCTATACTAAATTCAATCTCCTTTTCTTTTTTTACTAAATGTCTTATACTTGATACTTACGTCGAGGTATTTGAAGTGTTTAGTATTCACTAATTCCATATCCCAAACTTTTATGATGGATTCAGGGTATGTTTCATCACTGCATTTAGTCCAATTCCTGATCATAAAAGTTTTGGAAAGGTTTATATTGAGTCCTATTTCTTGAAACAGTTGTTAGAGGATGCTGATTTCCTGCAAGGTCATTCTGATTCCAACTATGATAACTATGTTATAAACATAGGTCTCTTCATCATCAGTCCACTGGATTCTGGAGGGAAAGCAAGATCATTGTCTTCTATCAGTAGATTCACAAGGAAGAAAATGGAATTAAATGCAATTTTTTATATGTCGAGGTCATAATTCTTCACATAAAATTCATCAACATGAAGACACTTTTGTCAGCGATTATACCAGACATTTATACACGCAAGGAAGAAAAAGGAATTAAATGTAATGATTTTTTATGTTTAGGCCTTAATTCTTCATAGAAGATCCATCAACATGAAGACATTATGTCAGCGATTATACCAGACATTTATACACGCAAGGAAGAAAAAGGAATTAAATGTAATGATGTTTTATGTTTAGGCCTTAATTCTTCATAGAAGATCCATCAACATGAAGACACTTCTGTCAGCGATTATACCAGACATTTATACACGCAAGGAAGAAAAAGGAATTAAATGTAATGATTTTTTATGTTTAGGCCTTAATTCTTCATAAAAGATCCATCAACATGAAGACATTATGCCAGCGATTATACCAGACATTTATACACGCAAGGAAGAAAAAGGAATTAAATGTAATGATTTTTTATGTCTAAGCCTTAATTCTTCACATCAGTTCCATCAATATCAAAACACTTCTCTCAGCGATTTACCCGACATTTATACACGCCAAAAATACCTGAGAATACGAAAGAAGCTCTTTTTTATCATCATTAATGGTTCTGAAAGGGATATATTTCATTTTTTTTGTAAAAGAAGGAAAGATGAAAATATTTTCTCAAAACAGTTCATTAATAATCAGATATTGCAGTCAAGAATACGGTTAAATGGTAATTTCTTGTAAAACAATATAATATACGAAAGCCATGTTAAATCAGCACATCACAAAGAAGAAATATACATAGTAGCAAGTGAAGGAGCCTTGAGAAAGTAATAGTCACACAAATCTTTTCCTAGTAGCAAATACGCTAATATCAAAATCTTATATGGGAAATTAAAAGCAAAATACACCAGGAATATCATAGAAAATAAGGCAAACAGCACCAGCCTACAACAATAAATCCCAAAACTGTAAACTCTTCTGTCTGGAGAAAATAGCTATAAACCTCTTCCCAAACCAACACAAATTACAAAATAAACGATCAGAAATTATCTCAAACTGCAGGCACAAAAAAAAATTTACTACGTTACTTAAAAATTGGAACGTACAAAATGAATACCTTGTAAAACATTACTATAAAAATGCTAATATATGCATTATACATTTTGTGACGTACGGTGGCCGTTAATAATTAAGTATATCTCATGATTTCAATGTTAAGATAAAACAATATTTAATTACAACTGTAAATAAATACTTAACAAGAACAAATAAGTAAAAGTCATTCAAAGATAACCATTTCAGTGGATACATTGTTAGTAGCGCGGCTCAGCTTAACGTCCGGTAAAACTGAAATCAAAACTCAAATCATCGACGCACAATAATTCACACTAATTCAACTGGATAGTTCCACTGAATAGTCACTCAATAATCACTCCAGTCAGTAGCCTGACACCGCTATTTATACAACTGGTGTTAAATATATATTCATAAGTCTAGAGTGTCATGCTCGAACCTAGGTGTCGGTAGTTACTCATTTTTTTCCTATATGACAATAAACAATGCAGATAATGTAATATACTTTAGACAAAGCCAATACTTTTAAATTAAACAAATAAAATAACAACATCTTAATAAATAATCAATATTTAAAATAAATAAATTAATTAAAAAATTACGTAAATAAATAATAAACAAATTAGCAAACTACAAATGCTAACATAAACACATTTAAATGCTACAATAATCGACAAAAACAACAAAATATGAATTTTGGACGGTTTATCTATAATTTTGATTCGAAATGTATTAGAAAATTTGAAAAATAGAAAAAAAGGTTGACAGACAGACCTTATCGTTTTAATTTAACAAAATTTACTTAAATGAATACTTGTTGAATAAATATACGTCACACACACACACACACACACACACACACACACACACACACACACACATATATGTGTGTGTGTATATATATTGTAGAATTTACCAATGAAAAGAAAATCATTTGTGTCATGCATTGTTTTGTCTTTGCTGGTCTACAAATGTCGGTCAGTAGCCGGTGCAGCGGGAAAAAGTTCACGAGACAAAGGTCAGGTTTGACACGCGCGCTTGGTATCTCGGTCAGAATGTCCTTCTCTCTTCTACCCACAACCCCTTATAATTTTCTAGCTTGTTACATCTCTTATACTAAGGTCCATTTTCTTTTCTTTTTTTTTTACATGAATCCATCATCGGTATTGTATTTTCTCATTTTCACATTCTTTGCATTGAACTCTCTCCCATAGACAGCCTTCTACTTCTTCATTGTATTTGTACTAAATCGGTCCTAAAGAGGTTCGACGTACAAAACGTTAGGAACTTGATATAATAGGTATTACGCAGAGTAATCTTGTTGTGGTCGCTGACTACTTTCGTATTCGACTAACTGTCAAATACTGTCGTCCGACATCGACTAGTATTTAGGGTATCATGTGGCACAAGGCCGGTTTAACGTGGTATCTCCGAGCCCGTGTGCTCGACCAAAAATATACCCATTGAACCCGAAAGAGAATCCGCCCTTCGGCGTAGCCTCCTTCGGGTTCCTCCCCGCACGAAGGCAGAGAGTTCAACCGTTCAGCCGGTCGTCCGACATCGACTGACCTTCGTTTCTCTTACTATTCCTACTTATATTAGGTGGGAGAGTCTATTAACTCTAGAATAGGTGTGTTTCACCATAACAGATACACAATGATGCGTTGAAACATAAAAGAACCTTGCTTTGCTGTAGAGACTTCTATGGCCGAACAGTTAAAGCACGTCTAGTTAAAAGACAGTTTCTAAGCATAACGTCTATACCCACCAAATAATTCCAGGAAAAACCACACAGCCAACTCTGGTTCACCTCTTAATGTGCTGCGGCCATGCCCCACCGAAACCACTTCTTCAATGTCTATCGCAAGGAGCGATGTAGTTCGACCCTCACTGCATTCAGAATTGCCCCAAAACGCTTTAAAAAGTTCTAGAAAACGCCAAGTACAGTTACGCAAGAGCAATCCAGACCAAGGTCGAAAAGAAATAATTTGCATCCCGTGAATTCTGGAAAATCACCAACCAAATTATGAACAGAGTTAAAGCGGATTATAAATGGCTCCGAGGTCATATCCTCCTCGATAGTTAAGGCGAAGATCTTCGTTTCTATCTTTGCCTCTAACTCTACATTAAATGACAAAGACGATCCCCTCCCCAAGTTCACACATCTCACTGAGTTTTTCTCAGTAACATTACCATCACAGCTCGAGAAATCTCTAGACTTATCAAAGGCGTCGACCTTAAGAAAGCCACTGGTCCAGACAAAATTCCAGTGATTGCCCTTAAGAATATCAACCCGGAATTATCTAAAACACTAGCAAAGTTATTCAACCGTTGCTTGAAGGAGAAATCCTTCCCAAGCCCATGGAAAGTGTCAAGCGAATGACCAGTTTTCAAGAATGCGGGTGCGCTATCTTCCAGTACAGAACCATCAGTCTCCATAGTAAGCTTTTTGAGGTCATAAACAATAAGAAGGTCGTCGAGCACCTAGAAAAGAACAACCCCTTCAGCGACGAGCAGTATGGGTTTCGGTCGGCCCCATCCACCTCTGATGTCTTAACTGCCATCACTCACAGAATCAGTGAGACTCTTGACGACAAACACATCTCGAGGACCATAGAATTCGATATATCAAAGGCCTTCGACAAGGCGCGGCTTAAAGGTTTACTACACAAGCTCTCCAGTTGTGGAATCACTAGAAGGGCCTTCTCGACCATAAAATCCTTCCTAACAGGTAGGTTCTTGAAAGAAGTTATTAATAACCATACCTCCGGTGTCCTAGCAGTCAACGCCGGCGTCTCACAGAGGGTCACTTCTTGGACCGATCTTCTTTTTTGATCTATATAAATGATCTGCCTAAAAAAATACTCAGATCTTTTGCAAACATCTAAACCGACGATACGACTGTATATGGGTGCACCTTTAAAACTCTCGATGGCCAGAGATTGGTGACTGATCTCTCTTCCAATCTTGTACAAACTACCCATTGGGGTAAAAACTGGCTTTGTTACATTCAACATCCCGAAGACCGAGCTAGTTATGTTACGTCATCGCCGAGCTGACCCCGAAGTACCATGGATGAACAGAGGCCCTCCAAGGGAATCACTTTGCCTTGAAAGGCTGTTGGGCCTCAAAATCACACCTAACCTCTAGTGGAACTCGTACATACGATCCGTTGCTAAGGATGCAGGTAAAATGGTCGGCTCTCTGTACCACCCCAGTAAGTACCTGACTCTTCATTTTTAAGACCAGACCGAAAATGGAGTTGTCATATCTGTGTGGAAGGTGCCAAGACCTTACACTCCAGCCTTGGCAGATTCCAAAAGCGTCTCTGAGCCTTTGTGGGTAACGAACTATTCTCCACCCTTTTCTACTGGCGGGATGTTGTAAGCCTCTCGCTGCTCTACAGCTACTTCCATAGAAAGTGCTCGGACGAACTACATTCCCTGGTTCTTCCACGACAGACCTTCAAGGCAAGAACCCGCCATGATACCCGCATTCCCGCCATAATCCTTCGGTGAGAAGTAAGTTCCACTCGAGCAGCTTCTTCCCGTGAACCACTGCCCTGTGGAATAGACACCTTACAGGAGGTTTCCCCGTTGACTACAATCTTAACCTATTCAAGGCTGGGGTTAATCGTTATCTCCCTCACCTATGCACACAAATGGCCGCCAAACGTAATCCTCTACCTCGAGTGGTCCCGCGCCTTGTAAATGGCGACTCTCATTGTAAAAAAACACACAAAAAAAAAAAAATCAGTTGAACATGCAAGTTACACATGACTATAGCTATTTATCAAGTTTAGGTTTAGTTTCTTCCCGATGGTCATTCAGGATTAAAGAAATTAATTAGTAATTGTGAGCTTACAAATTATCGATCGATGGTGAAGTGTTTCAGTACACGAAGCTATGGACACACTACAGACAAATGCACGCCCATGTATTTCTCTCACAGGTAGACAGGCAAACATATGCATTGACATCTTTTGTTATGTCCCTTCAGGACGTTGGTGATGAAGGCTCTCCACAACATCCCTTCCCTTGTAGCTCTGAGTAATCTTTGTCTTTTTGCTATCTCTCCTAATCCCTGTTCTGTAAAACATTTACAGAAACTCTTTGGATAGGTGATTCGTTGCTTTTTTTTCTATCCTATAGTCCCCTTTCTTTTCTTCAGTAAGTACCCTAAAAATTTCGATTGTCTGTTTCTGATTTTGGTGTCTGGTGTCTTATCAAGTGATGATGCTGAATGCATTCAACATCATCACTTGATAAGACACCAGAGGTGTTGAAACAAAATGGGCATTTTGTAGTGATTTTATAACATATTTATGTTATATATTTTAAATAAATAATTATATAAATATATATATATATATATATATATATATATATATATATATATATATATATATATATACCTTTTAAAGACAATAAAAATAAAAGA
The DNA here is from genome assembly GCA_903632075.3 of Acanthosepion pharaonis. Lineage (NCBI taxonomy): Eukaryota > Metazoa > Mollusca > Cephalopoda > Sepiida > Sepiidae > Acanthosepion > Acanthosepion pharaonis. The sequence goes on from CAHIKZ030000802.1 coordinate 370,183, forward strand.
CAAAAGGAAAATTTTTCTTTTACCAACGTGTTTTCGTCCTATAAGGGACATTATCGAAGTAAATATTAAGATTTTATTTCGTAACTTTTAATTTATATAGCGAATTAAAGTGAAGGAAAGTATCGATAAAACACCGTTAGCGTTAAAAATATTTTAGAGCGTTCTTAATTTGAAAATTTGAAAAAATCCTATAAAAATACATATTACACATTTATCTTGATAGCATCCTTGAGGCGATAAAACGCATTGATAAAAGGCAAAAGTTTTCCTTTGGTATATATATATATATATATATATATAAATTCACAGGAGTTCTTTTTACTTGGGATTCTTTGTAACACATTTCCTCTTCTCGCAAAAATCGTATTTCCATTAACCGACATTGTCGGCGCTTTTAAAAGGTCAAGACTGCTGCCTGACCGAGAGAAGTGCGCCAAGTATTTGAATTGCTTGATGCCATTGCGATCCTTTTTAAGGGTGAGATTATTTTTTTTTATTCTTTTTGTTCCTTCTAACCTGATTGTACTTCTACTATATTGCGCATTTATCGTCTGCTTCCGATCCGTGTTTCTTTCTTTTTACCCCTTTTATTTTCGCTGTTTCATGTTCATGCAATTTAAATAATTCGTTACAGAATGTTATCTCTTCCTCTTATTTTTCTATTTTCTTTCTTTCTTTCTTTCTTTCTTTCTTTACTCACCTTTTAGGCCGTTTTCCTTTCTTTCTTTATTTTTTACTCGCATATTAGGTCGATTTTCTTTCTTTTTCTTTCTTCCTTTCTTTCCTCACATATTAGGACGTTTAGCTATCTTCCTTTCTAATTATGTCGTTTTTCGTTTCCTTCCTTCCTTTCTTTCTTTCTTTCTTTCTTTCTTTCTTTCTTTCTTTCTTTCTTTCTTCTTTTCTTTCTTTCTTTCTTTCTTTCTTTCTTTGCATATCAGGTTGTTTTTCATTCCATTTCATACCATTTTTTCGTTTACTTATAATTTATTCTTGATAGAATTTTATAACTTTTCTTAAACTCTTTTTCTTTCTTTTTTCTTTCTTTCATTAATCGCATATTATCTCGTTTTTCGATTTTCTTTTCTCTTTCTTTCTTTTATATCCCTTTTTCTTGTCCATATAATTCATGCATTCTTAATAATCTCTATAACTGTTAGTTTGTTTCTTTCTTTATTTCCTTTCTCTCTCTCTCTATTTCTGTCTTGCTTGCCTTCTTGCTTTCTTTCTTTTACCATTTATCTTTTTGCTTTTATTCTTGTATTACCATTTCTGTATTCCAACTCACGCTATCTAATCTTTCACCTGATATCTCCCTTGGACATAAATGCGCACTCCATTGTCCGCTGTAATTGCAGGCAGCGTTGGTTTTATTGGATGAGTCTCATCTTCGACTACGCGAAACGGAAAATAAACAAATGCTGATATTAATAGGCAAAAGAATACACACGTAAGTATAAAGTAGAATTAGGTTCGCGAGGTACATACCGCACACACACACACACACACACACACACACACACACACACATTTATATATATATATATATGTAATGTCGATTGGTGACGGCGATGTTTGAAAAATATAATTGACTTATTTTACTTTTCTATATACATACGATATATTTATATATGTAGATACGAAACCCCAAAAATAATGTAGGCACACACACACATACATATATATAAATGAGTATATATATATATATATATATATATATATATAAATGAATAAATCAATTAGTAATAAAGAGTCGTACTAGCATAATATATATATGTATGCTTGTATGAATGCATGTATGAATGTATACACACACACGCGCACACACAAACACACGCACACACACATATATATAAGCTAAGCACATGCAAATCTGTATCTTTCAAATGGTCTCTATTCAAGTCAATTGAATCGTATAGAGTATCTTTCAAAAGGAAGTGGAATAGATTTTTTTTACACACACACGCGCACGTATATATACATACATACATTCATATATATATATATATATATATATATATATATATATATATATATATATATATATACAGTGCTGCAAAAAGTAAGTGAACCCCAAGATAATATTTAAAATAATTGTCTCTTTTTCCAGATAGTCAACAAATCTTAATTAAACTATATATATTCATTAAGAAAAGCCTTTATTAAATGAATTACAATGAGTTTAAAAATTATTTATCAAGCTGGAATAAAAATATTAATTCAAAATTAAGATGTGCACAAGTGAACGCTTACATTGACTCTGTATTTTTGTTTTTTAATGGTTGTCAGTGCAAATAATTTTTTGTGCATAAGTAAAATGAAAATGATACATGTTCATCTTTTTGGTAAGCTGCGTATACTGCTTATATAACTCATTGTGTAAGCATAAGTGTGCAGTTAGAGACTAAAGTTTAAAAAATATATATGTAAAGATCAAAAGAACTTCCTGAAGCTTTAAAAAAAAAATCCCACATAATTGAAACCCATAATGATAGAGAAGACTACAAAAAAGCTATAAAAATGATTTGAAGTACATGCCTCCACCGTGCAACAAATTATTTATAAATGGAAGGCTTTTCGTATGACGGCATCACAATCAAGTGGCTGTTCACAAAAAATAACAGTAAGAGCAAGTAGACATCTAGTTCGGTAAGCCCAGGGAAATCCTGCTCTGACCTTTGTGGTTCTCCAATGTTCACTGACCAATGTCGGAATCAATGTGCATATATCTACAGTGTGACGAAATTTGAACAATGCCTATCTTCATAGCAGAATGCCTAAAAAAGGCCACTGTTTATGAAATAGCACAAGCTATTATGCAAAAGCTAATATTAATAAGCGAGAAACATTCTGGCAAAAGATTTTATGGTTGGATGAGACCAAATTAGAGCTTTTTGTGAAGAACAATAGGTGGTATATCTGGTGAGCTCCTAATAAGGCTTTTGAAGAGAAGAATTTAATACCAACAATTCAACATGGCGGTGACAGCATTATGATTTGAGGTTGCTTTGCTGCAGCTGGAAGAGGCAAAATAGTACACATTGATGGCACAATGAACCCTGCAAGATACCAAGCAATTTTGAATGAAAGTTTCTTGTCCTCAGTTCAAAAGTTTGGTTTAGGTCAGCACTGGATCTTCCAAGACAATGATCTGAGGCATTATAGCAAATCCATAAAAGAATGGGTTTGTAAAAAGAAATTTCAAGTCTTAGATTAGCCTAGTTGAAGTCCAGATCTAAACTCAATTGAAAATCTGTGAGTCAAATGAAAGATAGCAGTGTGCAAGAAACCCAGGCAAAAATCAAGCGACTGTGGGAGTTTTACCAAAAAGAATGGTCAAAACCGGCACTCACGACTGCGACAAAGTTCTTCAGATTATAGAAATAGATTGATTGACATTGTCACCTCAAAAGAGCAGTCACCAAATATTAAATGTAAGGGTTCACTTAATTTTGCAAATTTTAATTTTTAATTAATATTTTTATTCCAGCTTGATAAAATTTTATAAAGTGGATGTAATTTATTTAATAAATGTTTTTTTCTTAATGAATGTATAGTTTAATTAAGATTTATTGATTATCTAGAAAAATGAGAGAATTTAAAAAAAATATTATCGTTTGGGTTCACTTACTTTTGCACAGCACTGCCTACATACACAGTTTGTTCGTATCTATCTATCTATCTATCTATCTATCTATCTATCTATCACAATCTATTTATGTCTGTCTATCTATCACAATCTATTCCTGTCTATCTCTGTATCACAATCTATCTATCTATCTATCTATCTATCTATCTATCTATCTATCTATCTATCATTTTATACTCCAATTTGATGATGAGATTCACCAGACACATATGTTTCTGACAATTTTTGTTATTCGTTTGCCTGCAGTCATATATATAGTCATATACATGCAGTGGGCATATAAATATAAAGTTGTGGAAAGTTGTGCAAAAAAAAAAAAAAAAAATGCTTATTACCCCGATAAAAAAAAGTTTGCAACCATTTCTCATGAATCAATGTTAGTAACAAAGCCAAAGCAATGATCTTATTCTATAATACAATGCCTGCGCGCGTCTCAAACTAGCGACCGATTATTGAATAAACGAGAATAAAGCTGAAGGAGAGACTAAAATAGCGAACGAATTGAGGGTCTATTTCAAGGAGACTTTTTTTCCTGAAGTCTTTGTCACAACTAAAAAGACGCACTATTTCCCATAAACAGACATTTTTCGTCTTTCAAATACTCGATTTAAGACGAGCTGCAGTCCTTAGTCTCACCAGCTTTGACCGTTATAAACCTGACCCCCCCGCCATGCCGCGTATATAAAAGTGAATCGTCCCCATTCCCTTCGTATTCCATTAATAAGAAATAAGTTTGTTGTAACCTCGGGAAGGTTACTGAGTAGAATAATCAAACGAAGGTTGATAATGAACGATAATATTTAGGACAAGAACAACATATAAGATTTGCCAGCGGCGCGTAGAAGTAATCAACTGCTAGTGGTGAGTCAAGGGAATTCCACAATGAATCTCCAACTGCAGACCAACATACAGTATTTACTACTGTATTTATATGAATGGTGACATACCCATTATCGTCCATAGGTATGCTACAACAAAATTCGTCTCGAACTGATTCTTCCCAAGAACTGCTGCTGTGTAGAACGGTTTCAGATAGGATGGGGTCCCAATCATTATAATTTTGACCGCTTCAAATCTAGGGTTAACCTTTTTCTTTCCTACATAACACCATAAAATACATTTATTGCCTTTTTTACGCGCATATAACATCACATAGTAACCCTTACATTTGAAAAACTCTTGGACTTTGTAATAAGTGAATATTAATCTATATATAAAATTCTGTGACTTCCGTTAGTCTGTCCGTCCATTCCTCACACCCTTTAAAATAGCCTTACAGTGACCAATCGAAATCAAATTTTGGGGAGACGTGCAAATAGATAAGTGGGTACAAAGTACAGTTGTTTTTACTTAGATGCATAGCTTAGTACAATGAATTTTCATTCATTTTTGGGAAAAATTAAATCTTTATTATTTAACATACAAATACTTCCGCTATTTTAGAAAAAAAATCAATGATTCAAATAACAAATACGTAGTTAATACAGATGCAATATTGTTTTTGCATATCTTTCCTTTAGGCTTTTATATACAAGAATTTAGTTTCCTGTTCGCCCTGCGTTTGCGAGAACTATAAAAATCACAAGTCAAAACGCTTCAAAATTTGGAATTGGGCTCCAGAAAGAAATATTTACGCATGGTTGTATGTTGCATGCTCAAGAGTAAGAAATCCTAAAAATTTATTCTTCGCTGTTAAAAAAAAGGAAAAATAGAAATTTTCTTAAAAGTATTTTTTACCATGAAGTCCTATAAAATAAAATTAAATTAAAGAAATTATTAAACCGTGTAGTAGAGTTTTTGACAAAATGTTTTTCCAAACGAATCAGTTTCTTCAAATTTCATCGATTTGTTTACGAAATTGAACGAAACGTAGAGTTTGTAAATTTCGACAAATAATGTTAGCGATAAGTTGAACAATACTAAATACTGTGAAGATTCCAGTAATAAAAATGTGTTTTTTAATGCTGAAGTTCATCCAGTACAAGGCTCTAGTGCCACTCAGTGTTGATGGTTTACTTTTAAAATTGTTATGATGAATGAGCTGTGTGAATTTGCAAGAGAAGCTGGTAGAAAGTGATGATTGCATATATGTGATCGCGAAAGAAAGTCTATGGCTATTTGATTTGAGCTTGTATATAGGAGAGAAAGTATAATTTTGAATATAGGTGAGAGAAAGAATAAGAATGTGTAAAAAAGAGTAAGGGAAAATGTGTGCGTGGGGGGGGAGGATTAGAAAGAAAAACGGAAAGAACGAGAGAAAAAGAAGAAAATCAATAGAGAGAGAGAGAGAGAGAGAGAGAGAGAGAGAGAGAGAGAGAGAGAGAGAATGATTCAGATAGGGAGAAAACGACTAAGTGAGAGAAAAACAAAGATAAACTGTCTAGAGAAAGAGAGACAAAGAAGGGAAGTAACTACTGTAGCGGGCGAGTCACAATATATGTCCCTAATAAAAGTCGCAATTATACCTTGCCAGTAGGGGGCACTAGTAAGCAATTCCGAGCCTTGTCGAGGAAGAATTTTGCGTGTCGAATGGAATCACAGTGAGAGTCCAATTTAGAAACAGGGAGTTCATATCAGAGAGCGGGGTAACCCTGAATAAATTTTGCCGACTGCCTCCCACGACGTCAACGACGACGACGACCCCGACTACGAATATCTTGTTCAAATCAGAGCGAACAGTATTGTTTCTTTTCCCTCTGGTTGTTTCCGTAATTGTAAACAGAGTTTCAATGAAATTGTCCTTTCTCGACGTCTTATATGTATTTAAACCTCTTTGCTTTCTTGATTCTCTCATAGGGCTGCATATCCTTGATTGGATATTACGATCATATTTTCCATCCTATGCTCTGTGGCCAGTAGGCCTTTACTGTCTAAAACAGAGGGAACTGGAACTCACTTTACAGACACACAGGTTGGCTTCTATACGTTAGCCTATAATAGATCCATTCGTTTTCAACTTTGCACATATAAAAATGGAATCGATTTCTTATAATTTTATTTCTTTGTCTATGTTGCAATTTGTCAAGGTTGGTAATGGGTGCTACAGCTTATTAATGGCTGCATAGTGGTTACATGAAAGTTAGTTGATGAAATAGATTTATGTAAGGTTCTATATATTTCTTACCTAAATATAACCCGGAGGCACACAATGAGGATCGAGGATCGAACTAGGGTAGAAAAGTTTACAACTCATTACTCATATCACTTATTTGATAAGTCTGAGGAAGATGAGAGCAATCCAAAACAATATATATATATATATATAATATATATATATATATATATATATATATATATATATATATATAATAAAAAGGCTTAAACATTAATATTCCATGGTCATAATTTATTCCACTGGAATCGTAAATACGATCCAATTCATCAGACCTACAATTTCAAAAAGAAAACAGAAAAAACAACTCCGGGAATAAAAAATAAAATTTAGTGAGGGTGTATGTATGAGAGTGTGGGACGAATGTTAGAGTAAATGAAAGCTATAGGGAGGGGTAACAGACGAGAGAAGAACAGGAAGGTCTAAAGATGAAGCGGGGATTAAAATTTAACAGAGAGAAGTTTTAAAGAGGAGAGTCAAAGACGGTTTAAGTGAGAGAAATATGAATATTCTCGGATGTCCAATACATTAAAGATTTACCAGAAAAGAGTATACAT